>OW240912.1:195498740-195771384 GCA_933207985.1 Pelobates cultripes
ATCCACTAGTCAAGGGAGAATGCAAAAAGCCAGTAATACCCCTAGTAAACGTGTAGGAAAAAAACAAGATGTAATAAAACATGCCTCAAACAGAGACAGTCGAATAAGCACTTTGCATTTGGAGAACATGGCTTCACTAGACTGGAACTGTGTTATCCTGTACACAAACACCAAATAATATTCTGAAAAGAAGGTGGCAAATGTATTTTGGTTTTCTACACAAGGGGTGTTGAATTGTACACATATATATGTTTGGACTACATGTCTTGCAATCATCTGCCTGCATACTAGATCTTGTAGTCGAAACAAAATCTGGAGTAAATGACCAAAATCTCCAGTATGGCTCTGCTATCATGGAAGCAACAAGCATTAAAGTTTCTTATGATACCCTTGCATTTAAGCCTAACATTTCCTTTTTAAGAGCAATAATTTATTCATCAATGTAAGATGAAACACAAGTCTACAGTTACTTTTTTTTTTTAATTTCTTTAACAAAAGTGATTTTTCTATATATTTATTGTAAAGTGCACTAAAGAACGAACTGTATTGCTGAAATATAAATGTCAAAAACACAAAGGTACTATTTAAAATGATGTGGTGATTATGTTACCGCTAAATGGACTATTGACAGAGTCAGCAGAAATACAGTATGCTTGCAGGTTCATATATTTGCTCTCAGTCTGCTATCATTAATGCTGTTGTCCTGATCAAGGGGAGACAGAGTGGCATTGTACCAAAGATATTGTATGAAATTATGCACACCAATTATGAGTCATGGGTAATTCACATGGGCTTCAGTTATACACACAAATCAAAACTGGACTTTTATTATGGCATAATTTATCTCTTATGAATATTTCAAAGAGACTATCCAAACAAATTCTCACTTGCATGTCAAGATTGTCAGTGAAAATAAACTATTTTATTAAATAATCAATGTTTACTCCAACGCTTATTTCTTGATCAGAAATATTTTTAAAACTTTTTTTTATTCTTATTTTTGACATGGAATCAGCAGAGAAGAAGTGGTAAACATCTCAAGATACAGCTGTACAATGCATATCTGGCCTGCAAGGCCCAGAACTTTTAAACTTTTCAAACGTTTTATAGCAAGTATTAATATTTGATGGTAACTATGCATAGCTTTCCAAATCATTTATCTGCCATTTCTTATATATACAAAAGGCAATACTGGCAATTATTGACAATAAATAAATTATTATTATGATATTCATAGAGCGCCGTCAAATTCCCCAGCGCTTTACAATGGGTGGACGAACAGACATGTAGTTGTAACCAGACAAGTTGGACACACAGGAACAGAGGGGTTGAGGGCCCTGCTCAATGAGCTTACATGCTAGAGGGAGTGGGGTAAAATGACACAAAAAGGTAAGGATAGTATTAGACTAGTGACAGTTGCAGAAGAGGAATCAGTTAGGAGCTATTAACAGTTTAATTGATATGCTTTTATGAAGAAGTGGGTTTTTAACGATTTTTTGAAGGAGTGGAGACTGGGTGAGCATCTAACGGAGGAGGGAAGAGAGTTCCACAGGAACGGTGCAGCCCTCGAGAAATCCTGAACGCGAGCATCAGAGGTGGGAGTACGGAGAGAAGATAAACGTAAGTCTTCAGCAGATCGTAAGGGCCTAGACGGGACATACTTGTGAATAAGTGAGGATAGATAGGTGGGAGCAGCATTATGTAGAGATTTGAAAGCAAGAACCAGAATTTTAAATTGAGCTCTATATTTTATAGGAAGCCAAAGTAGGGACTGACAGAAGGGTGAGGCATGGGAGGTGCGGGCGGACAGGAAGATGAGCCTCGCCGCTGCATACATTACAGACTGTAACTGCGCTAGTTGGGAGCACGTAAGACCACTGAGAAGCGGATTACAGTAGTCAAGGCGAGAAAGGACAGTGGAATGGACCAACACCTTAGTCGCATCTGGCGTTAAGTAGGGGCGGATGCGTGCAATGTTTTTGAGATGGAAATGACAGGATTTGGCGATAGATTGAACATGAGGCTTGAAGGAGAGGTCGGAGTCAGAGAGAACACCTAGGCAGCGAGCCTGTGTGGTGGAGCTGATGGTAGCACCGTTGACTTGGAGGGAGACAGACACAGGAGTAACAACACTTGAGGGAGGAAAGACCAGAATTTCAGTTTTGGTCAAGTTTAGTTTTAGGAAGTGGGCAGCCATACAGTTAGAAACAGCAGAGAGGCAGTCAGAGACACTAGTCAAGAGGAACGGGGAGAGATCAGGAGAGGACAGGTAGATTTGCATGTCATCTGCATAGAAATTATATTGGAAGCCAAAGGAGCTAATGAGTTTACCAAGGGAGGCAGTATAGATGGAGAACCAAGGACTGAACCTTGGGGGACACCAACAGAGAGGAGTTGGGGAGAAGAAGCAGAGCCAGAGAAAGAAACACTGAAAGAACGCTGAGAGAGGTAGGAGGAGCACCAGGAGAGAGCAATATCTTGTAGACCGATAATGCGGAGGATGAGAAGAAGCTGTTGATGATCAACAGTGTCAAAAGCCGCAGACAGGTCAAGGAGAATAAGGACAGAGTAATGACCACGAGATTTTGCAGCGAGTAGATCATTGGATACTTTGGTCAGTGCCATTTCCACAGAGTGCTTAGCGCGGAAACCAGACTGAAGCGGGTCTAGCAGAGAGTTGGACTCGAGGAAGTCTGTCAATCTCGCATACACAATTTTTTCAAGGATCTTGGATGCAAAAGGCAGTAGCGGATGGGGAGTTAGGGTCAAGATTGGGCTTCTTTAGAATTGGGGTGACAGTTGCATGTTTGAAGGGCAATAGAAATATACTAGAGGAGAGAGAGAGATTGAGAATTTTAGTGAGAGGTGGAGAAAGAGAAGAAGACAGAGTACGGATGAGATGCGAGGGAATTGGATCTAGGGAGCAGGTGGTGGGGCGGGAGGACTGGAGCAGAGCAGAAACCTCTTCCAATGTAGTGGGTGCGAATGAACATAGAACAGCAGAGGGAGTGAAGCTAGGGGAAGTATTGTAAGGGGAAGAAGAAAGATAAAGAGATCTCTTTTCTGATTGTAGAGATCTTGTCAGTGAAGTGAGTTGCAAAGTCTGAGGCGGTCAAGTTAGTAGGTGGAGGAGGAAAAGCGGGGCAAAGAAGAGTTAAATGTGTGAAATAGTCGTTTGGGTTCGCGGGAGAGTGTGGTTATGAGGGTATTGACGTAATTAACTTTTGCAGAGGAAAGAGTCAAGCTGTATGAGCTCAGCATAAATTTATGGTGGAGAAAGTCAGACGCACAGTGAGACTTTCTCCAACAGCGTTCAGCAGTTCTGCAGCATTTTTGGAGGTATCGAGTGAGCTTGGTGTGCAGGGTTGTTGTTGGAGGGGGGCCTGCGGCGTTTAAATGTACAAGGTGCAATGAAGTCTAGTTGAGAGGAGAGGGTGGAATTGTAGAAGGAGGTTGCAGAACTAGGGCAGGTGAGGTTTTGAGATAGGTAAAAGGATAGTTTGGAGATTAGTGGAGAAATGCTCTAGGTCAAGACATTGGAGGTTTCTGTGAGAATGATGTTCAGACGGTGGTGTCAATTGGGTCTTAGGTATGCCAATGTCAAAAGTCAGAAGATGGTGGTCAGATAGAGGAAAACGAATATTGGAGAGATTAGAGGCAGTACAGAGGTTGCTGAAGGCAAGATCAAGAGTGTTTCCTGCTGTATAAATAAATAAAAATAAATAAAAAGACCAGCTGTCTCCAAATATACCGTTTAATTAGATAAAATAGTATAAAATAATGAAGGATGGGTCTAAATCAGTTGAAAAGCACAATCATGGACAGACTAAACTCCCAATAATTTATCTATCCCTGGTTTCAATGCAATAAGAATTTTTTTTAATTTATTTTTTTGGCTACTTTCATTGTGATTTCTTTCATCACTTGTTACTAGTGAATTATGTTTTTTTTTTGGTCACAGTAGACCTGTCAGAACTGGAAAAAAGTGACTTTAACCAGGTTTATATAATAATAACGTGTTATTAAGTCTGATTGCAACAAACAGGATATAGTGGCAAGTAAAGGAGAGGTATTATATTGGATATACAAACATCGCTTTAGAGAGACAACTCTTTACCAACTGCTATTTTACAGTATTTGGTTTATGTATACAATTCCTTTTCAGGGGGGCAGAAAATTAAATAAATATAGCGAATCTGTATGATGTCATCTAAATAAAGGTCAGTGTAAGAATTAAAAGGTGCAAAGCATTTGAGATCACCATTTTTTTAAATTCATTCAAATGATTTATTTTCCAACATTAATATTTCTTAGTTTGCTACAAGTTTTAGCAGCAACTGCCACAGTTTATTACTTGCATTCTTAGGCAGTCGAAAGAGCAAAATACTTCATCTAGACTGTGTGATAAATCTCTTTAACATGCAACTGCTGCTTAAGTGGTGGGAAAAAAATGCTGAAGCAAAACTCATTAAAAGTAATCAAAGTGGAATTCAGACCATGTGTTAAAATAAACCGGTGCAGCTATATTTTGTGCTTTCTTAACAACAAACAGCTCCACATGGAAGTTCACAGCAATAATGGATTTTTTTTTTCATTTCCCCTACGTGCTGTAAATAATATGTTTAAGGTATGAAAACTCAATAATGAAACATTTTGATTGTCCTATAAGTGATCCCCTCCCATCTAAAACCCATCCCTAGAAAAGACAAAATATAGAAATGACAGTCATGCAAAATGGGGGGAGAAACACACACACACACACACACATTATACATGGTGGCCCGTAAGTCCCTACCCATCCATTTATCTTATGTATCCAGTGTATCTGTGTGCTGGATGGGTATGGACTTATGGGCTTTTAAATGATTGAAGACTATGGGAGACCTTGATGGTCATAGGCACGCTATTCCAAAGGAAAGGAGCCACCCGCGAGAAGTCCCGCAAGCGTGAGTTGAGTGCGAGCAACAGGCAGGATAAAGTCATGGGCAGAGCGGAGAGACCGAGAAGGGGCATACCTATGGATCTGTGAGGAGATATAAGAGTGGCTAGAATTGTTCAGTGCTTTATAGGTGTGAATTAGTACCTTGAATTGACTCCTAAAGGATACAGGAAGCCAATAATATAATAAAACATACCTCTTTAACAGAGATAGTCGAATAAGCATAGAATAACTTGGTCTGTCACTTTATTTGTCAAGAAATCAAGTTTGGCAGTGATATCTGTATATGCATCAGCCAGTGTGTTATGTGCACTTATAATCTCATCTGTTTTATCTTCAAGATGAGCAGTTCGCTCACCTATTGCATGGATATCAGCTTTGATGTCTCTTGCCAGTTTTGTGAATTCCATGTGCATGGAGCTTTTGAGTTCTTCCAGCATTCTATGTATAGAGGAATCTGTGGCTGGTGCAGAGGCATGTGTGGAAATAGATGTGTTGTCACTGCCATCCGAGCAGGACGCCGGCGAGGACAGGTTATCGGCGCCATCTTGGATTTTTTGTCGCGGCGAGGTAAGTGCCGATATTAGCAGGTCTGCCGGCATTTGTTTAGGTTTTTTAGTAGCACGGTGTGCCATGGTCTTCGGACACCCCGGGGAGCTCGTGTCTTTAACTTATACCGCTGGTATATTCGCTGTGTGGAGCCTCGTGTGCAGGAGCTCGTGGCTTACACGTCCGTCCTGGTTCGTCGCGTGGCCACGCCCCAGCATAGAATAACTTATTAGGACAATGTGACTCCTTGGGTTTTTGAGAGATACATAACTTTTGTTTCTGTTTATGCAGTCCTGGCAACACCTTCCCTGGCTGTGACTCAACCAGCCTCCATGAAAAAACAAATTATTTAAAGCATTGTGTGTACAACCTTTTGGCTTCCCAGGCCACACTGAGCAAAGTGAATTTGTCTTGGGACACACATAAAATATATAATTTATAATAAAAACAATGAAAAAAAACCCTTTTTAAATTTTAATTGTTATCCTTATGTGGAATTGCCATATTTAAAGGGACACTCCAGACCCCTAAAGCACTTTAGCTTGCTAAAAAGCATTGTGTGAAGAATGTGTCCTATTTCAAAAAGTACAGATTTCAATAGAAATTTACACTTGTATAAATTATACTGGTTACACCCCCCTGGCTTTTCAACCAGACATCAGTTCCTCTTACATCCTGGTTTGGTTAGCTTACTTGCACTCTACTCATGAGGCAGCAAATATCCAGAGCACCTGCCTTGCAAAGACTTATCATTGAGCTGCACTGGGAAGTTTGATTGGACAGCCATAGAAGTCTGGGCGAGGTTAGAAGGGGAGGACTTGCAATGGCAGCAGACAAGAGATCTGCAGTTTTTACATACAACGCCAATGTAAAAAATGCATAATTAAATACATGCAAGTTTTCGTTTAAGAAATATCTACTAAACAGTAATTTGTATTTATTTTGTATTTGGACAGTGGAGTGTCCCTTTAGAGATACCAGATTAGGGAGCTAACACATACACACAATCACAGACATGCATAAATACACATAGAATCACAAACCTATACACACACACAACCACAGACATACAGACTTGCACAAAACACAATCACATCTTACAGCACAGTGTGTTTACTTTTTATCTACTGCTCTATTAAGTGAACTTAAGTCACAAACTGGAGGCTCATCTAGGCTATTAAAGCAGGAGATAAGATATTCTAAATTAAACACAATGTGCACTAAGGAAAGTTAACAAATGTAGGCTCTTTTTCACGAAAGTGTAGGGAGACCATGTGAGTCAAGGGCAGATGTTGCTAGGGCTACATAAACAAAGTGATTTAATTCCTAAATGCCAAATAATTGAGCAAGGACACTGCATGTGCATAATATCTAGAACAAAACCAGATCATTATGCTAAAGTTGTTTTGGTGATTAACATCTTAGTGCTTAAACCTAATTTCTAAATATAAATTAACAATCAAGTTATTTGGATTCACTTTTCTTTGTCCACTCTCTTACTTTGATACTTGGCTCTTTATATTCTCAATAGCAGGTTGCACATAAAAATAAAAAATAAAATATATACATTTTTAAATTAAAACAAATTTGATTGGAGCTAATGATAATAAACATTCTTTCACACATAATTAAGGCTATTGTACCCTATAACAGATGCTAAACCCACACATTTTTCAGCTTGTTTGAGTCTAAATGATTTTTGGCATTGTTTTTCTATGAGTTGATGCAGTTATAACTTCTTACTTTATTAATTAGTGTACTTATTTTAATTTAATTATCGTATATATATTTAATGAAAGAAAGAAAGAAGACTTGGCTATGAAAATTATATTTAAAAAAATTATATAAATGGCAAATATATTCTGATTTCTAGAGTACACCGACTTTATAGAATTTCAATCAATTGGTAGTTGCAGGGCAGGTTTTAATATTATGTATGCTATTTCAGAACAATGTTTTGATCCGCTGTGTCTCTTGAGTACAGTTATAACCCACATGTGTACTTTTCTGCCAGAATTTTGTTATTTAAATGCATGTGTGGTAACTAACGTTGATTCAGCTAACATATCTGACAGCCCCTGCCTGTGCAAATGCTTAGTGATGGTATTATTCCCTCAGTGGGCTTTTGGGCCCCAAGAGTTGTTGATAGAGTAATTCAGTCATTCAGACAATAATTGATTAAAGTTGACCTGATACCTAAAACCAAAATTATAAAAACAACAACAGAAATTAACTGCTTGTCAAAATGCTTAAAGGAACACTAAACCTTTAAAATACAAACCTGTTCCCCTCTATCTTCCCCCCACCCCCCCTTTTTTATTTCTTTAAATCTTTCCTTCATTTCAGCACAGAGGCTACCTAAGTGCTGGGTAGGTCTCCACCCCGTGCCCCCCATGTCTCACCAATGGGAGAACCAAAAGCACATCTGTGGCAATCGCCTTAGAGCATCCCCAAAGGAAAGCACTGAACCAATGCTTTCCTATGGGAAATTTGAAGATGTTGGACGTCCACGTGCAAAGCGTTGTTTCACGGAGTTAAACTCTATTAGGGAGTACCTGTAGTGACGGTCTGGAAGATGGGCCACTACAGGAGGTTTTAACCCTGTAATGTAAACAGTGTAATTACGCAGAAAACTGCAATATTTTACATTGCAGGGATAAGGGGACAGGGGCACATCACCAAGTCCACGTTAATGAGATTAATTGGTCTGGATGCCTATAGTGTCCCTTTAACTTTTTTTCCCCCACATTAACAATATCAGATACTTTAATGATACATTTCCTGATCGGCTTAAATAAGCAGTGTTTTTGCATGTTCAGTTTTCTATAGTTCAGCAAAATACATTTTGACGCATTTTGCATTGTAACCCACCTTTTCTGCCCTACCTTCCTAGTTCTAAAATACTTTACTCTTGTTGGACACTGTCCTACAGTAGTGGATGTCCCAGGTCCATAATTCCTCCCTTTCTATATTTCCCTCCATTAACACTGTAGTACATATCTCCAGCAAAGTGTTCTAGGGGTTTAAAGCTCAGACAACCATTTCATAAACAGAAAACGGATATTCGTTCCTAGGAACTCTAAATATAACAGTTAGTCCATCCTACACATTGTGCAACTATTTAGCTAGTTTATGATTGCCAGATTTAGAGGTATGAAAGAGACGCAAATTATCTTTGTGAGCAGACTAGTGACAGTCAAATTTACACTCTTTGCAGACAGAGTTAAAACTCACGCCTGATTTAGACCAACATTTTAAACGTTGCAGTACTTGCTTAAACGTCTCCAGCAGTACAAGACTTTATAGGCCAGAATCAGAGACTCCTGAATGACCAAGATGCTTTTTGACATGAAGTAAATCTGTGGATTTGCACTAAAAACAGGAACATTAGATAACTTGACTTTTTTAAAAGCTTTTTTTTTTTTATTATCAAGTGCAAGCACAGTGTAGACAACTATATATGCACATGCATCTTGATAAGACACCATTATAAACTGAACGCTGCTGGCGGAAGTGACGCACCCAGTCTGACTTCCTCCACTACAAATTCATGTTGCGTTCATACAGCACAGCCCTTGCCAAACAGTCATACTTTTCCTACCTCATTAGCTCATGCTCCTGCAATCCCAGGCGTCTTAATACCTTTGATTTAGATCAAAGCAAACTTTGATTAATTGTCTGTCTACTCCTTCCAAATTGATTAATTAATGCGTGCACGCTGTTCCTAGAAGTAATTCACACCGGAGACAAAGTTTCTGATTAGTGAAAAACCTGAGGAATGCTTTATTCCCTGGAGTGGGAGCCTCTTTTAAAGCAGAAATACGTCATGTACAGAGTCACAGTTAACATACAGTATTCATTCAACAATTGGTTTAACAGTCTAAGGGGTCTTGTCTAAACCCACCCTACAGGATGTAATGTCATCATTACAGAGTTCTCCCACCCACATTCCAGCTCCATCTTGGTTACACGATGGGAGGGGGAGTGAGTTACTGAACAGAGAGGGACTGAAGGGGAAACCGTTACTTTAACAGCGATTCTCCATTTTGTTACATGTGGCACATAGCTGTTAACTTGCACAAAGGAAGTGGGGGAGGAGTTTCGTAAAGGAAGCTGTTCTTTTAACACAGGAATTTGTTACACAAGGTTTGCTCGATGGGAATGGGGGAGGGTAGCCGGATGGGAGGAATTTACAGAGGAAATAGTTACTGAGCACACATGTGTAAGAAATTATGACCCTCTTACAAGGATATTCTTTTAGGGAATGTGTGACAAATAAGACATAAATACAAGTGTAAAATAGTAAAAAAGTCATCTTATCATTAGAAGTATTTTGTCCATAACACCTTTAACTCCTTTCTTTTCCCTGCTGTGGCCACCCCCAAAACAATCTTACAGACGATAGCTTTGCATGCTACTTTACCGACAAGATTGAACAGCGAAGGAAATAATTCTCACCACCTTGCCCCTCTCTTTCTCAACCGCACCTAGGTCATGCCTTTCCTATCCTTCAGACTTCCTCCCAGGTTACTGAACAAGAGGTAGCTGCGCTTCACCTTTCTTCTCGACCCACCACGCTGCCCTTAAACATGCTACTGTAGTACCCATGTTTTAAAAAAAACATCTCTTGACCCATCCTCCCCTTCTAACTATCGTCCCATATCCCTGCTCCCTTTTTCCTCGATGCTTCTAAAAATACTTTTTCTTTACCAGTCTGACTTGCTTCCTCAATTCCAACGCTCGTCTTGATCCTCTTCAGTCTGGCTTCCGCCCCCTCCACTCTACTGAGACTGCTCTTATTAAAGTCACTAACAACCTAATCGCAGCTAAATACAAAGGGCACTACTCTATACTAATTCTTCTTGACCTCTCTGCTGCCTTTGACACTGTTGACCATGTTCTCTTTCTCCAGATTCTTCAATCCCTCGGTCTCTGACACTGCCCTCCCTTGATTTTCATCCTCTCTCTCCCAATGCTCATTCAGTGTCTCCTTTTCTAATGATACCTACTCTCTTCATCCTATCTCGTTTGGTTTCCCCCAAGGCTCTGTACTTGGTCCCCTTCTATTTTCTCTTTATACTGCCTTTCTTGGCAAACTTATTACCTCATTTGGATTCCAATACCACCTGTACACTGATGACACTGCGATACACCCCTCCTTCCCGGACCTCTACCCTGTAATCCTGCAACGTGTCACTGTTTGCCTTTCTTCCATCTGTGATTGGATGTCGTCCCGATTTGAAACTCAATCTCTCTAAAACTGAACTCCTTGTCTTTCCTCCTCCTAATACTGATCGCCCTCTTTCGCTCTCCCTTAAGTGAGTGGTATCCACATCAGTCTGTCCTTGCAAGCACGCGGTCTTGGAATTATACTGGATTCTGGCCTCACATTTGAGCCTCACATCCAGTGTGTTGCCAAATCCTGAAGATCCCACCTTAAAAACATAGCCTGCATCCGCCCCTTTCTTACACAAGATGCTACTATGAAGCTTGGCCATGCTCTAGTAATCTCTCACATGGGTTATTGTAACTCCCTCCTAATAGGTCATCCCACAAGTTGTATTGCCCCGCTACAGTCTGTAATGAATGCTGCAGCTAGACTGATTTTCCTTTCACACCTCTCCCCTCTGTCAGTCCTTACATTGGCTTCCTGCATACTATAGGAGCTAATTCAAGGTACTAATCCACACCCATAAAGCACTGACCAATTTTAGCCCCTCCTATATTTCTTCACTGATTCGCAGGTATGTCACTTCTCGGTCTCTCCGCTCTGCTCATGACTTTATCCTGCCTGCTGCTCGCACCCGTACAGCCAACTCACACTTGCAGGACTTCTCGTGGGTGGCTCCTTTCCTTTAGAATAGCCTGTCTATGACCATCAAGCTCTCCCATAGTCTTCAATCATTTAAAAAGTGCCTCAAAACCCATCTCTTTAGGAAAGCTTATGGCCTCCCAGAGTAACCTCTACCTCACATACCTGTCCCTAGCGCTCTCCTAAAGGGCAGCACTCTACTCTCTCTCCTGTTGTGTTTTATGCCCCACCTCCTATAGACTGTAAGCTCGTTTGAGCAGGGCCCTCTTCAACCTAAAGTTCCTGTGAGTTTTTGTAATGGTCTCATTTATTGTTAAATCTCACCCTCTGATAACATTATAAAGTGCTACGGAATATGCTGGCACTATATAAAAACCAGTAATAATAAACAAATTAGCATTTAAAAAAAAAAAATTAATTATATTTATCATGCATCAAAAATTGGGGCTGTCTCTAAGAGCATGTTCTCATCCATAATATTTACCAGTATGTCATAGTAATACTCTAGTTAGTTCCCCTCCCCCCTCTATCCAAAGTGTGCAAAACCCACAGCACTCCATATGTGGACAAAATATATTCTGGTAATAAACAGCTAGAACAAGTTCATGAATCTTAAAATCATGAGCAACCACAATACATCTCAAAAACGCACTCCTAAATGGTTTTAGTCCTTCAAATTGTGTTTGGTCTTAGAATATACATAGTGTTCCTAAACAAAGATCACTTAAGATGGCTGCCCCAACAGAATAAAAGTAGGACATGCATTCAAATGTTAATATATATTCACAAGGGTCATATTGCATTCAATTTTAACATTTTCAATACTAAAAATGATGATAGCTTTTCTTTAATTGCTGCACATTATAGACTATTGACAAAAAAAAAAAGTCACAGGGTCATTCAGTTTTATTGAAAAGAATGTGCACACTATTTTATAGGCTGACATTTAGTTATGCCACAAGACATAAGAAAACATAGTTTTATGGACATTTCAAGTAATGTTTTTATACAGCATATACAATGCTTCAACTTTCATATGTAGTACACTAAATATGAGTTTCATGTCTGTTTATGAAGATTTAAGAATTTGTTTCCAAGCCCATAGTGGCTTCCATAACTCTACACTTCAATTTTCACCATAAAATCCATTCCTTGTTGTAACTTATCCAATGAAGTCATAAAGTTTATTTCACATTTGGAACATTCAAATTTTTGGGCAGAGAATAAACTTGGCAAGGAACAGTATTCTATCTGTCTAGGGAAGGCTACACAAATGGATAAAACTTCAGCAGACATAAAATTCCTATGCACACGCATACCTTCAACCCTTGTCATTTCTGAAACAAAAAAAATCTTTGGGTCAAAAACATCCCAAAATTAAATAAATAAATAAAATGTATATACACACATACACATATATATATGTTATATACATAATAAATGTGCACACAAATACAAAACAATACAATAAACCAAAATAACTGCATAGGTCACATTTCCTGGAGAGTTCTAAGATAGGCAACATGTCAATTTTGAGTGCTCCGATTTTTGAAGATACAGTATACATACACACACATATATACACATATATATATATATGTGACAATATTATTCAATTTCTATCATGCTTTAGAATCCTAAAATAACACAACTACCACAGCCACTACAGGAGTGCTCAGCACCCAATATCAGAATGGTTTGAAATCTTCATGGACAGCACATTGGCTGGGAGCTAATGGTGAAACTAAAGTAGAGAGAGACGCCTCCTTTCCCCCCCTCTATCGCAAAGATGGCTAAAAGGTAGATCCCTCAATGCTTTGCAAGTCTAGGATTTACATTTGCCCATCCTTGCAGGGTTGTACTTAGCACTGAGCAGGTTTTGTGTGTTTGAATTTAAGCATGTCATGCTCTGTAGATAGGTTGGGTATGCAGTACTAGGTTCCGCCCCCTCAGGTAGATCCCACCTCTCGTTAGGCACTGCACAGTCTGTGCCAGGTAGCAGAGTGGACTGGCCTGAGAGGAGGTTTAATTATGTGTTGTGCTTGCCTTTGAAAATGAGTAAATTAGGCTTCCTGGATTGTGAAGGTAAATGCATATAAAATTATTTAATCCATGCAAAAAGAATGGAAGGAAGACAATCTCTGGACACTATTACCAAAGCATGGAGAAGAAGTTGGTTGATGATTATGTGTTTTGTTGACTTGCAAACAAAGTAGGTATGTTTTTTATTTAACTAGAGACTGGGGACTGTTGATAACGGAGAAGGCAACTGCAAATATTAAGCTACCTATTCATCTTGTATTTAGGCCAAAAATGAGCAATTCTGTGATGGGATTTCAACATGGTTCAAAATTTAGCAGGCCTGGAATCTCCATGTGGCATATACAAGTACAGGTGTTTGTTGTATCTATTAGTTAGTTACATGTAGCTAAGATACTGTCATCAATATACTGAGCATGTGCATCAACTGGAGTCACATTCCTTTCTCCTTAAAAGGAGTCATGCAGTCTGCCCATATGAGGTGAACCTGAATATCTTGTTCACGGTTTGGTCTAAGGGTATATGTGAGTGGAGCTATGAATGGGAGGAATTATTGTTAAGCATTTGCAATCTGTGCTCTGGGCTCAGACATTTTTAGAACAGGAGTTCATCTGAGACCCGATCGGTAACAATAAAGACCTTTTTCTTCCTGAACGAACCTGCTTCCATTTCTGTTGCTTTTGCGGCTTTCTCCTGCAACAATTCTTTTATCAATTCTAATCAATTTGGTAAAGGGACACGTCATACACAAAGCACTTCAGCTTGTTGACGTACATTTTGTGTCAGGTTATGATCATTCTTTCATTACAGTTTATAAAAGTGCTAATTTTAATTTCAAATTGCAGAAATGCCTCCGTAGCTATCAATCAGGCAACAGTGGAGGTTATCATCCCGTTACATGAGCACACCTGCCTTCTCACCATGTCCATGGACTCACTGACTTTATAAATTAAAATATGCATGCGCATAACCTTGGAGCTCAAAATCAGAAGCTTCAGACTGAAATTCTGTGCCAGGGACAAGGAAGGGCTTGCAAAGGCTGCAAACAAGAGATCAGCATTTTTTTAAAGCTGTTTTTACATAAATCACAAATCTAAAAATGCATTATTAAATGCATGTTTTCATTGGGGGTATATCTACTAAATAGTGATATTAAAGGAACTCTCCTCTAGCAAAAATATCACTAAGACCTATATATACACATGTTGTTGGCTGTGTAATCGTAATTCTACATTTTGATCCTAGCAAAAAAAAAAGAAAGAAAGCAACGAAAAGGAACAAATGTATATGGATAAAAAAGGCAAATCATGGATTTAAAAAATGCCAAAATCTAGGATGACAGACTGTTAAAGGAACACTACAGTCACCTAAATTACTTTAGCTAAATAAAGCAGTTTTAGTGTATAGATCATTCCCCTGCAATTTCACTGCTCAATTCACTGTCATTTAGGAGTTAAATCACTTTGTTTCTGTTTATGCAGCCCTAGCCACACCTCCCCTGGCTATGATTGACAGAGCCTGCATGAAAAAAAAACTGGTTTCACTTTCAAACAGATGTAATTTACCTTAAATAATTGTATCTCAATCTCTAAATTGAACTTTAATCACATACAGGAGGCTCTTGCAGGGTCTAGCAAGCTATTAACATAGCAGGGGATAAGAAAATCTTAAACAGAACTTGCAATAAAGAAAGCCTAAATAGGGCTCTCTTTACAGGAAGTGTTTATGAAAGACTGTACAAGTCACATGCAGGGAGGAGTGACTAGGGTTCATAAACAAGGGGATTTAACTCCTAAATGTCAAAGGATTGAGCAGTGAGGCTGCAGGGGCATGTTCTATAAAACTGCTTCATTAAGCTAAAGTTGTTCAGGTGACTATAGTGTCCCTTTAAAGGGTGACTGCAAGCCTGTATGTGCAGCGGTTCGCTAAAAAATGCTGAACATACAGAGTGTAACCCTCTGCTGCCAGAAGTTTAACTCCACCTCAAGCAGTGTCATATGGGCATCATTAAACCAGCATGGAACAAGAAATCCAGGCTGGCTAATGTAAATTCTGTACACATTGGATCTCTGATATCAGAACGCACAGCATACTGAGACAGGCGTCCAATGAAGGTACAGTCCATCCTCCATGCTGCCTATGTCCTGCACTTAGCCCGTCCTCTACATATAGCAAGGGGAAGAAACTTCAGCAGAGGAGAGTGTAGAACTTTCTAGGTAATACCAATGAACACAAGGTCTGACTTTTTAAGGACCACTATAGGCACCAAGACCACTTCAGCTCAATGGGTGCCAGGTCCCTTTAGTTTTAACCATGCAGCTGAAAACATAGGGTTAATCCAACCTCTAGTGGCTGTCTCACTGACAGCCACTAGAGGCGCTTCCGCGATTCTCACTGTGAAAATCACAGTGACAAGACACTGGACGTCCATAGGAATGTGCACGCAGCTCTTGCCGTGCATGTGCATTCTGATCTGACGTCAGCAAGGGGTGGAGAGTTCCCCAGCACAGAGGGAACCTGGAGCTGGAGTATGGTAAGTGGCTGAAGGGGTTTTAACCCTTTCAGCCCAGCAGGAGTGTGGACCTAATGACAGAGTTTGTTTTCCTGGCACTATAGTGGTTCTTTAATTGTGACTTGAAAAATATCTACTGCCAGATGGCATTACACTCATTTCTACCTAAATGGAGGTGAAACATGGCTACCTTACTTATCAATTCACAAACCGTTGTGGGAAAACGTTTTAATTTGGAAAATATAGTTTTTATTTGTCTAATTCATTAAAGTAACCGGCTTAGGTGGTTACTAGTTACAAGCCAATTAGAAAAAGAAAACCAAAATTTAAAAACTAAAATAACTAAATCAAATAAAATTAAGTTATTAAAGTGCCTACAGTGACTCTAAGTTCCAGTGTGTGTCAAAATGTGTCAAGTGTAGGAAAAGTACAGAACACAAAGTAGCCCCTTACTTTGTCTTATGTCTTAAAGAGAAATGGATAGAAATAATAAAAAAAAAAAAAACAGATTCTGAAAGACGAAGAGAAGAACAACAATAGGAGAAAGATAAGTTTGATGAAATGATAGAGCAACTTTAAGAGCATTTATTACAAAAAAAAATCCTGAGAATCAAGACATCTTAATTTGTAAAAAATATAAATTAAAGAAATTAAAAATTATAACACTACATTAAAAATAAAGTAAAATGTATGATATTTATTCTGTTAAGCACGATGGGAATTACTTTTATTTTTAATACATGTACAACTATATAAAGGACATAGCTTTGTTTACATGTAAATATGATAATATAACATTCTGATAAAAAGTTGAACCTGACAACTGCAAAATTGAAACATGAATTGCTTACAGGACATAATCTTTTCATTCTTTGGACTCTAGATAGGTAATATCTAGGGGATAACAGGTTTCTTTTACAGCACGTTAACCCAATTGGTCACCAAGGAGTGACAAAACAATCTCCAAGTTACATCGCGTGTATTTAGCCACCTGTTGAAACATCAAGAGTTACAGTCTGCGATGTCTCACATGGCTACAAGGAACACCTGATTCTGAGTATTCGTCAGAGACTGAGGTTATGCTTCTGTACCATAACATTTGTAACACAGATTTTATAGGACAAAAATCCTAGAGCTGTCATCAAGCACAGGGATTTCTAAGGAAAGAAATATATGAGGGTGCATAAAAAAAAATAAAGATGGAAAAATCAAAAATGGAGTAGTAAGACATAATGGTCCCCGAGGTCTATGTTCCTAGCATTTCTTATCCTCTAATTCATATGCAGCTGGCTGAAGGAAAACATTAAGCTTGTGCTTCCTATGGAAGACACAGAACCCTCCCACTGGGGTAATGAACTAAAAGTAATGTAGAAACTCAACACCATGATATCATTTTACCTCTGTTATTAGCATATTTGCAGAAATCTCTGGAAAACTGTCCCCAAGACACAGTGTTGTTTGTATGGATTACATTGTTTGACTGGTTACATTGCATTGTATGCATCACTTGTAAAGGTGCATTCTGCAGTGGTAACATAAAACATAATGCATTCAACAGCGAGAAACCGCTCTGCACTCCACAAGATAATGTTACAGGACCAATTTTTCATTTCACAATGTAATGACACATTACATATACACACACACACATACATTATATATTATATATATATATATATATATACACACACACACACACACACACTACTTTAACAGGCTACACAGGCAAATAGTGCAACATATAAAAATACATGTTTATTCTGCAAATCAAAGTGTAAAATACTATTTAACATAAGATTTAAAAAAAGCAGACAAAACAAAATGGTGAAAAATTTAATTTTACTATTTCAGAACTTCCTCTTGCATTATTTACAGACAAAACATCTTCTACTGTTCTGCTCATAAACATGTCTGCTGTGTGGAATATTTACATACTATCTGGATATTGTCATTGTGCTCTCTAAGTCTTCTAAAAACGAGCATTTCACTCGGGACTGAAAGAAAAAAAAATGAAAATCAGGCCTAGTGGGGAAACCCTGCACTTGCTCAATGTCTCTAGCTTTTACACACTTCCAGATGTGCAGCCCATTAATAATGCACTAACTGAAAACCTCTTTTTGAAACTTAAGAATGTGCAAATTGCATTAAAACCTCTTTGCCCTCATTAATGGCATTGTTACAATCCCAGTCCTCTGGAAAATGTTTTTTGGCATTTGTTAAACTTTTTAATATTGCCACTTACTCACTTTAACTGTAGTGCTTTCAAACCCTAATGTTCTTAATAGGTCAGAGAAAACAGCATGCCATCTTTTGTGATCATTTTTAGAGAATCAAAATAAAATAAAAATAAAAAAATTATATTATATATATATATATATATATTTGTAACATTCTTGGTATCTCCTACTTATCCAGTAATTACATATATAGTTCTTTAAAATAGGAGACAAGGGCAAGTGCATTCAAGAACAGGGAGAGTTTCTGACAAACACTTGTTTTTATAACCTCTACATATTCAAAATTTACTGTTGTATATCATCTGAATATCTTAAGTAGGACTTTGGGAAAAGCCCCCCATGGACACAGTACTTCCTAGAATTCAGGTTTCCTCAATTATTCTAGAATTTCGAGTGTGACATGTAAATGAGCACAGACAGGCATCATAATTCAGACTTCAGCATGCATTTCAGAAAGCATCCGTAAACCAGTTTTACTATATGAGGTTAAATAGATTTTCAGCAGTTTGGCACCAAAGTTTTACCCACCTGCGGCACCAGGAGAAAGACTGTTGAGGCAAAACAGATAGGCACTTAACAACTTCTGGGTTAAACCCACAATAACTACTACTTTATTCTGATTAAGTTATTATGGGGGCTGGGGTACACAGGAGTGTTCCTTTAAGTGTCCATGTGGCAAAACATATGTAGAAAAAAAAAAGAAGAATTTTGCATGTGTAGGTCTGCAATAGAAACATGTAAGTCTACAATACCTAAATTTCAGAAGGACTAGACCAGTGATGGCGAACCTATGGCTCTCTCTGTAGGCACGCAGCCATAGGTCACCGGTAGGGTGCCTAGTGGTGTATTCACTGTGAGGCTAACAAGGCATTTGCTTTGTTAGCCTCGTGTCCTGGGGAGCTCAAGAGCTGGCCACCTTTGGGCCCCCTACAAGGCGAGCGTCAGCTTCTATAGCGACGCTTGCGGCGACGGAGTGCTGTAGTCTGAGCTCTTACTACTCAGCTCCCTCGGGCGCCGCTTAGTGATGCCAGGAGCCAGAATGTGACGTCAGACCGGCTCCAGTCATCACTAAGTGGCACGCGAGGGAGCTGAGCAGTAAGATCAGAGCTCCCTAGCCACCTAATCTGCCAGTTTGCCCAGCAGCACAAGCAGCCCCGCTTGACCCCAGGTGAGGAATCCACTCCAGTACTCCCACGGAGGCTGGGTGGAGTTAAATTAAAATAAAAAAATAAATAAAATAAATCATAGTAATTTGTGAGTGTTGGGGGAAATGTGTATGAGTATGTGTCAGTGTCTGTGAGTATGTGTGTGTCAGCATCTGTGTTGGCACTTTGAGGGGAAAAGGTTTGTTGGTATTGCGGTTTGGGCACTCTGGCTCAAAATATTCACCATCTCTGGACTAGACATTACTGGATGCAGACTTCCCAACATGCCAAAACTAATTTCTGGGAGGTGGTGACCTAATTTCAGGGAGGCAGCTTCACAAGCTACTAGGAAGGCGGACTTTACAAATGTAATGAGAGAGCGACACAGCGTGTGTCCTGATTGGTCTCCCTTTGAAAAATCAGGATGTGCACTGTGTCATTCTCTCACTTAGTCTGTCACTTGGTTTCTCCAGAGCCCAGTGTCTACCTGGAGTGGCAGACCTGGCAGGGATGAATCCAGAGCCTAATCTCAGGAGGGGCACTGGTAGTGAGCTGTAGTGGGGTAATAGAGGCTGTAATGTAAGAGTTAGGGGCTCTAATGGAGGGACATGGGCTGTAGTGTGGGGTATGAGTTATAAATATTGGGTAATGGGCTTTAGTTGGGAGGATATGGCCTGCAATTGGGGAAGAGGGGCAGTAATTGGGAGGTAAGGACTGTAATCATGGAATAGGAAAAGGGGGGAGTTAGGGGTGATCGTGGGGATATGGAGTGTAAAAGGGGAGTTAGGGGCTGCAGTTGGGGGTTTGGGCTACAAGTGGGGGGAATTGTCAGGATTACTAGTTGATCCAGCACGTAGAATTATATTACACCTAGGACTAAAGGAAACGTCTTACCGGCCCTTAGAATGTCCGGACTTAACATATCAGAGAATAGTCAGAATACTTGCCAAGGTCAGGGACACAGAAGGAAACACAATGATGAGGAAAAGCCAAAAGTTAAGAATACCAGAATACAGGGAAGTCAAAACGAAGCCAAAGTCAATAACCAGAAATAAATGCTCAGGAGCATACTCTCAAATCACCAACTAAGGGAAACCACGACAGGGCAATGAGTGAAAGGAGAAATAAGTTTAAATAACCCTCTTGCAGATCCGATAAGCCGTAACCGGCCTTTGACCCCTAAACGTGCATGCGCGTCTATTACGTGACATCACGTCATTACCATGGGCGGATGTGGGGCTATAATATGGTGTGTATCTGCAGCGGCCGGTGCCCACAAATATGCTGCAGCAGTCAAGTACACTGGTGCCGGACCGTTGAACGGCACCTCCATCGCTGCCCGGAAGGCAATTCCGATTGCCAACACCACAAGTTGAGGTTGAATAAGTGACAGGAACAGATTGTGTAGGGGGAGGGACAGATAATGTAATGGAAAGGATGGGGCTGTAGTAGGGGAGTTTGGGGCTGAAATTGGTGGGAAAGGGACTGTAATGGGGTATAGGGGTTGCGATTGGGAGCTGAGAATGGAGTGGGGCAGAGGCACTGCAATTGGGAGTTACTTACAGTCTCAGTAATTCCACTGTCCGCTTTCTCCCTCTGCAAACTGCAGTCTCCGCAATCTTCAGGCAGGGTAAAATGTGGCTGCACTGTCCGCTCCACTCATTTCTAACCTCCCCCCCACCCCCCTTCCATCAAGGTCTCCTTCCCCTCCCATATGTGTATCCCTGCCGCCCATGTCTCTCCCGCCCAACTCCTCCATATATCCATCACCACTTCCATGTCTCTCTCTCTCTGCCATCCATGTTTCCATCCCTCCCCTCCATCCATATATGTCTCCTCCCCACCCATATGGCCATTTCCCATATCTCCCTCCCATCCATGTCCATCCCCAATTTCTCCCTCCCGCCCTCCCATCCATGTCCATCCCCAATTTCTCCCTCCCATCCATCCCCCATTTCTCCCTCCCATCGATATCCATCCCAAATTTCTCCCTCCATCCCTTGTCTATCCCCCATTCATATCAATCCCCTATTTCTCTTTTACTCTCATCCATGTCTATCCCCTATATCTCCCACCCACCCATGTCTATCCCCCATTTCTCCCACCCTCCCATGTATGTCTATCCCTCCCAGGTCTCCCGCTCTCCCTCCCATGTCTCTCACCTCCTCCTTGCTCCACAAGCAGCAGACAGCTGCCTCCTTCACACAGCTGGTGTCCTAGGTGAAGGTACCGTCGGCTCTGCACTCCTACAGACTGGTACCCTGCTCCCTGCTTTTATCTGTCATGGCAGGGGGGCTCCATGTAGTCCAGCTCGGCACTCTGCCAGAATGAGCGTCGGGTAGCAATGTGACACCCGACAATCCTACGCAGAGCAGGAGGGGCTCCCTGCTATTATAGTGCGGTTCCCTTATGGAGCTGCACTGTAAAATCACGAAACACACATTTTTGGCACGAAAGAGTTCTCTAAATAAAAGGCTAGATTTCCAGGATTTTATATAGACTCCGTGGGCGCCTGGGAGCTGCAATTAAAATGCAGAAGACTCCCAGAACGCCCAGGAGAGTTGGGATGCCTCAAGCATAAGACATTCAAGCAATAGCTTCCTAGGCTAGGCTACACTGATATTGGAATGTAACCAACTGGCACAGTGCTCCGATGCCTCTATGCTCAGTACGCATCATGATCAGAGTGTAGCAACTCTTGCTGACTGCTTCACAATGATCCAAAATAATTGACACATTTCTTGAGTAAAATGTTTGGTTAGAGGATTCTTCGAACGTATCATCGGCAGTCAGGCTAACTAGCATTGTTGAATGGGCAAGGGTGACAGAGGAAATAGAAATACTTTCAGGGTCACAGTGTGGGGCAGTGCTGCTATCTTCTGCAATGGTTAAAATGCAACATATATCAAATAGATGAATTAAAATATTTATATTGTCCACAATTAATTAATTGCCTCCAAATCCCCTTTTTAATGTGTATATTTGGAATCCAGACCAGATTACTTTTGGGATGAGCACCCCACCCATCCACCATAGGTGCCCCTCTGAAGGTGACCAGAGGAAACCATGAATTGAGGAGTCTCTGGAAGCAGTGTAAGCAGTAAGTATTGCAAGTTAGGATATAAATCTCCAATGTTAAAATTAGTGTTAGACTCACCGTTATTGGGGTAGTGTGACTTATTTGTGAGCTTAACACAATATGGCCATATGGTGGAACTGTATGCCCAAATTTGTTTGCTAAGATAGATATTTTTTTTAAATGATTGACTTTGTACTTTCAACAAGTACATAGGGAACAATTTAAACAGCAAAGCAGGGTGAAAGCTTGTTCTACATTTAGTAATTAAGAGTTACAGGTCTTGGTTACATTGATGGCCCTAAAGATAGGGGATTTTAAAAAGCCTTCTAAAATGTTAAACAATTTTTTGTGTGCACACTGTCCCTAATCTGTATTTTGTCTATATTTTGGTCTCTACAGAAGCACCACTACTTAGAAATGCATGTTATTGTTGAGTACCCAATTTCCATATTTTCCATGATTCATTGTGATAAAACAACATCTTTGTGCTACAGAACAGAGTTTTAGTACTCACTGGTCCATTCTTAAAGCAATGTAATGTAAAGCAATAGTGAGTTGTGTGGACAAGACATGTTTTTCAAATTATTTTAACAATACGGTCACTCAAAAACTAAGATGGTATTCGATATCCATTCTGTACACACACAATACATGACTGTATGGCTTTCATAAAAATACTGATCTTATAATCATTTGTATTATATTTAAGAATGTGACCAAGTTTTACTCCCCAAAGGGCTATTATGGAGTTTAATAAAGTTCCCATAAATTTCACTGTTTGTTAGCACAAACCAGACCACTCCTAAGCATGGAACATTTTAAAACCAAGTTTGATCCAGCAATAATATATACACAACTACTGTAGGTAAATTATAGGAAACCACAAATATTCCCATCAACAATTCACATATCTAGATTACAAAAAATGTTTTTACAACATTTACAGTACATTGTTGGTATACTAGGTATTGTGCATTGAAAATATTAAATGTATCTAGTTTTCTCTATTACGACCAGTTTTAATAAAATGAGAAGAAAATCAATTAAGGAAAAACAAATAAGAAAATAAATGGCTATACAATTTTTAAATGATTCTGACTTACTTACTGTGATAAGTAACTTTCTGGAGAGATAGAGAAAGGTACACAACTAAACATGAAAAAAACAAACACTGTTTATATTACCGGTGAACTTGTTTGTCAGTTATGAAGTCATTAGTTTGTCATATTTAAAAGGTTAATCTGAGCAGCAAAATCACTCCAGCTTACTGTTTATGGTGCAAAGTCCCAGTTCTTTTACTTTTTTGGACCCAGCTTTTGTCAATCAGCAGGTCAGCAACCATTTGTCATTACGTCCTAAACGGTATGGGCTTTAACAACATTTGGGGCATACTGACACGTTCTAACGTCTCTGCCCTGCGTACACCACCGGCATTCTCACCTTCCCGGATTTGATTGGGGGAAATGACTGACAGCCCAGGCAGTTCCCCGGCAGCCAATTGGTTGCAATCAGAGTCAAGATAGTCACAAGCTGTCACTGAGATCACTGATACAATGTCACAGTCCACGATTTATATCATGGGCTGTGACATTGTATTTTGCCTCTCTCTTCCCTCACTTTAATTTGATGAGAGAGAAATTGAAAGATCATTGCTGGCAGTGTTCCAGAATTTAAGTGTTTTAAAATAAAAACAAATTATTTTATTTAACCCTTTTCACTGCTCATCTTAGTGCTAATACTTTGATCAGTACACTAGTATTGCTTTAATTTATGCTGGTGGAGGGTGGATCAGATTCTTGATTTATTTTTTAAATCTTTTTATTAAACCCTTTATGGTTTTTGTTAACCCGTTCCTTCAGTCTGATTACTGTATATTGTATAAAAGAGTTTTATCATACATACCCTACCTTTTTTAAAAATATATATTTATTTTTACCTTACTTTAAAAAAAAAAAAAAAATGTAAGTGCCGATTGCAGTGTTTTATTCTGTTAAAGGGAAACTATAGTACCAGGAAAACAAATTTGGCACTATAGCTTTCACCACTGTTTTTCCGCGCTGGCTCGGGTCCACCGATTGAGTTGACAATCATGATTCAGAAAATGTTAGCCTGTTTATGATGGATGGCATGTTTGAGCTCATTGCTGTGCAAATGAATTTGTATGCCAACAAATATCTCACCATCAATCCTGATTCTCACTACAGCAGAAGGAATATATGGCACCTTACTAAAAACACTGAAATGAGTAGGTTTTGGGCTAATGCTAGTAATGTGGATTGTGGGGAAAAAACAAACAAAAACAAAACAAACAGTATTAGGAGTTACTGGCATAAGCAACCCATCCTAGTTTCCAGGGATTATAAAGAGGAATAGGCATGAACAGTATCTCCTTATTTTTCATATCTGATAACACCCAGTGCCCCCCTAGAAATGACCTGTAGTATGATCGTCTACACAAAATTGGTCACTTGTCAAAAACATTTTCAACACGTCTGACCAAGATGTCTGCATAGATGAGTCCCTTTTGAAGTTCAAAGAAATAATGCTTTTCAAAAAGAACATTCCATCAAAGCAGGCTTGCTATAAGATGATATTTTTATAATTTTTGTGAATGCAACACTGGGTGTACCTGGGCAGTTTGCATTTAAGCAGAAAGAGACGGTCACCTAGATCCACAAGGCTGCCCTGATTCTGTGGGGACAAACGGCAAACTTGTACAGGATCTTTTTATGACATTCACAGTTAAAATGCCACGCAGAACTAATTTCGCCCAATGTTTAAATTTTTTTTTAGATTTTATTCATATTAAATTATGTTCCATATATTAATATTTAATGTAAAATAAAAGCCTTATTTCTCCTGCACAAAATATATAATAGGTGTAGGAGTACTTCATATTAAGCCAGCAATAATTTTCTAAACAGATATACAGTTGCAAGAAAAAGTATGTGAACCCTTTGGAATGATATGGATTTCTGCACAAATTGGTCATAAACTGATCTGATCATCATCTAAGTCACAACAATAGACAATCACAGTCTGCTTAAACTAATAACACACAAATAATGAAATGTTGCCATGATTTTATTGAACACACCATGTAAACATTCACAGTGCAGGTGGGTAAACTATGTGAACCCCTAGACTAATGACATCTCCAAGAGCTAATTGGAGTGAGATGTCAGCCAACTGGAGTCCAATCAATGATATGAGATTGGAGGTGTTGGTTACAGCTGCCCTGCCCTATAAAAAACACACACCAGTCCTTGGTTTGCTTTTCACAAGAAGCATTGCCTGATATGAATGATGCCTCGCACAAAAGAGCTCTCAGAAGACCTACAATTAAGAATTGTTGACTTGCATAAAGCTGGAAAGGGTTATAAAAGTATCTCCAAAAGCCTTGCTGTTCATCAGTCCACGGTAAGACAAATTGTCTATAAATGGAGAAAGTTCAGCACTGCTGCTACTCTCCCTAGGAGTGGCCGTCCTGTAAAGATGACTGCAAGAGCACAGCGCAGACTGCTCAATGAGGTGAAGAAGAATCCTAGAGTGTCAGCTAAAGACTTACAAAAGTCACTGGCAAATGCTAACATCCCTGTTAGCGAATCTACAATACGTAAAACACTAAACAAGAATGGATTTCATGGGAGGATATCACAGAGGAAGCCACTGCTGTCCAAACAAAACATTGCTGCACGTTTACAGTTTGCACAAGAGCACCTGGATGTTCCACAGCAGTATTGGCAAAATATTCTGTGGACAGATGAAACCAAAGTTGAGTTGTTTGGAAGAAACACACAACACTATGTGTAGCGGAAAAAAGGCACAGCACACCAACATCAAAACCTCATCCCAACTGTTAAGTATGGTGGTGGGGGCATCATGGTTTGGGGCTGCTTTGCTGCGTCAGGGCCTGGACGGATTGCCATCATCGAAGTAAAAATGAATTCCCAAGTTTATCAAGACATTTTGCAGGAGAACTTAAGGCCATCTGTCTACCAGCTGAAGCTCAACAGAAGATGGGTGTTGCAACAGGACAACGACCCAAAGGATAGAAGTAAATCAGCAACAGAATGGCTTAAACAGAAGAAAATATGCCTTCTGAAGTGGCCCAGTCAGAGTCCTGACCTCAACCCAATTGAGATGCTGTGGCATGACCTCAAGAAAGCGATTCACACCAGACATCCCAAGAATATTGCTGAACTGAAACAGTTCTGTAAAGAGGAATGGTCAAGAATTACTCCTGACCGTTGTGCACGTCTGATCTGCAACTACAGGAAACGTTTGGTTGAAGTTATTGCTGCCAAAGGAGGTTCAACCAGTTATTAAATCCAAGGGTTCACATACTTTTTCCACCTGCACTGTGAATGTTTACATGGTGTGTTCAATAAAAACATGGCAACATTGCATTCTTTGTGTGTTATTAGTTTGAGCAGACTGTGATTGTCTATTGTTGTGACTTAGATGATGATCAGATCACAGTTTATTACCAATTTGTGCAGAAATCCATATCATTCCAAAGGGTTCACATACTTTTTCTTGCAACTGTATAGCTCAATTACTAGTTGTGTTTCTCCATCCTTAAGGGGTTAACATTCATAAAAACATTATTTTGATTACATTTTACAGCATGTACATACTCAAAATGCTGTACATGTCCGCATCTAATTAACAGACTTATTCACAGTGAACTGTGAAGTATCCTGAGCCATCTGAAATCAACAAAATCGTGAAGGGAGCTTGCAATAATCGGTTAGCAGCTACTATTAATGTAGGTAGCAGCTCCATTCATCTTTAGCTAATGAATGGAATAATTGCAAAGAACTGTGTGTGCTATAAATCCGAACTGAGCAGAGGTTTATGGCATATGTTCATCTTGCACCGACAGTCGTAAGTGATAAGTGCATTTAAACTGCAATGTAAACAATGCATTATCTACTAAAGCAGCAATGTTTTACAAAATGGCAGGACCTGTGCAGCCAGACAACCTCATTGAGGTGAAGTGGACTTTAGTGACTCTTTAATTCCCTTGTATTTAATAGTATTTCAAGGTATAATACACATATCAGTAAAGAGGCACTCCACCCTGAAATCTCCCCTCTCTCTTTATAGGATTATATTGATAATGAATTAAAGAATCTATGCCCCACCATCCAAAAAAATAAATAAAATCTTTAAAAACAATTTTTTTTAAAAAGTGTAGTTTCTTCAGGGAACAGAAAAGCCTGACTCTTCTATAGTTGGATCACTGAAGCAATGCCATAAATCTTAGTGTAATAGGGATTTCTGGCTATGCTAATTCAGCATTCCCCAAAAATATAACACTGAATATGCACCTCTACAATCTAATAGAAGCTTACTTCACTAAAAGTTGAGCAGTTAAGGTTAACTTTTACACATTAACATTAGAGGGAATCTAGGGTTAACAGGGTGTTTTGGGGAAACTTGGTATTAAGAGGTATCGGTCTACAAGTCCCTGCATGCTGTATATCGCATGTTTACCATCCAAAGAAATATACCCTGTACAAATATGATGCTCACCATTGCTATACTGTCACTGTGCGGTTTTTCAATGAGGTAACAAAGTTTTGGGAAAAGGACATGCGCGTTATTTATAATGTTAGCTGCCAGATAAGCTCCATTTTTGTATATGCCATGTAGAGTTATTATATAGGGTATCATATAACACATTTGTAAAATGTCAAAAGGCTGGGAGGAGAGAAATATAGATGCAGCACTGTTAGCAAAATGCTGCATATACATTAAATATTATTCAGGGAGACACCTTAAATTGAGTTTGTTGGATTGCCTAAAAATTTATTTATTTTTTTCTTTAAGAGCAATTTATTTACTATGTGTTGTATGGTCTATGAATTCCCCCACAGGTGGGCAACTGTCAATAACAGATCGCAAAAGCAATTCAACTCTTGATACTTGTGAGTGCTAAACATCGCAGCTTTCAAACCTGAGGTTAACCTTCATAAAAGCATTCTTTCGTCAACTATTAAACATAAAACACAAACTGCTTTGAAATTAGTAGTTTTATATGGGATGGCTACGTCTCTATAACAAAGAAAAACAAAAATTAAAAAGTGACTTTAACAAAGACAAACTATCTTGCTGACTATAGTAACCAAGAAACAAAACTGTAACTGTTCTGACACATAAGTACCTCATTTGAGCTGATATATGGGGTTATAAAATTGCCTATCTAGTGCAGAGTTCGCAAAATCAGAAATCTATAGGGTGTCATAAACTGGCGTACAGAAAACATTCAATCCAAATGGTTTTCCATCTGGGTTGCTATGGGTTTTACTTCACATGGATTACTATCCAAAACACAAGGAGGGAGTGCAGTGAACTTAGTTACAATATTTCTTGAAATGTATAGACACAACATGTCAAACCTTTTAATCATTATAGGGACACTATTTGCTAAAATGTACATCCTTTTAAGACTGCTATTTTATTAGAAACAAACTTAAAATAGCTGAATGGCCCATTGTTGCTTCAAATATTATCCAGGGACAGCAGAAAGCTTTCTCACCCAATCTTGTCCCTCTGACTGTTTAATTGGAGTGTTGTGTCCATCCTATGCATAGCAAAGTTTTTAGAATATACAGTTGTGATATTGTGAGTATATGAAGGGATTCTATAAGCACCATAACCACTTCAACTCATTGTAGTGATAATGGTGCCCAGAGTCTGTGGTCGACATGACCCAATAATTTTTTGTTGCACTGTTTTGGAGTAGTTTGACAAAAACTCCTGGCACATACAGTGCTTCACCTGCAGCATGGCCAACATTGTATACCTTCACATTTGTTTGTACATCTTTGGGTGGCAATGATCGCCTCAGAATGCTTTGGACAAATTAGTCCAATCAATTTATTCTGAAAACAGGAATGGGCATCCCAAAAAGTTTTCAACCAGTTTATAATTTAAAAAAATATATAATTATATGTATAAATACACACACACGCGTTTTGCTGCATAATCACAAAATAATTAAAACACACATTTCCTGAGTAGAAAAGGGTCAAAACCACTAGCACCCCAGCAGTATCACCAGGCAGGCTCACAATGCACATATTTTTTCCCAACAGAAAGAAACTATGCAGGGGCACAAACATGTCCTTGTTTATACCTCCAGTTCAACTCACTGCTGCTTTATGAATGTCCACTTCCTGACTTCAACAAATAAGGGTATGTAAACTTAAATTGATAATTATAAATGAGGAGGAGGAGCATGTAAAGGCAAATGCTGACATTGTGCATATCCATAAAATTCCAGTGAATAATTAAAGAAAACAAGCAAGCATAAAAGCGGTACAATAGTAGGGCAAAAGACATGTTCCAACAAAAGTAAAGGACATGCAGGACAGAACATAGAGCAGACTTTTGTTTTGAATTTTAATTATTTCTTCTTTAATGCACTTTAGTGTTTATGTGCATTTTTTTTCTACGGTATGTGTGCCATGATGTGGCACTGTACCTTTAAGAATTTTAAAAATATATTTTTATAGGCACTGTTCACTTTTTGTAATTTTCTACACTTATTCCACACTTATATGAAGTGAGGATAGAGATGGTTTGATTATAATTAATACATTATGATATTGTGCACTGCAGTAATGGATAAGAAATTATTTGAATACACTTTAAATAGCAAGTACTTACATAATTATAAGGGTCTGATACCTTTAAGGCTTTTAAATTGTTTAGCACTTAGTGTATAGTTTCTATGGTTACCACAAATGCACTTAGGTTATTTACCATGTGATTTGAGTTAATTCTGTCTCTCTCCTCCATGTTTCCTGTGCATGTGCATGTAATGTGGTTACACACCAGCTTGACAAAGACCGTTGTAGCTTAATGTAGTGGATCTGGTGTCTATAGACCAGCGTTTCCCAATTGGGGTTCCATCAAAAGTTAAAAAAATAAAATGGCCGCAGGTGGCGAGGGAACAGTGATGTCCCTGCTCAGCTCCCTCGCGCGCACAACAGTGATGCTGGAGTCGGAATATGACGTCACTCTGGCTCCGGCATCACCAAGAGACGAACATATACATTCTCACTGCCCGCACACCAGCTCCACTGGACAACAGGGACTGCACGTAAAGCACACCAGCCATTCAGCAGACCAACTGGACCCCAGGGACCCATGGAAAGAGTATATGTGTGTTTGACAGTGAGAGTGAATGTGTGCTTGTCAGTGAGAATGTAAATGTTCTTGTCAGTGAGAGTGTATGTGTGTCTGTAAAATAATGTGTGTGTTTGTCAGTAAGTATATGTCTGTCAAAGAGTATATGTGTGAGTGTGTCAGTGTGTGTATCTGTGTGCCAAGCTTTGTGTATGTGTCACTGTGTGTATCCAAGTGTGTGTGTGTGCCAGTGTGTGTAAATGTGCATGTGTGTGTATATCTGTGGGTGCCAGTGAGAGTAAATGTCACTGTGTGTATCTGAATGTGTATGTATTTGTGAGTATTTGTGTGTCAGTGTGTATCTGTGTGTCAGTGTGCATCTGTGTGTCAGATAGATACATACATATAAACACACACACAAACACAGATACACACTGACACAGAGATACACACCTTGACACACACCGGCACATACAAACACAGATACACACACTTTGAAACATAGACACACAGATACACACTGTGTGTCAAGGTATGTGTATCTGTGTGCCACTATGTGTCAGATATATACACACACACAGATATACACACCGGCATACACAGAAAACGGCGCAATTTTGGTGTTCCACAATGTTGATAAACTATGTCAAAGGGTTCCACGGGAAGAATTGGGAACCCCTGCTATAGACCATTCCTGCAGGCTTTTCAATGTAAACACTGCATTTTCAGAGAAAATTATGCCTTGTAAAATCAATAGTGACAGTCACTCAAACGGCCACTAAAGTATCTCATATCTCAGTGCTGCATAATGTGCAGCAGTTACATGCAGCGTCTCCACATGCTGCATGGAAGCGATTCACGTTCCTCATAGAGATGGACTGATTTAATGCATTACTATGAGAAGATGCTGATTGGTGCAGCATTTTGCCACGCATGCTCAATAGCTTTCCAATGCTGTTCTATGAGAAAGCATTGGATTGGCTGAGCTAGTCAAGATTGATAATCTCCGCTATGGAGGCCAGCTGTGGTGAGACCGGAAAAAAAGGCAAGTAAAAGCACTATTCCCATGCAATCGGAAAGGCGCTGGTGACAAACATACACATTCACAAACAGACCGACTGATAGACAAACACAGACACACACACTCACAAACTTTTTTTTTACTATTTAATACAGCTGCCACTGTTTCAGACTCCCCCTCCTGCCTCTCTATACCTGTACAAGTCTCTGTGCACCGGGAGGAAGTGAACTGTAATTACTTACTCCCATCGCTGGAAGGAAGTAATCACAGTTCCCTTCACATTCTCCCGGCGCACAGAGAGAGAGAGAGAGAGAGAGAGAGAGAGAGAGAGAGAGAGACGGGAGAAGGAGGGAACGGCTCGCAAATCCTAGGCGCCAGGACAAAATCCTTATTTGCCATGGTGAACTTGCGCATGGGATTTGTTGAGCCCCGTCTTACAGCATTTGCAGACTACTTTCAAAAATTCAGACAAAAACTCTCTCACACATAAAAGTAACCAGCTGATAATTCTCATTAAGTATTAAAACTATCTTATGATACTATATAAAGCAAATCCCTATTAAAATGACACCCCATGCAGGAGTCATTTTGTAATCTGTTTTATTATTTTTCATTATATGTTAAATATTAGGGATCAACCGATTATCGTCCGATATTTAGTATTTTCGGCAATATCGGTATCGGCCTATAGAGATACCGATATTGCTGATAATGCAGACCAGGATAGCCGGGCCCAAGACAAGCCCGGCGGTCCTGCAGGGCCCGCAGCAAGCTCTTACCTTCCCAGCAGCTCCCTTGTCTAAATCTTGCGAGTCCCGCAGCCGTCAGAGCGTTGCCACGGGTTACCATGGCCACGCTCCGCATGGCATGCTAGCCACGAGATTTAGACAGGGGAGCTGCTGGGAAGGTAAGAGCTTGCTGCCGGCACCCACTGAACAGTCCATACCACCAGGGAACGCCACATCCCCCCCTCCCAGGAGAGGTAAAACGCAGAAAGGAGGGCTAAATAACGAACAAATTAAATATTAAAAAAAATATAAAAATGACCACCCTACCCCACCCCCCCGCCCATTTTACACATTTAACATACCTACACAAACACACACACTGCATCCACTACACAAACATACACTGCATCCACTAATCAAATAATTTCACTGCATCCACTACACACATATTCTTGAAACCAAAAAATTCTGACTGGCATGTATATTTTGTAGGGATCGACCGATATTGTTTTTTTAAAGCCGATAACGATAATCTGTGAACTTTCAGGCCAATAGCTGATAACTTGCCGATATTCTGTACATTTACCATTTTGAAAAAAAATAAACTATTTCTAACGGTTAATGCACAAAATATACATGCCACATGTAGTGGATGCAGTGTGTTTAGACAGGGGAGCTGTGTGTTTGTGTAGTGTGTATAGTGAATGCAGTGAGTGTGTAGTGTGTGTTTTGTGGAGTGTGTATATAATGAAGAGAGTGTGTGGATATAATGCAGAGTGTGTGTTTTGTGTATGTATATAATGCAGTGTGTAGTGTGTGTGTATATAATGCAGAGTGTGTGTAGTGTGTGTGTATATAATGCAGAGTGTGTGTAGTGTGTGTGTATATAATGCAGATTGTGTGTTTGTATAGTTTGTGTATATAATGAATGCAGTGTGTGTTTGTATAGATTGTGTATATAATGAATGCAGTGTGTGTTTGTATAGTTTGTGCATATAATGAATGCAGTGTGTGTGTTTGTATAGTTTGTGCATATAATGAATGCAGTGTGTGTGTTTGTATAGTTTGTGCATATAATGAATGCAGTGTGTGTTTGTATAGTTTGTGTATATAATGAATGCAGTGTGTGTTTGTATAGTTTGTGTATATAATGAATGCAGTGGGTGTGTTTGTATAGTTTGTGTATATAATGAATGCAGTGTGTGTTTGTATAGTTTGTGTATATAATGAACGTAGTGTGTGTGTTTGTATAGTTTGTGTATATAATGAATGCAATGTGTGTTTGTATAGTTTGTGTATACAATGAACGCAGTGTGTGTGTTTGTATAGTTTGTGTATATAATGAATGCAGTGTGTTTGTATAGTTTGTGTATATAATTAATGCAGTGTGTGTTCGTATAGTTTGTGTATATAATTAATGCAGTGTGTGTGTGTGCATATAATGAATGCAGTGTGTGTGTGTTTGTATAGTGTGTGTGTTTGTGAAGGGATGTAATTTGTGTAAAATGGGCAGGAGGGGAGGCATTTTTTTTATTTATATTGTATTTTTAATATTTATGTTTTATTTTAATTTTAATATTTATATGTTTTTATTTTTTGTCCCCCCTCGCTGCTCGTTACCTGGCCAGGGAGGGTGGTCTAGTGGCATGTACTGAGCTGTGGGGGCCGGCAGCAAGCTGTTACCTCCCTTCAGCTCCCCTCAGCTCCCCAGTCTAACTCTCACGGTCTGCATGCCGTGCGGAGTGTTACCATGGTAACCAGTGTCAACGCTCTGACGGCCGCGGGTCTCGCAAGATTTACACCGGGGAGCTGAAGGGAGCTGCTGGGATGTAAGTAACAGCTTGCTGCCGGCCCCCCAGGCTTGTAATGGGCCCGGCGGTCCTGGTAAGTATTATCGGCAATATCGCTATCTTTATTGGCGGATACCGATATTGCAGAAAATACCGAATATCAGCCGATAATATGGGTAAAACCGATAATCGGTCGATCCCTAATATTTTGTGCATTTACCTGAATAAAAAAAATAATAATAAACCTGTTCAGTTAACAGTAGATTTGCGTAGACATTTTTATTTTTTAAAAATGGTAAATGTACAGAATATCAATACATTATTGGCTATCGGCCTGAAAGTTCACAGATTATCAGTATCGGCTCTAAAAAATTTTTTTTTTAAAAATAATCAATAATTGGTCGATCCTTATTAAAAAAAAAAAAAATTTATTGCAATACTATATATAGCATTCAAAAAAAATTAAAAAATAAAAATAAAAAGAATACTTCCATTTTAGGACCCATTCCCAAGCAAAGACTGCATATTGGGAGGAAAGGGCATAAATGATAAACCTACAGAGAAAAACAAAGTATTAAAAAAAAACAAAAACAAAAAAAACTAGAATATATCATTTTAGATTTATAAACATTTTATTGAAGATAAGCCCAAGAAACTAACTATACCCTAACCTACACATTTGCACCTAGTATGTGCTGTTAGTAGACTACCTCATTAAAAATATATCAAGATTAGGTGCTGACTATTAAAACAATATTTAAAATAAATTAGCAATGCTCAAAAAAAAAAAAAAAAAAGAGTACAAATGCATTCAATAAATCAAATTAAAGCAGTTCTTAGAAAAATGAGTGAAACTGTATAAAATAGATCAAAGAGTTTTAACATCAATCTAAACCTTCATCTGTATCCAAGGTCTAAACAGAGACTGAAAACCATCCATTTAGAGAAGTCATTATTTGAATAGGATATGCAAGTGCAGTTCTGCATGTACATATAAATACATTGAATAAGTTCTTTTTAAAGAAATCTAGCTGCAATTAACAATTTTACCACATGACAGGAGGCTTTATATTTGCATGACTCTTTACTGAAAATCTCCAGCAGCACAGATCATAGAAAAACCAATCAGAAAAAATGAGGATGTTACACAAAAGGCCCTGTAAGACCACACCCTTCCTCTTTCTTTGCTGCTCCAGCCAAGTGCACAGGTCAGAGTAATTTTATTACATGACAGGAGGCTTCCTATTTTGCATAAACTTTCTTTACTTTATGCCTTCAGCAGCACAAGTCAATCAATCAGAAAGAAAAAATATTTAACCAATCAGAGTCCAGCACCTCCTGTATATAAGTCTCTGACAGGCTTCCCATTTCCTCTTTCTTTGCTGCTTCCAGCCAAAGGCACAGGTCAGAGTGATTTTTTCCTATAATTTCTACTATACTGCTTATTGTTACTATTACTTTAATTACTCATGATTGTTAGTTTGATGTTACTAACGTGACTTGTTTATTTTCTTATTATTTTCTTATTTTTATTTATTTTCTTAGAAATTGCCGCGGTCGCGGCTAGTACTGCGGTCGCTACCTCATTTCTGACCGGGCGGTTCAGTGCGGGTGGGAGGGAGCGGGGGACTCCTTTCTCTTGCGGCCTGGGATCGCGACTCTCACCACGATCACGGGCCGCGCTTAGTTTTGGCGCGAACGGCGGCCATCTTGGATCACGCTGCTCGCGAGATCCAAGTCGGCCATCTTAGGTGTGGGAAACCGTGAATCACACGGTCTTCATCTCCATCCCCACTCCTATTACCCTCAGCCCGCCAGGTCCCCTCACTAGAGGCAGGGGGCTGGGGGAGGAGGTTGTTTGTCTTCTTTTTATCTTCCTTTTGGTCTCCCTTTTGTCTTTGGATACTAGACTAATCAGTTATTGGTGGACACTTATACACTGTTACTACCTGCTGAACACTGGTTTATAAGGATTACCATAAAGCAGCCAGAGTTTCCCAAACACTCCAGTAACAACAACCCTGCCTGTTCATTATTAGAATACTATATATAAAAAAAAAATAAAAAAAACTCTTCCAGAGGTGACCCCTCTGAGTGGGATGACCCCCCACTGGCACACTGTGTATTGTTGTTGAAGGGGTGACCCCCAGGCGTGTGCCATATTATCTGAAGAGCGGGGTGACCCCCCTAACATATACTGCTGATACGCATGGTCGGCGCCCTCCATACTACGACTGGGGTGTCCCACACACTCCTCTTCACAGGAGGCAAAATCTATCCTAATAAATCATCACTGGGCTTTGACTTTACGGGCACGTCCCGTACCACTACCAGGCACTACGGCCGAGACAAATTGATTTCTATTTCTGACCGCTCATACCGGTCTTCTAGAGGGTGACCCCCTCGCTAGCCCAGGATTACAGGCAGTGGTAATATACAGCAAACAGGGTAATTGTTTGGGTCCGTTGGCCACACTGGGCGACCCCCAGTCGTAGGAGGAAAGCCACAATTCTCTATTACTGGCTTTACTATTCACGTACTTCGGTACCTGACCCTATCCTGTCTTCCACCTGCGACCATGAACATGAGTGAACCATCGCAACAAACTCCACCCGATTTTCAAGTGATAATTAATTCAGCGGTGGCGGCCTCAATGGAAAAGGCCATAGCAAAATTGTTGGTCCAGACCCCGAATGGGGACCCGGATACTAAGGGCCCAAAGAGGTCTTCGGGGGATAGTGCCCCTTCAAAAAGGCACTGGAAGGGCAATGGCCCAACCCCACGGAAGACAAAGGGCAAGGCCCCGCTAAAGAGGAGCCGCCAGGCGGACCGCCAGGGCCCGTCAACCCCTCCGCTGACATCCTCCGATGAGGAGGGAGGTAATTCACCAGCCCCGCTGGAGGTTATGGACGAGTGGAGAGCGGGGGACTCTCCATCTGAGGAGGACGACTGGTTTGACATGCCCCGCGGCCACGCAGGGTGCACACACCGACCCAAACACATCAACCACAGCCAATACGGACGTCGGCGGGACTCACCAAACTCAGACGGCGAGATCCGAACGCTGTTTCTCAAGGGAGCAGTCGAATTTGCTCCCGATGACACGGGTTTCATCAGCAATATATTCCTGGTCCAGAAAAAGACGGGAGACTACCGACCCGTCATCAACCTGCACAGTCTGAATTCATTCGTAGCCTACAGACACTTCAAAATGGAGGGCATACATCTCCTCAGAGATTTGCTTCTGGAACACGACTGGTTCACCCGTTTGGATTTAAAGGATGCCTACCTGTCGGTTCCGATGGAACAATCCAGTCGACCTTTCCTTCGATTTCTCTGGAAGAGACGCACATGCCAGTTCACGTGCCTCCCATTTGGCCTCAGCTGCGCCCCTTGGTGCTTCACGAAACTGCTGAAGCCGGCCATGGCACATTTACGGACAAGAGGGATCCGATGCCTAATCTACCTAGACGATATACTGATTTTCTGCGACAACGCATCCAGACTTCGATCTCAAACGAAATTCATAGTGCGCTTTCTGGAATCCTTAGGCTTCATTGTGAACAAAGAAAAGTCATCGCTCTCTCCATCGAAAATCAATCAATTCCTCGGATTCGAGATAGATTCGGTAACATGCACGCTACGCCTCCCCAAGTCGAAGATTGCGAACATTCGGAAGGAGATATGCTGTTTCCTACGGAGAGACACGGTCCCTCTGAGACTACTGGCCAGGATAGTCGGGCTACTTTCGTCTTCCATACAGGCAATTTTCCCGGGACCCCTCCACTACCGGGCAATGCAAAGACTGAAAGCTCACCACCTAAGACAAGGACACTCATACGATCAGGCGATCAGGATAACCGCGGAAGTTCGGACGGAACTTCGTTGGTGGCTGCTCCACATGGAAACTTGGAACGGCAGGGCCATATTCGTCTCGAACCCAGACTTCATACTGGAATCGGATGCCAGCCTGTGGGGTTGGGGAGCCCACTGCGCACACGCATCCACGGGGGGTCCCTGGTCGGAAGAGGAAAAGTCACTGCACATCAATTGTCTGGAGTTGATAGCCGGCTCTTTCGCTATCCGCAGCCTGGCCAAGCACATGTCCAATTGCTGCATACTTCTACGCATGGACAACATATCGGCAGTCCAGTACGTGAACCGACTGGGAGGAGCCAGGTCCCGAGCATTGACGGAGGCTACCAAGGACATATACCAGTTTTGCCTCCCACGCAACATAACTCTCAGAGCGGAATACTTACCAGGTCTCAGCAACCTCACCGCGGATTGGTTCTCCCGTCATTGGCGGGACACCAGCGACTGGCACCTGGACACAGATCTTCAATACGGTGAGATCACTCAGGGGACCACTCCACATAGACCTTTTTGCCTCGCGCACAAATACACAACTACCGAGGTACTACAGCTGGTTACCGGACCCTCAGAGCGAAGCAGTGGATGCCTTTCTACAGCACTGGCCCCCGATAGGAGCATATGCTTTCCCACCATTCTCAATGTTGGCAAGAGTACTTCACAAACTACGCACGTCCAAGACATCTCTGATCCTGATCACACCTTTATGGAGAAGCCAAGCATGGTTCCCCGACTTACTCGCACTGTCACACGACCACCCACTGGTCCTACCAACGTTTCCCATGCTCCTTACGAATCCGGATGCGGAACCTCATCCCCTAATAATACAAGAACGTCTAGAGTTGGTAGCTTGGACGCTTTCAGGGGATCTTGGGCAATCCCAGGACTATTGCAAATGGCTAGGGACCTCCTTTGGGACTCTTGGGCACCAGGGACTAGGCGTAGCTACATGGCGGCATGGGATGTATGGGACCGCTGGTGTATGGGAAGGGGCCTCGATCCCTTTACAGCACCTGTATCGACCATACTAAATTTTCTCTCCACTTTGTTTTCCAACAGGAAATCATACCGGTCCATTAACGTTACACGCTCTGCTATATCTGCGGCGCATGTTCCAGTTAATGGTACCCCAGTAGGTCAGGAAGCCTTAGTATGTCGGCTATTACGAGGCATTAAATTAGCCAGACCACCGGCCCCGAAATATCGCCAATTAGGGGATGTGGATGTGGTCATTCAATTCATTCAGGACTGGCCGGATAACACTGCCCTATCACTCAGACAATTAGCGGCCAAACCTTGTTGTTATGTTTAGTCTCTTTCCGTCGTGTATCGGATGTTCGGGCTTTCGACGTGGACGGATTTACTATAACCCCCGTCGGTGTTACATTTTTGATATCCCGAAGGACTAAGACTGACTCCAAATCCGTGACCTACCCCTTTTTTCCGGCGGTTCCTCGTCTTTGTGTCGTCTCCACCTTACTCCGTTATGTGGAGGTTACGGTGCCTCTTCGGGCTACCGGAACGGGGCAACTGTTAATTTCATATACCAAACCATACAAGCCAGTTACCACTACTACGTTAGCCAGATGGATACGATGGTTATTGTCCTTAGCCGGGGTAGATTCTAGGTTTGGGGCCCATTCAGTTCGAGGGGTGGCGGCATCAAGGGCTTTCTCGGCGGGTGCCTCCCTGGCGGACATTCTACGTACGGCGGATTGGACCAGAGAAAATACCTTCAGGGTGTTTTATTTTCGCCAATCATCGCATGCGTCCTTAGCGTTTTTACCCCAGCGTTAAAAATGCAAAATAGGAAGCCTCCTGTCATGTAATAAAATTGTAGATTATGCTAGCGTAGTGTACAGATAATCTTAATTTTAATAATGACAGGAGGCGAGTATTTTCCCTCCCCTCTTTCTTCCCTCCCTATACTCTTGGGACTATGTTCTCTCTTCTCTAATCGAACATGGATGGATTCACTTACACTTTCATCTAGCTATGGGTAAAAACTGAGGCAAAGGACGCTTAGACCATATGTCTTTAGATAGTCAGCACAGCCTTTACAGATCAGAGTTGAAGCACACAATGTACACAGGATTATATGTCAGTTAGAGGTACTAAACATTAATTTGTTAGTTTTAGATTAAAGATACTAAACGTTAATTTTGTTAGTCTTAAGATCAGGATTAGACGTTGATATGTGGACAACAGTTGTTTTCCCACGCCTTTCACTTCTTTCTATTTCTTTCAGCTTAACATCGCTTCATGAGACGGAAGTAGGATCATAGATTTCCGCTGCATTTCCACAAGTTGACAAGTTTCTACCGTTCAAGTTTCATTACCTTCAAAAGAGTTTTTCCTTCCGGCATGGTTACAACAAAGAAAGAGGAAATGGGAAGCCTGTCAGAGACTTATATACAGGAGGTGCTGGACTCTGATTGGTTAAATATTTTTTCTTTCTGATTGATTGACTTGTGCTGCTGAAGGCATAAAGTAAAGAAAGTTGACAGAGCTCCACTGGTGGCTCCTACACATGACAGCCTGGCATGGCAAAGCGGGCTCCTCTCCGGATTTCTTAGTGGAATCCGAAGCCAGATTCTAGGGCTGGAGGGCTCACTGCACAGATTCCTCTATGGGGGAACTTGGTGGGACGAGGAGGCCAGCCTACACATCAACTGCCTAGAATTGGTCGCGAGGTCCTTCGCAATTCTCAGTCTGGCCAAAGACATGTCCACCTGCTACATCATACACCACATGAACAAGGTTTCTGAGGTGCAATAAATCAATTGCCTTGGCGGAACCATGCTTTCCCTCCATTCTCTATGCTGGCGAGGGTAGTCCGCCACACACAAATCCACAGGGCTTCACTCCTCACAGCACCTCTCTGGCAGAGCCAAGCAGGGTTCCCGGATCTATAGGAGAGGTCACAAGATCACCCACTTTTTCGGCCATCCTTCCCTCTGCTTCTGATGGGACCGAGGGGAGAACTTTTTTTTTTTTTTTTTTTTTAAAGCCTCCCTACACTCCTTCCACCCCCATACACACATACAATGCCCCCCTACACATACACTGCACACATTTCCCCACACACATTACCCTCCTAATCTGGTATCCTTGAAGTCAGTTTAACCTACCAAGAAAGTTTACAAAGTTGCAATTGTCATAGACCTTTATTTTGAAAAGACCTCAAGGTTTTTAACATGGTCTTCAGTCATCGTTCCCATTAGCAATGACCAGCGATGATTGATGGGAAGTGGCAATATTTCATCGATAATCCCCTCCACAAACAAAAACAAAAAATAAATTCTATTTAATTTCCCTTTCAATCAAAATTTCAAAATAAGATGTTCCTGGTCTAAATTAGGTTTTCATTTACGAAACATGACAGTGTATAATGGAATGTTTGAGAGGAATTCTCTACTCCCAAGGCAGTGGAGAATAAGAGAGTTAGGCACATAGATGGTTAAGCGCCAGGAAAAGAGAACAGAGGGAGGGGTCATTGTATTTCACATAACCATATGGCCATCTATATAAAACTGGCATGCATGCTTTAATATCAGATACAAATGACAGCAGGGTAGAAACAGGCGAAGAAGAATATGTACAGAGTAAACGTTATTGATATTATTCATGTGCCTTTTGTATGAAACACTCCATTTGTTTTCTGTTCAAGAATGCTTTGTAGTGAAAGACTTAAAGTGTAGTACAATATTGCATGTAGAGAAATATTATATTAAATCTATTGTCATATGACCTTTTTTGGCAAATAAGAACAGCCATCAAGTCTAAAATAAATATATACACACACACACATATATATATATATATATATATATATATATATATATATATACATATACACATATTATATACATACACACACACAAGACTTCTCTAGGCTGCACCGTTCCTGTGAAACTCCCTTCCCTGCTCTGTTAGATTTTGACCCATTCTCCATTCCTTAAAAAAAAATTTTTTAAAAAAATTAAAACTCACTTCTACAGGAAAGCATGTCAACTAAACTGTTAACAGCTCTCCCTCCCCACGGATTCCTCTTCTGAAACTAATTTAAAAAAAAAAAAAAAGCACTCCAACAAAGCCCACCGGTGAAAAGTTTTCTAGAACCTAGTTTTCTACCCTTATCTTTTGTGTCACTATACCCCACTCCTTCTAGCATGAGAAGGTTTCTCAAACCCTCTGTTCCTGTGTTTCCAAGTCGTCTGGTTATAAATAGAGATGTCGCGAACTGTCCGCCGGTGAACAATAGCGTGTTCGCGTTGGGCGAACATATCCGATTTCCAGTCCGCCCCCTATACATCATCATTGAGTAAACTTTGACCCGGAACCTCACAGCCAGCAGACACATTCCACCCAATCAGCAGCAGACCCTCCCTCCCAGGAAGTGTCTGCTGACTGTGAGGTTCCGGGTCAAAGTTTACTCAATGATGACGTATAGGGGGCGGACCGGAAATCGGATATGTTCGCCCAACGCGAACACGCTATTGTTCGCCGGCGGACAGTTTGCGAACAGTTCGGCGGACAGTTCGCGACATCTCTAGTTATAAACACAGGCCTGTTAATCCTCCTATTGTACAGCGCTACAGAATTTGTTGGCGCTTTTTACAATAAGAGAGAGAGAGATACATACATACAGATGACACACAGTCATGGGAAAAAGAAAGTACACCCACTTTGAAAGCTATGGTTTTACATATCACGACATAATCATCTGTTTCTTAGCAGGTTTTAAAATTAGGTAAATACAAACACAGATGAACAACACAGGACATATTACACTGTGTCATCTATTTAACAAACATAAAGCCAAAATAAAGAAGACATGTTTGAAAAACCAAGTACATCCTGGCGACTTCCATAGGAATTAGGGGGCCAAGTAGCCGAGAGGTGCTGCTAATCAAATGCCCATGATTAATTAATCAGCAGCAAGTGTGACCACATCTATAAAAGTCAAAATTTTAGCAGTTTGCTGGTCTGGAGCATCCAGGTGTATGTTAATACAATGCCAAGGAAAAAAGACATCAGCAATGATCTTAGAGAAGCAATTACTCCTGTCCATCAAATTTGGAAGGGTTATAAGTCAATTTTCAAACAGTTTAAAGTCCATCATACTACATTGAGAAAGAATATTTAAAAGTGGAAAAAACATTCAAGACAGTTACAAATCTTGCCAGGAGTGGATGTCCCAGCATATTCATCCAAAGGTTAGACCATGCAATGCTCAGAGAAATTGGGGAAAAAAACACAAACAAGAGGTACATTTCAGACTCTACGGGCATCAGTTAGCAGGTTAAATATTAAAGTTCATGCAAGTACAATTAGAAAAAAGACTGAACACGTATGGTTTGTTTTGAGAGTTGCCAGGAGAAATCTCTTTGCATTAGAACAAACCACAAGACTTCTGGAACAATGTCCTTTAGACAGACGAGACCAAAGTGGAGATGTTTGGCCATAATGCACAGCGCCAGCATTGGAGAAAAACCAAACACAGCATATCAGCACCATCACCTCATACGAACTGTCAAGCACAGTGATGGAGGGGTGATGGTTTGGGGTTGTTTTGCAGTCACAGGACCTGGAAACCTTGCAGTCATTGAGTTGAACATGAATTCCTCTATATATCAAAGATTTGGATGTGAGGCTATCTGTCCGACTGCTAAAGCTTGGATGAAATAGATCATGCAACAGAACAATGATCCCAAGCACACCAGCAAATCTACAACAGAATGGCTGAAAAAGATCCCAATCCCAATTAAAATGCTCTGGCAGTACCTTAAGAGAGCTCTGCATAAACAAATGCCAGCAAACCTCAATGAACGTTGTAAAGAAGAGTGGGCCAAAATTCCTCCTCAACAATGTGAGAGACTGATAAAGCCATACAGAAAACAATTACTTCAAGTTATTGCTGTTAAAGGTGGTTCTACAAGTTACTGAATCGTAAGGTATACTTAGTGTTTCACACATGGCTTCTTCATTTTGGCTTTATTTTTGGTAAATAAATCATGACACAACCATAGAATTAAAAGGGGTTGTACTTTCTTTTTTCCCCATGACTGTATACACACACACACTTTGACATTTCTAGTCTTATGTTACTGGCCAGGCCTTAAGGTCACTCTTCACTGGAAACCTGTAGGATCACTGCAACTCTCACCCAAGCCAAATTTGTACTTTACTAGATTTTCACACACCAAAAGCTAGTGGTGTGCCTCCAGTTGCTATCAGACATGTCTGTCTTGTGTTGCTCAATGTGAATTTATATTTTTGCTTTTTATATCAACTGAAAACTAGGAGTTAAAATATTGCGGATGACTGAAAATAGTCCTTATTTCTTGTAAGAGAGTATAAGGTGACCTAGGCTTTACAAAAGACACGTAGAGGTCAAAATGTTACCAATGCCCCCATGAGAGGTGGTTGAAATAATGGCTTATTAAAACCTTAAATCTCATACTTCATTATACAGGTAACCATGGGTGTGAAGTCCCTCATTAACAATCGCCTTTCTGCAACTATAAAGAGTCTAAGCTTGTCAAAGGCAGGGCTGACAATGTTTAGCTGGATCCATGTCTTTTCCATACAGTTCTACCTTTTGTCATGACAGGTAAGCTTACTTAGCACCATCCCAACACATATACCATAGAAATAAAAGAACAGATACCTCTCCAGTTAAATATAATGTGCAAATAACCCAATATGGACACACATAGGAAAGTGATATGTGCAGAAACTATACTCTGAATGCATATAAACAGTCAGGAGAAAGCAGGTGAATCAAATTGGGTTGGAGTTAACATAAAAGTATGTAGATCTCCAGCATAGATTCTAGATAAGTGGTTTAGCCAAGTGTCTCATTTCCTTTAAGGTATATTTGTATTAAACAATTATCAGTTAAGCAGACATTATCAAACTTGGTGGAATTAATAGCTAATTTTCCATTAAGTGCTACATTATGCAGATTGCTACAATACTAGATTAAGATGCAAGCAATTGTAGTGGTAGGAATTTGAGCTCTAGTTAATTGTTCACCTTAGGGAGAAGGAAGAAGAGGGAGCCAATCCCAACTATTTTGATGGAATCCTAATATCAGATGAATCATAGTGAAAAAAGGTGTTAATAAAATAAATGAAAAATAGTCAAAAATTGAAGTTTAGTGCCAGCAACCAGAAAACAACACAAAGTTTTAAATGATGTTTGTGTAACATGAAAGCATTTTGTTTTGAGTATTGCTCTCCAAAGAAACATATAGGAGAGGAATACATTTCCAAATAGCATGTCTCTATCAATGAACAAAGGTAGAAACAGAATAATGTCATGTAAAATATATTAAAAAGTGTACACTGAGTTTGCCTTTGACCTAGTTTAATGGCACAGGGGGGACAGAATTCTAATGATATAAGATTTTCCTAACCTCTTCTCATGAAGGGGATATGGATAAGAAGGTAAACCACAGGTGGCTTAAAAGAACCAAAAGCAGTTGTAGAACAATAACTCCCATGATGCTTTGCCAGCAGCCATAAACATGACAAAGCATCCCTGGGGAACTGGGTTTTCCCCTTATTGACATAATGTCTGTGACTTACAAAAGGGAAATATTTTCAAATGTTCAGGTTCACTTTAAGGAGGTTCTACATTAACCCCTTAAGGACGGAGCCAAATGTACACGTTGTGAACGAAACAAAATGTAAACAAAACCTGGCATTTGCGCTACATGTCTGTCCAACCGTAATTCACCTCTTTCATATTAAATACACCCACCCTTATTATATATAATTTTATTCAGGGGAAACAGGGCTTTCATTTAATATCACATATTTAGCTATGAAACATAATTTAATATGAGAAAAATGGGAGAAAAGATTTTTTTAGTTCTACATGACATTTTAACTGTCAATGTCATAATACGGTTTGCCTTTACTGCAATAAAATACACATATTTGTATTCAGCAAAGTCTCACGTGTAAAACAGTACCCCCTATGTACAGGTTTTATGGCATTTTGGGAAGTTACAGGGTCAAATATAGCACGTTACATTTAAAATTGAAATTCGCCAGATTGGTTACGTTGCCTTTGGGACTTTATAGTAGCCCAGGAATTAAATTTACACCCACAATGGCATACCATTTGCAATAGTAGACAACCCAAGGTATTGCAAATTGGGTATGTCCAGTCTTTTTTAGTAGCCATTTGGTCACAAACACTGGCCAAAGCTAGCGTTAGTATTTGTTTGTGTGAAAAATGCAAAAAACGCCAATTTTGGCCAGTGTTTGTGACTAAGTGGCTACTAAAAAAGACTGGACATACCCCGTTTGCAATACCTTGGGTTGTCTACTATTGCAAATGGTATGCCATCATAGGGGTAATTTTCATTCTTGGGCTACCGTAGGGTCTCAAAGGCACCGTAACCAATCTGGCGAATTTTAATGTGAAAAAAATGAAACGCAAGCCTTATATTTGACGCTGTAACTTTTGAAAACACCATAAAACCTGTACATGAGGGGTACTGTTGTACTCGGGAGACTTCGCTGAACACAAATATTTGTGTTTCAAAACAGTAAAAAGTATCACAGCAATAATATCGTCCGTGTAACTGCTGTTTGTGCATGAAAAATGCAAAAAATGTCACTTTTACTGGCGATATCATCGTTGTAATACATTTTACTGTTTTGAAACACGAATATTTGTGTTCAGCAAAGTCTCCCGAGTAGAACAGTACCCCCCATGTACAGGTTTTATGGTGTCTTGGAAAGTTATAGGGTTAAATATAGTGCTAGCAAATTTAATTCCCTTTACTTTCGGCATGGGTTGTCAGGCAAGTCCCGCTAATTGTAATTAAATAAGATACCTAATTATGTAAAAATATTACATAAATATATATGTAGAATTAATATATGTATGTGTATATATATATATACATATATATATATATATATATATATGTATACATATATATATATACACATACACACACGTATGTGAATCTATATGTTTATATATATATAATTTTTTTTTTTATATTTTTATTTATATATAGGTATATATAGTGATATATACGTATATATTTATGTATGTAGATATATATTATTTCGTTCTACATGTATTTTGATATAAATATATATATATATTAATATCACAATACAGTTACAACGAAATAACACACATCTATATATTTTTTAATTATTTTTAAAAAAAAAATTTTAATTAAATTTAACGTATTTACATATTTAATTTTTTTATATTATATATAAATATATATATAACAATAATTATATATATATATATATAATCAGTATCAGTCTACGTGTAATTTGATATTAATATATATAATTATATATATATTAATAGTAAAATACACCTAGACAGTGTATGTATATGTGTGTGTGTATATATATATATATATATATATATATATATATATATATATATATATATATATATATATATATATATATACACACACACACACACTTAGATCATATATATAATATATCTAAGTATATATATATATATATCTAAGTATATATATATATTTTTTTTAACACTTTACTTTTTAATTAATTTATTTTAATTTCATTTCCAGCCAGCAGGAGGACCACCTGTCATTACAGGCAGCCCCCCTGCTGGCAATGCAGGAGGCAGCTACCCCCGGCCATGTGATTGTGGGGTCCTCGCAAGGACCTCACTCTCACATGGCCGAGGGGGGCTTCCAGGGGGTCCGACTTGCCGCGGGGCGCTCCCTGGGAGTCCCCCCCACCGCGATCGCCGGCGTGGGGTAAGTAAAGAAAGACCGGAGGGCGTACAATTACGCCCGGCGGCGTTTAGAGCCGCCTAAAATAGGGCATAATTGTACGCCCTCCGGTCTTAAGGGGTTAAGATTAACAGTCACCGGTTTAGTAAACCAGCATTCTTTAAATTCTTCTATTTTTATGCATAATAAAAAAAATTCTATACAGAAAGTATGCATTTAAAACAATGGTTTTCTTAAGACTGACAAAAAACATGTTTAAACTGTCACACCAGGAATATTTTTTTTTTTTATTTATTGTCAGTAAGTATAATCATTTATACCTGTCACTATTATTAGTTCAGTTTGGGCTTGGGTTTCTTGAAGGACATCAGCAGAGCTAATGTAGAAAAATGTCAAGATCTATACAGAGCCAGCAGAGAAAGGTCAGTCAGACAGCAGGAGGGGGCATCTCCTAAACAAATAAGCATTAGCATTTCCATCCACACTGGACTGTTTGACTTTGATATGACACAGATTGAATGAATCATCTGTGCTGCAGGCGCCAAGCAAGATATATCTTAATGCAGACAGGTCGGCGACATGAACCCTAATGGTCCTTATCTTAATCTTGTTTAAAAGCATCTTAGATTTCTGTGTAATCTTTTCCACTTTCGGACATTCATTGTCTATAAGATTGCTTCCTTGCAAAACATTCTAGTGATTTTTCATGTTAAACACACAACTGTACACGCTGATCACCTCTACACCTCTACACAGCAGGATACTTTCGTGTTTACTTGTGACAAAAAATTTAAATAAAATTCTAAATACATTTTTGTATTTCTATATGGAATAAAGGCAGAAAGTGGGTTTCATAAACTAAGGAAAAGATGGACAGAGGCGCATCAGCTAGATGCCGCTCCACAAGATAAATTGAACAAGATACCTTGATGTTGCAAAGGTTAAATTATGTACTGATAAGTTCACAAGTTCAACTTCACAGAACACATAAAAGTAGTAAATTTTAAAGCAATTATGTCATTGAGCAGCAAACCTTCCTGAGTGTAGCTGATTAACCATCCCTATTAATGTCATCTTAAGTGTGGTAAGTGCCACAGGCTACGAGATAAGAAAATGTTTGAAACTACAGAGTCATAAATACAGGCATCCCAATTATTTTGATAAGTCAGGTGCTTAACCTCATAAAAGGCAAGATAAATGATGATTTTTACTATCTTTATGGGGCTCCTTGTTGCTCTAATATATTAAAGTATCATTACATTACAACACATTGACATTGCATGAATATACCTTTGTTTGCCATCATTAACAACTGCAATAATGCATGACACCATTTTTTTCCTAATAATATTTCCATTAATTTCACACTATGAGGAGACCATGAAGTCTTTAGGTCTAAATAATGCTAAAACCCATCTCTACTACAAACCACACTGTAAGCAATATAAACCATTATATTTTGGAGGAGCCTCTGGATATCATCTCCCATTTTCAAGGTTAAACCATTTAAAAGTGGTTTGACATAATCCAGAGCTCCCCACAGCACATGGAGACTGCACCTGTCTCAGTCACATTGAAAATGCAGAATCAACACTTTTACATTATCAAGGGAAAGCATGCCAACATCTCTCACTCTGTCATCGCAGACCAGGCTGAAAACAGTGACACAGATAATGTGGAAGGATGCATATGTAATGCCCCTTTAAAGGGAAACTCCAGTCCTCTAAAGCACTTTAGCTTGCTTAAAGGAACACTACAGTCACCTAAATTACTTTAGCTAAATAAAGCAGTTTTCGTGTATATATCATTCCCCTGCAATTTCACTGCTCAATTCACTGTCATTTAGGAGTTAAATCACTTTGTTTCTGTTTATGCAGCCCTAGCCACACCTCCCTTGGCTATGATTGACAGAGACTGCATGAAAAAACTGGTTTCACTTTCAAACAGATGTAATTTACCTTAAATAATTGTATCTCAATCTCTAAATTGAACTTTAATCACATACAGGAGGCTCTTGCAGGGTCTAGCAAGCTACTAACGTAGCAGGGGATAAGAAAATCTTAATTAAACAGAACATGCAATAAAGAAAGCCTAAATAGGGCTCTCTTTACAGGAAGTGTTTATGGTAGGCTGTGCAAATCACATGCAGGGAGGTGTGACTAGGGTTAATAAACAAAGGGATTTATCTCCTAAATGGCATAGGATTGAGCAGTGAGGCTGCAAGGGCATGTTCTATACACCAAAACTGCTTCATTAAGCTAAAGTTGTTCAGATGACTATAGTGTCCCTTTAAATGTTTTATGTGTGAAGAGTGTAACAACTTTTTTTCATTTTGCAAAAAAGAGCAATTTCAACAGACATTGACATTTTTATAAACTAACCTGGTTACACCCCCTTGGCTCTCAAGCATACAACAGTTCTTCTTACTTTCTGGTTTGGTTAGCTCATTGGAGCTAAACCCAAGAGGCAGCAATTGCTCAGATCACCTGCCTTGCAAATACTTCTCTTTGAGTTGCATTGGGAATTATGTGATTGGACAGACACAAAATCTGGGAGGGATTAGAAGACAAGAATTTGCAAAGGCAGCAGACAAAAGAATTGTAAACTGGTTTTTCGATATATAACTCCAATGAAAAAAAGAATAATTAAATACACGTAAGTTTTCATTTGGAGTAATTCTACTAAACTGTGATTTTTATTTATTTTGTATTTGGGCAGTGGAGTGTCCCTTTAAGATGGATGGATGGATGGATAGACAGAGATTTTACATATATTTTACATATTCCCAATTCCGACAAAAGATTGGTCTGCCCAATTTATTGCACATTGGCATATGTTATTTGTATTGTCCCTAATGTAGGGTGCCAGCAGTTTCACATTTCACTTGCATAACACATTTCCACTGGTTGAAGGCTGCTTTTACTAATTTTAATACGTTTATATCAGTTAATATTTAAATGCTTATTTTTATTACTTTTAAATACAACTATACATGTACACTAGAGGTGCAAAAGGGATTTTAAAAAACAACAATGCAGCTCTCTAGATTTAAAATGTAAAACTTAATTTGACTAATTTGCTAAATGATTTTTCATTTACATTTGTATTGACTGTAAATTAATGTGACTATAGCAACTTCAAATAGGTCAATATCTCCCACCCAAAATATATAGTCATGAAAGCCCTTAACCACGATTACTTAACTACTTGAACTTACACAATTATAATGCTGCTACCAATTAAAAAAATAAAATGAAAAATTTGAACAAAGAAAATGAAAGATGACCGTGTTTTGTTTCTATAATATAACAAGCATTATCATGGTGTTTTGTTTTTTTCCAGGTTGTAAAACATTAACCACTTTTTAATACATTATCTGATGTGAGAGCAGAGTGTATCAAATTCATCTTAGTTACTTGAGAGAGAGAAAAAAAAAAGAATCCTCAGGCGGCTATTGATGATACACATCTAGAAAGCCCATCAATAATTCATGCAAAATGCAAAACACAGAGGGACAAAGTATTTATCTGTGAGATCCCACTTACAAGGAAATATGATACAGAAGTACAGTACAACACGCCTTTTGCTCATAAAAGGTACAGTTGCACTTAGCAGGCACACACTACACATATATAACCTGAAAAGTTTTTAATTTAATTATATAAAACTAAATGAAAATTGGTCCAGGACTACTCTTTTTACATACTTGGAAAAACAGATCATGGGGTTTGCTTTTTAATATTTAAAGAACACTATATTGTCAGGAATACAAATATGTATTCATGACGCTATAGAGTTAAAAACACATGATGGGTCCCTGTCCCCCTCACTTTTTTTCCAGCACCGCATTTGGTCTGCCGGCACTGCGCCCTCCCCCCCATGAAGGAATATTATATATATATTTACATTACATTGTTTAAAATAATAATTAATTTGTTATATATTGGGGGACCTGCATGGCAACCCAAGCAGTCCCCCTGCAGGCAATCTGTCAATCCTGCTGATCCAAGTCATACAATCACGGTGTCATCGCAATCAGCAGGATTGTTTTCAGGGGGACTATCTATGCAGCCCTAACTGCTTTAAAGCCCTCTTTTATAGGACTGTATACCCAATGTCAGGAAAGGGATAAGTTACAAAACAATACTCAAAAAAATAAAGGGAACACTTCAACAACACAATGTAACTCAATCACACTTCTGTGAAATCAAACTGTCCACTTAGGAAGCAACACTGAGTGACAATCAATTTCACATGCTGTTGTGCAAATGGGATAGACAATAGGTGGAAATTATAGGCAATTAGCAAGACACACCCAATAAAGGAGTGGTTCTGCAGGTGGTGACCCCAGACCACTTCTCAGTTCCTATGCTTCCTGGCTGATGTTTTGGTCACTTTTGAATGCTGGCAGTGCTTTCACTCTAGTGGTAGCATGAGACGGAGTCTACAACCCGCACAAGTGGCTCAGGTAGTGCAGCTCATCCAGGATGGCACATCAATACAAACTGTGGCAAGAAGGTTTGCTGTGTCTGTCAGCGTAGTGTCCAGAGCATGGAGGCGCTACCAGGAGACAGGCCAGTACATCAGGAGACGTGGAGGAGGGCAACAACCCAGCAGCAGGACCACTACCTCCGCCTTTGTGCAAGGAGGAACAGGAGGAGCACTGCCAGAGCCCTGCAAAATGACCTCCAGTAGGCCACAAATGTGCATGTGTCTGCTCAAACGGTCAGAAACAGACTCCATGAGGTGGATGAGGGCCCGACGTCCACAGGTGGGGTTGTGCTTACAGCCCAACACCGTGCAGAACGTTTGGCATTTGCCAGAGAACACCAAGATTGGCAAATTCACCACTGGCGCCCTGTGCTCTTCACAGATGACAGCAGGTTCACACTGAGCACATGTGACAGACGTGACAGAGTCTGGAGACACCGTGGAGAACGTTCTGCTGCCTGCAACATCCTCCAGCATTACCGGTTTGGCAGTGGGTCAGTAATGGTGTGGGGTGGCATTTCTTTGGGGGACCGCACAGCCCTCCATGTGCTCGCCAGAGGTAGTCTGACTGCCATTAGATACCGAGATGAGATCCTCAGACCCCTTTTGAGACCATATGCTGGTGCGGTTGGCCCTGGGTTCGTCCTGATGCAAGACAATGCTAGACCTCATGTGGCTGGAGTGTGTCAGCAGTTCCTGCAAGATGAAGGCATTGATGCTATGGACTGACCCGCCCGTTCCCCAGACCTGAATCCAATTGAGCACATCTGGGACATAATGTCTCGCTCCATCCACCAACGTCACGTTGCACCACAGACTGTCCAGGAGTTGGCAGATGCTTTAGTCCATGTCTGGGAAGAGTTCCCTCAGGAGACCATCCAAAACTTCATCAGGAGTATGCGTAGGCGTTGTAGGGAGGTCATACAGGCACGTGGAGGCCACACACACTATTGAGCCTTATTTTGACTTGTTTTAAGGACATTACATCAAAGTTGGATCAGCCTGTAGTGTGTTTTTCCACTTTAATTTTGAGTGTGACTCCAAATCCAGACCTCCATGGGTTGAAAAATTTGATTTCCATTTTTTAATTTTTGAGTGATTTTGTTGTCAGCACATTCAACTATGAAAAGAACAAAGTATTTCAGAAGAATATTTAATTCATTCAGATCTAGGATGTGTTATTTTTGTGTTCCCTTTATTTTTTGAGCAGTGTATTATCCAATACATTTCGTACATCTTTCATTGTCCTCAGAAAGATTAACATTGTGATGACCCATCAGAAGTCAAACCAGTGACCTCAAACTAGCACTCCAAGCACCCTAATCACTAAATTTCTTTTACTGATGCCATGAGCAACAAAGCCTGCTCCCTCTGCAGCCAAAGTGGAAGACTCACTTTCACATTACCTATTCAAAGCCATCTAGCTCCTAAACTATAAAGAATCTTGGCGATCATTGGTTTTCGTAAAAGCTTTAGAACATTTGCTTAACACCAATTATTACTTATAATAAAAGTTTAGAATCCAGTATTGAGAATTCTATAAATTCCAAAGCAAGCTCTCCAGTTATTAACAAAGCAGATTTTGTATTAATAGGATTTGTTGATTTACTTTTATTCATAAGATATTTACGGATTTTGAGCTATATCCATGTAAGCCAGGCTGTACGGATTAACACCTAATTTAGTATACAACTTAACACACCAAATTACTAGCAAACTGCCAAATTTGGTAATCCTGTCGTTTACGAGATTTGATTATTTGGTACAGTCAGAAACACACAATTTGAAACACAAATGTTTCCACGTTTTGACACTTACTGAACCAGAATTACGATGCACTGTTGGACCAAAAACAGTTTTTATACCGCTAGCTTGGCTTAGTGCTATCTAATGTTTACTGTGATCTGAAATACTAAATAAAATTTGATCAAACTGAATCTGCAATCAAAAAATAAATAAAATCTTTTCTATATACAAAACAGATTTTGAATGGGATGTGCAAGAAAACAATAAGGGAGGAAAAAATTTACTTCTAGGAGCTGAACATGGTCAAATGTCATTAAACTTCAGTCAGAGCTGCTAAAACTGAGCAATCAGACACCATCACACATCACAAACTGTCATCTGAGGCAAACATCCCAAAAATCAACTGGCATAATAGTCCAATAAGAAAGCCAGGAATATTTCAGTCAGATACCCCAGAGACCTCATGGGCCAAAGTAAGCTTCAAACAACGGCTGTTAATAGAGGTAGAAGTATTACTTTTTTGTTTTGCATAGTTCAAAAATATTGTCACAAAACTAACTAGACCTTGACAGAATATCAATGACATTTATCAAAGAATTTTGATAGATCTCCTGGAACAAGCATTAACAGGATTATTTATGGATTGTTCCGGATGGACAAAATCTGGTGAAAATGAATTCCAACAGTACTGGCATTTCTCATATTTACTGAAGCCAAATATGATTGGAAATTTGGTCAGAATCTGCAGCTGCAGTAGTCGCCCGGATGCGTTCGGTGTCCAGATTAAAATCAGTGCTTTCGTATCTGAATGGAAGATTCAAGCGCACCGGTTTTAATCAAATTCAGGACCAAATGCATCCAATAGGATGGACGTTTGCAAATTATCATTCACTTGCTTTAAAGGGAGTAATAATTTTAAGCGCTAGCAGCCAGAAAATAGTTTTAAAACCCTTGGCATTGCGTGGGTTATTCATAAGGCAGGTGGCCAGCGCTTGCTAGCCAGCTGCCACATAAAAATAAATACAATAAAAAATCCTAATGTGATCAGTTAGACCCCCATATTACTATAATGGAGGTTTTAAACCTCCATATACTCCCACCTCCCACGCATATCCCTTAAAGGACCACTATAGTGCCAGGAAAACATATTCGTTTTCCTGGCACTATAGTGCCCTGAGGGTGCCCCCACCCTCAGGGTCTCCCTCCCGCCCGGCTCTGGGGAGAGGAAAGGGGTAATAACTTACCTTTTTCCAGCGCTGGGCGGAGAGCTCTCCTCCTCCTCTCCGCCTCCGTTACGCCCCGCTGGCTGAATGCGCACGCGCGGCAAGAGCTGCGCGCGCATTCAGCCGGTCTCATAGGAAAGCATTTACAATGCTTTTCTATGGACGCTGGCGTGCTCTCACTGTGATTTTCACAGTGAGAAGCACGCAAGCGCCTCTAGTGGCTGTCAATGAGACAGCCACTAGAGGATTAGGGGGAAGGCTTAACCCATTCATAATTATAGAAGTTTCTCTGAAACTGCTATAATTATGAAAAAATGGGTTAACCCTAGAAGGACCTGGCACCCAGACCAGTTCATTAAGTTGAAGTGGTCTGGGTGCCTAGAGTGGTCCTTTAAACATTTAAAACGGGGGGGGCATTAGGTTAGGATAGTTGACAAAATAAACAGCGGACATGCCTTAATTTTCATATTTGAGGAGGACCTAATATCCCCTGCCTCAGACTCTCACTCATTGGTGGACGATGGGGGCCCTAATATTTATAAAGGAGGACCTAGTGTCCGCCTATACCCATGTTCAGCTGGTCTAATTAAACAGGGGGAGGGGTCAACATGCTATTGTCCACTTTCACGTCCAAAATGGCAAGCTCTCTAGCTTCGTTGCAAGGATTCCCCACAGCCCCTATCTAATCAAAAAATATATAAAATAACACACACACACACACACAGTATTCTTCTGTTCTTCAGTCCCAAAAAGGTTAAACAAAGACTCACAACCAATTAAAAAAATAATTCAAGTAAAAAATTATTTCAAAATATGCAGATAAATGCAGTGAAGCCCTTAAAAAGGAGGTAGGCATATCACTATCCAAGACTTTACAAAAGCAAATACAGAGGGTTCACCACAACCTGCAAAGCATTCATAAGCCTCAAGAAAAGAAAAGCCAGATTAGACTTTGCCAAAACATGTTTTAAAAGACAGCCCAGTTCTGGAACAGCATTATTTGGACAGATGAAATAAAGATCGACCTGTACCAGATTGATGAAAAAAAAATAAAAAAAAATAAAAAAAGTATGGAGAATGCTTGGAATGGCTCATGATCCGAAGCATACCACATCATCTGTAAATGATTGTGAAGTCAGTGTTATGGCATGGGCATGTATGGCTTCCGATGGCAGTGGGTCACTAGTGTTTATTGATAATGTGACAAAAGCTAGAAGCAGGCGGATGAATTATGAAGTATATAGAGATATATTGTCTGCGAAGATTCAATCAAATTCAGCAAAGTTGGTTGGACGAAGCTTATTTAATTATTAATCCAAGTTGATTTAACTTGTGTCTGCAGAGATCACATTTTTTTCAGAGGACAAATGTTATAAAGCAAACGTGCAAAGTTCATAAAATGTTAATACCACTGGTTTTCTGCAAATCAATGCACACACAACGGACACCTTTAATTTCAGTTCTTTTCCCGTTATGAATGAATAATTAACCAGTTAAACTGGAGATATTGCACCTTGAAATTATTTAATCATTACCTGTATATTTCTAATGGTATATATAAAAAATAGAAAAATAAAAATAAAAATCAGTTCTGATATTACTTTAAACTAATCTGGAAAGTTACTATTCTAGGAAATCTTTATCTGGTTGCAAATATTAATGATTGTAACAACCAGCAAGAATGAGTCATTCGGTTTAAAAAAATTAAAAATAAATAAATTTAAAGGGACACTCCACTGTCCAAATAAAAAGAAAACCACAAAATCACTCTTTTGTAGATATAACCCCAATAAAAACATCTAATTATGCATATTTTCAAGGGGGTATATCTAAACACAGCTTTCAAAAGCAGCACATTTCTTATCTACTGCCTTTGCAAGCTCTCCTGTTCTAACCCCGCCCAGACCTTCTGTGGCTGTCCAATCACAGACTTCCCAACGCAGCTTAATTAGAAGCATTGGCAAGACAGATGCTCTTGGCCTCTTGAGTTTCACTTCACTGAGCTAAGCAAACCAGGAAGTGATAGGCCCCATTACCTGCTTAAAATCCAGGGGGTTTAACAAGGTTAACTCAGAAATGTGCCAATTTCAATTGAAAACTGCACTTTTTGTTAAAAAAAAAAAAAAAAGAAGACGACACACGAAAGTACTTTAGGGTTTCGGAGTGTCCCTTTACAGAAAGTCTTATTAACTAGAGATTTAAATCAAATTATAAATGGACTGAAGCCATGCATTACTAAGGATTGGCATTATTATGTAGATAATACAATAAAGCATGCATATTTCTAAGGAGTAACAAAATAAATTAAGAAAAAAAAAAAAGTAGAAATACTCTTTTTTTTACCTGCAACTTGAAGCCTCCATTTTTACTCCCTGTCAATTGTTGTTATAAGCTCTGACCTTTGTACATGACAGTCAGCATAAAGGAAGCATACATAAATGAGGAGAAATTTAAAAATTTTCTATAACTGCAATGTGTGCCTTGGCTTTGCCTCATTTGCTAAACATTTAAAAGAAACAGAATAATATAAAAAATAAATTATTGGGAATTTTAAATGTTTTATTCAGTTGTGTAAATTCCAAAGACATGACAGTTTCCATTTTATTCCTTTCACTGGCTAGCTTTGTTCTTATGGAACTACAGTTGTTTGACTTTAATGGCAAATGTAAATAATGGAAAACAGAGTTGTAAATATATTTAAGCACTTGTACTTGTCAAACACAGAACATAAAAATAGGATTTGGAGTATAAAAATCTTATCTTAAAGTTATATATATATATATATATATATATATATATACATATATATATATATGTATGTTATATTGAAAAAAAGATTAAAAATACAGTGGTTTCCTTTTTTCATAAATTTTGTATACAGATCTTAAAATGTAAATGTTGTATACATATCTTAAAATAATTCAATAAAATACACATTCTATAGGAAGAGGAGAAGCATAGACGAAAATGAATCTATGGTAATAAAGAATTATTCAGTGTTGTGTTAAAAAATAAAATAAAAAAAAAAGTGCCAGCAACTTCAACCAATAGGTTGGCAACAAATCAAATATAACTCACCAGCAGTATAAAATCGTATTTTGCTCTACAGGAAACACCATAAATCTCTTGCAACCACCATACTTTACATAATTACACAATATGTGTCAATTATATTTTGTTGTTTGAAATCTTATGTTTTAAAAACCAAACCCCCCCACCAAAAAAAAAAAAATAAAAAAAAAACAAACAATCACATTTCATTGTGCACCTTCTGTTTAGTAACAAACAGCATGTGTAAATCTTCCATCATTCCTTTTAAATTCTAACCTAATTTGGCCAGGGCCCTTTTCACCTACTGTTCCCGTATGTCATGTGTGTTTTGTTAGAATTATAGATTTGTCTTGTTTACCAATTGTACAGCGCTGTAGAATATGTTGACACTGTATAAATAACTGTAATTACATTATGTTTAATCATTTTACTATAAATATTGAACTTGTACTGATGTGAGTTAGCGAGAGAGGAGTTCTGTGTAGCTGAAATATTGTGCTTTATGCTTCAATAAATCTTACTGGAATTTTATCCAGTTTTGTGCTTGGTCTTCCTTCTGTCTTTTTTTTCATGAAATGCTTCATTTTCTTTTAAAATTTATATTAAAGATTTAGCAAATTACATCATAATTGGTTAGGCAAGGCAAAGCCAGGACAAACATTGCAAAGGAACAAACGAAATAGAAGCATTGCTTAAAGGACCACTCTAGGCACCCAGACCACTTCAGCTTAATGAAGTGGTCTGGGTGCCAGGTTCCTCTAGGATTAACCTTTTTTTATAAACATAGCAGTTTCAGAGAAACTGCTATGTTTATAATAAGGTTAATCCAGCCTCTAAAGCCTCTAGTGGCTGTCTCATTGACAGCCGCTAGAGGCGTTTGCTTGCTTCTCACTGTGAAAATCACAGAAAGAAGATGCCAGCGTCCATAGGAAAGTATTGCAAATGCTTTCCTATGAGACAGGCTGAATGCGCGTGCAGCTCCCCGCCCGGCTCTGGAAAAAAGGTAAGTTTAACACCTTTCCTCCCCATCCAGCCTGGCAGAAGGGGGAGCCTGAGGGTGGGGGCACCCTCGGGGCACTATAGTGGTCCTTTAAGAAGGGGGCAGCACCCAGCTACAGTATAAATGTGTGGATTTCTATTTTTAATTTTAGTTTCACACCTCAGAAGTGCACATTTGTCAAATATAGGCATAGGTAAACATGTTAAAAAAAAAAAAAAATTGTGAAGTGCCCGTTTCCCTTTAAATGGACACTGTATGCACCAAAACAGCTTTAGCATAATTATTATTCTATTTAGTGCCAATGGGTAGACTAACAAACCTGTAATTGTAACCAGATAAGTTTGACACACAGGAACAGAGGGTTTGAGGGCCCTGTTCAATGAGCTTACATGCTAGAGGGAGTGGGGTCAAGTGACACAAGGTAAGGGAAGTAGTAGGGAATTAGATTGGTAGAATAGTATTCACTGAAGACTTAGTGTGGGGGTTTTTGGAGCCATTAACGGTTTAATTGATACGCTTTTAGGAAAAAGTTAGTTTTTAATGATTTATTGAAGGAGTGGAGATTGGGTGAGCGTCCAACGGAAAAGGGAAGGGAGTTCCACAGGAACGGTGCAGCCCTAGAAAAGTCTTGAATGCGAGCATCAGAGTACGAACAGAGGATAGATGCATGTCTTCCGCAGAGTGTAGGGGCCTAGACGGGACATACTTGTGTATTAGGGAGGATAGAAACGTGGGAGTAGCATTATGTAGAGATTTGAAAGCAAGAACCAGAATGTTATATTAAACCCTATATCTTACGACAGGAGTGGGGAACCTTTTGCCCTCCAGATGCTTTGGACTACATCTCCCATTATGCTCCCCACCCCGGTCTTATGGGAATCCAATATGGGGACTGACAGAGGGGTGAGGCATAGGAGGTGTGGGCGGACGTTATAGACTGCAATGGGGCAAGTTGGGAGCACGTAAGACCACTGAGAAGCGGATTGCAGTAATAAAGGCGAGAGAGGACAGTTGCGTGGACCAGAACTGTAGTCGCATCTGGTGTCAATCAGGGGCGGCTGCACGCAATGTTTTTAAGATGGCTGGATTTGGTGATCGACTAGACCTGAGGGGTGACGGAGAGGTCAATCGACTAGACCTGAGGGGTGAAGGAGAGTTCAGAGTAAAGAAAAACACCAAGGCAGCGAGCCTGTGTGGTGGAGCTGATGGTAGCACCATTAACATGGAGGGAGACAAATGGGAGAAGCAACACTTAATGAAGCAGTTTTGGTGTATTAATTGTGCACCTTCAATCTCACTGCTCATTGCTATTTAGGAGTTAAGTTACTTTGTTTATGCAACCCTAGCCACACACCCCTGAACTGTGGCTGACACAGCCTCCATACACACTACAAATTTTAAACCTCTTTTATTGCAAAAGTGTTTAATTTAGAATGTTTTTACTCCTGCTCTGTTAGTAGTCTGCAGAAGCATCTTGAATGCAATTAAAATTCAATTAACAGAGCAGAAGATAAAGACTTCTAAAAGCAAACACACTATGCTGTAAGATCAGATCAACTGAACAGAGACTGAAGGGGCAGGATCTATAAACCAAAATGGCTTTAAGCTAAAGTTGATCTGGTGCTTAGAGTATCCGCTTAAAGTTATTACAAGTAAATGCACTATTAACCATCAGGAATATGCACTTTATTGTTTTTATGGTTTAATTTGGTTGTTTTCTTACAATGTTTTATTGCTGATAATATCTATATTATGGCTATTTGTTTTTTGCACGCAGAACAAAACTTATTATATAAGCCCCTCTAAGTGTTTGTCTATTTTGTGCCTTTTTAGGTATATCTACTTTCTAGTGACAAGGATTTTCATAAGACATTTCTCTCCAAAGGCAGCAACAGACTATTTGGGGTCACAGTAACAATTAAAAGGATTATTTTTACGTTTTATGCTTTTGATTTTTTTTTGTGGGGTTATTTTTTTTGTGCTTTTTTGCTCAGCATGTATAGAAATATTTTGCTAGTAATGTTTTTTTCTCTATTAGGAGCACCTGTCTAGATATTGTGAGTGCGGTCTTAATAAGTGTTATAGTGGTATTTATTTAGATATAGGATACCAGTGTGTGCTTTACTTATATGTAACTGTCCTGTTAGTAGTCTGCAGGAGCATCATGAATGCAATTAAAATTTAATTAACAGAGCAGAAGATAAAGACTTCTAAAGCAAACACACTATGCTGTAAGATTAGATCAATTGAACAGAGACTGAAGGGGCATGATCTATAAACCAAAATGGCTTTATTAAGCTGAAGTTGTTTTGGTGCTTGGAGTATCCCCTTTAAGTTATTACAAGCAAATGCACTATTAACCAACCTCATGCAGGTATGACCTACATATGGAACTACAGTTCTGTGAATGTTCGTATTCAAAGATTGTTGACTGAACTGTACATTAAATGTAAATATCGATAATTTGTAGACAATTTCCAGGTTTTATTGCATGCTAATAAAAGAAGTGTAAAAAAAAGAAGGCACACTCTCCCCCTATATTTAGTCCATACGGAGTTGAATGAAAATGAATTGATTTCACCGTGCATTTACCAGTGAATTGGACATCCGCTTATTACGCCAAAAACACATGCATGGAGAAAACACACTCCATCCACCATGCGTCTGTTATAAATACATAAATAAATAAAGCCATACCTATGTAAGGAGATATAATATATATTTTATATCTATATTCAAATAACTACTTTAAAAATTGGTTGTGTTAATCATTTTTAAATTTGTTCAAAAGTCAAGTGTTTGTTTTTTTTTTTTGCTTAATAAAAATAAAAAGAAGATTTCAATCAAAACCTTGCTTTTCTTTCTGTATTTAGTGGGGTAAAAAAAAATCATCAAAGACTTCAAAGAAGGTTTCCACTTTCCTGCACAATGGAGCGCTAGGAGCTCTTCCACAAATTAGAGATTCCGATTGGCTGTTAACATATGTTCTATGCATCTGTCACTCAAAACAAACTTTACGATGCAACTGCAAGATAACTGCCTCTACAATTAAAAAATATCATATCTTCAAATTGTAAAAATAAATTTTAAGTTAGTATAGTTTATATGAAGTTACTATGAATCTACCAGGATTATTAATTTAAACTGGTATATATATTATTATATAAAAAACTCATCATGACGGTTCAACTTTAAATAAATATCTAGATTATCAATATTCTACCAACACAACTAATTTGCCAGCTGCTACATATCTTCTTATCTCCCATTCATTTGAATATGAATATTAAACATTTTGAAGGAAGTGTATTTAGTAATTTCCTATTTAACGATCCATCCCACTACGTGATTAGGCACTTAATCTGCTATTTGCAATTCACTCTCACCTTCTCTGATTGTCTATAGTACGGTCCACTATAGAACTTAAAATTGTGCAAGGTGTTCTGGCATACATCTGAAGAGTGCAATTAATTTGTATAAATGCAGAAATGCTCAAAAACAGAGAGTGGGGAGGGGGAGTTTAAAATGTATAGTTGCATATCTGTCCAAACATCTGATGAGAACCACCACAGAAAATGTTAATATTTTCTAAATAGGGATATAGTTATTGTAACTTTTCAAGACTTATTCAAAATACAGCTTAATATCCACACTTCTATAAGCTATTTCTGAATAATAACCCTAATAAATGAAAGCACAAACACTCACTGGGATAGTGAATTGTTAGTGTGTAAGGATTTATCTTTGCTTCGATAGAATATAAAGGCAAGTCTGTTTTTCAATTATAACAATTCCAGTCTCTTTGTTCAGAGAGAAGGTCTACAGGACTTTCTGCACTTGGGTACAAATAAATGCATTATGTGCGTACAATGCAATGCACGTGCATAAGGCTGATTAGAATGCTTAGCACTGCCATCATTGCATACACTTGCACTGTTACACTGTTTAATCTGGAGATGTTAAGCTATATGCAGCAAATGATTTAATAAATATTTAATAGATCCCTCAGGAGGTACCAAATAAAACCAATAATGTTTCTCATTATTACGCCACAAGGTCTATTCTCTAAGCATCGAGTTGACGTTATTTGCAAAATGGTAGCCAAATAAAAATAATTATTTGCTCCCCACTTGCTTCATTTTATGTTTTCTCATTTCTACTTTTCCTTTTAATTTCACACGTAATTCAACAACAGAGCATTATGATCATCATCATTTATATAGCACCAATATATTCTGTGGCGCTTTACAATTTTACAAAGAGGATTAAAAAGAAACAAATAAGAGACAAGCTATTACAACTGATAACGGGAAGGCAAAACGGGAAGGCAAATCACAGCCAGTGGTTCCCAAATCAGTCTTCAAGACCCACTGACAGTCCAGGTTTTGTCAGTATTTCCATTGGAATAAAACAATGAAATACATAAAATCCTGGATTGTTGGTGGGCCATGAGGACTAGTTTGGGAACCACTGGTCTAGACGCGGGGTAGGCAACATTTGGCACCCCAGATATGGTGGATTATGTCTCCTGATGCTTTGCCTGAATTATGGATGTAAGAGCATTATGGGAGATGTAGTCCACAACATCGGGGGTGCAAAAGGTTGCCTACCATTGCCAAGAGAAGGAAAGGAATAAAAACATGAGAGGTAGAGCAATACGGTGGGCTGAGAGTAGCAATTAAAGTAGTGTTTCCTAAATAAAGATTTAGAAGCCTGGGGACAAAAATGAATGGGTTAACCTAGATCTGCAACTGCAAGCATTGAGAACAGCAATGGGTTTGTAACATGAGTGGTAAAGGCACAATGCTAATAAGGACATTATTCCTGCAGTGAAGGCGGCAATGGAACTTCAATATCTATCAGTGAGGTCACAAAGACAACAGGCAGGAGAGAGTGTGTGTGTCTGTGTGTCAAACAGACAAGATAGGAATACATGCCTAGCTGATGATGCGACAGACATCTAGACTTACATGGGTGTAACACGTTTACCTAGCAGCTATATTAATGAACCATCACATATAAATCGTAAAACATATAAACCAAATAATGTACAAAGCCATAATAATCCAGACAATAATCCTACCGTGCAGGTAAAAAAAAAGGCACAATTTTAAAAGAAGCATTAGAGTCTATCAAGGGTAACCAAAGGATTACACTATAGATTGTAACATGTTGATTATATAAAAAATAGGCCTGCGTTTGACTGTGCATGCAGCATGTATAACTTTTAAAAATAAGGTTGCAGAACATAAAACATTTTGTGCTATACACATAGCTGCAATGATGCATTGAAAAAGGTATGCAGTTTATAGAAATGCACCCACTGCTTCCTGTTCTCCAAATGAAAAGCCACCCCTGAATCTGCAATGCCCAATAGACAGTCTAAGTCAGAAGCAGGCAGTGGAAACGAAAAATAAATGGGCAAAGTAGAAAGCTGCCCTTTGCCTACATTTGTAAATTTCAAGAACTTGTGTTACATATTTAGCAGCTATATAATATCATATAAAAATATTTTTGAATATATATCCATAAAATGGATTTTAATGTTAAGAGAAAAAAAAACCTGGGCACTCTGCAAACGGAGCTATCAATTTGCAAAAATATTACCCTTCATATATCTAAAAATACCAGGACACCACATATCACAGTGACAGTAAGTCACCAAAGGGAAGTTGGTAAACAAATGCATATAACAATATAATTAATAACTGGGTGTTCATCATTGGATTCTTTACTTTCAGTATTATGAGTTTTCACCATTGTATGAGCCATCATGTGTTATGCCAGAATTTTAAATCTGTGTAGATTCTACTTGAAGAGTAATGGAATTTTCTCTCTGATAGTTAAAAAGTATGCTTTTTGAATAAAATATTCCAGCCAAACCTTGCTTTTGAAATTCAAACTTGCAGGAGTATCTGAACAGTCTCTGGGCACAGAGTCGACTAGGCCTACAAAACTTCAAAGAAAGATTGAAAACCTCCACTCTTCTTACCAAATGCATATTGGAAGTCAGCTAAACACCACTATCTTGATACATTAATTAACATACTGTTTATTAAACAGATCCAATGTATCCAATGCCCTGAGTTTGATTTAAAAAAAAAAAAAATGACAGAGGTCCCTGCTGTTGTAAGGATAATTAGGTGCCACAATACAAGTAAAGGCATGATCCACTGGGTTATAATTGACAGATAATAAAGTGCCTTTTATTTAAAGGATTTAAAAAATAGAAATACAAGTTTCTAAATATAGACCTGCAAGATACAATATAGCAATGTTATCTCATGGATAGAAACATCAATAGATACAGCAGGAAAATAAAAACAATAAATCGACCTATACAAGCATTAAAACCATACTCAAAATAATTTTCAATAAAGTGGATCAGCAGCTATGTAGAACTCCAGTGAGATGCCATTCCACTGGAGTCGACACAAGTGTGAAAATTCAAACACCTGAAAATGTCCGTGATGTTAATGAGCAAAAAAATAAAACAGCAGAAGGGATATGGAGCCCTAAAACCAACCAGGCTAATGTGACCGGACTAAGTGCTAAGATTTAATTGATATGTCCTATTGGAGTGCTCACATAACAATATTTCTTATCTTTTATCTTACTAGTCGCTCATATTTGTTGCAGCCCATTTTATGGATAGTGATATCTGATATTAATAATATTTCTTTCTCTTCCGTTTTCAGTTACCATACCTTGTTTATTTACATTAACAAACATTATTCCATGATAATATATAAATCAACTAAAAATATACTGTATATCTTAATCTATATTATACGTTTTGTATGGAACTATAACATTAATTTGTATAATTATTTCTTTGTGTTCCTTGCCTGAATCATTTTTTTAATTGTGTGGTCTATGATGCCACCTAGTGGCCATAATGAAGAAATTCAAGCATTCTGTAAGGTTGGTGCTTTAGTAGACCAAAATGAGTAAGTTTAAATGATTTTATCATTCATCAGTACTTGTGTTCATTTTCTCACCTTATTTATCAAGGTTGCTTTATTCAACCCTCTTAATAAAATAAGTGTATGCATTTGTTTGTAAATACTAATACATTCAAACCTTTTTACACTTACATAATTAGTGTGTTATGGACAGAATATGCACAAGCAAGCATTTATCAATCCCTCATGTACAAATTTTGGGATTCTCTAAGCTATAAAACATATGCACTATGATGCACAGACATTTGTGGTTATATTTTGTGACACACACAGGCTTTACAAATTAGTGGGCTTTAAACCTGGAATGAGCGTGCATCCTCCCTAAACAAGTCCTAGTAACAAACAATGCATTGAAACCAACTCTCTTACTGGGAAAGGCATAAAGAACCTGGCAAACTCCTGCAGTGTACACAAAGCCATAAATTGAAAAGATACAAAGAAGTCCAAGTACATAAAGCAACTGCTGTAGGTCTGCTTGACAGGATACCATAAGGCCTGGCTATGAAACACCTCTTGTCCAGCTTGCAAAAATCGGTATAATGTATACTACTTACGGCATCTTATTTCCATGTTCCTTTGTAAACCGTTAAAATTTAGTTCTATATTAAACACTGCTTAGAGTAGTTAGAGTGGCAGCATTGCATATTTAGTTTAAGCCAAAGGATTTACAGTTGTATATTTTTTATTTAGGCTCCACGTGTATTATTAAAACATAGAACAATGCAATTACTTCTAGGTATTCTCTAGAAAGAGTTTGGCACTATTCTGCTGGTTAAACATCGTAGGATGAGCAGACAACAGTTACTGTGCTGATGACTAACATACATAGTTCTTAATAATTACTCACAAAGCGTAAGAGCTAAAGCAAATTCTCCAGAAAATCTGTAATTAGCACTTATTAAGCAATCAATTGGATAAAAGGAAAAAAAAAGCCTGTAAAGTATTAAGTCCCTGGCATCACAAGTAATGCACTGAATGTTGCATGAGTCGATGTGTTGCTGTCAATACAATTTAGGTGGATGTAATCTGTTAAAACTGATCTGTTAAAATCCTCTTAGCTAATCTACCTGCACCGGCAGACCAGTGTGCTTGTCTGTGACGATCCCTCAATACCATCACTCAGGAAATTAAATTGCTTAACACAGTGATTCGTCCAGACGGATTTCAATTTTAGAAATTATAATGCAAGCATAGTTAAAGGTTGAAGGAGACATTATCAAGCTGGCCAAGATTTGGATGGATCATCAGGTTAATGCAATGTGAAGTGATATTTGGATATTGCCACTTTAGTTGCTAACTGAATGTTGCAGAAAAACCATTTATCCTAATTTTTCATCTGTAAATGAATGGGTATATGCTTTTAAAGGAACAGTCAGTGCCCCATAACAAATTTACAGAGATTAAGTTGCTATGGTGCCAGGTAGTCCAAGGTTCTTAATTTTAGGGGTTAAAGACTTGCCAACAGAATGTTTCCGCCCAGGGAGCACCATTGATTGGCACAGAACGGTCTGCTGACACTCTAAGCCAATTAGTAACACCCCATTGAATGGATAAAAAAAAAAAAACTGATTGTGAAAGGTACCATATGGATGGGGTCATATAGGCCTTGATCACACGCCATCATGACTTTTAAGGTTATTTACTAATGGGATAATTTTCAGAAATATCCGATTTAAGGAAACAGTAGCCAAACTGGAAATAAGTCTCCAAGTAATCGAATATTCCAGTTTGGCTACGTTTGCCATAACTCTCAAATTCACTTTGAATTCCAGACAGTTTGCACTTTAGTAAATAACCAAGTTTGCGTTTGATGCTCTTTCCTTCCTTATTTAACTGACAGACTGTCAGGGGAGCCCTTTAAATCCTTTTAAATCACCAAGGCTGAGCCTTCTCACTCAGCTGTGGTGATTCTGAGCTACTACCAGGAATGATGGAGACCCCGGGTCGGAAAAGACACGCTCGAACTGTTTATTGTCTAGTAAATTTAGTTGGTTTCCATTAAATATCACTGTGTATTCTTTACTTGAACACTAATTTTAGCACTTTGGAAATTTGGAATAGGTTTGAAAAGTTCATTTTCAATACTCGTGCAACTTTTTTAGAACAATTTTTTTTTTTTTACGTTTCTTACCTTGTAAGAGGGAAGGAAACAAAGCACCCCCTTGCTTACAGTTTGGCACACAGAGAGCAAAACATCCCCAACTTCATCCTGAAAATCAAATGTCTCTGTATATTGAAATGTTGCATACAGTTTTCGGCCTTTTGGACCTGCACCAACAGTACCAACCCAGACCTATCAAACAGAAATGGTACAAAGAATAAGTGCAATTTATCAAAAAGGAAAAGTGAAACGGTTATTGAAAAGCAAAAATTATTGAGTGAGTGATAGGGCGAACAAAAAAATCATCCCCTAGCTCATGGTCACAGTGTTACTCCACCAGTAGCTGTTCCTCATGCTTGCAAGAAGAGAATGCTACACCAATGTTCTAGTAACAAAGAAAGCAACTTTTTTTTTGGCACAGATGATAGCCCTGCTTGGGGGCGTATCCTCAAACAAGGTAGCAAAAAAGCAAGCATCTTAGTCTCAGCACAGATGATTAAAACACAAACACTCACTGATCATCTGAGATGGCAGTGTTGGACAGTGTTGGAGAGCAAGTGGCCGAAGGCAAGAAACACTATTGCAGCTCCCAAAAAAACAAATATGCGTTATTCCCATAATAAAGAGCTGTTACAATAAAAAAAAAATATTTAAACATGAACCGGTCATGAATTATAGACAAATATACACACACATTTATATAAACACACGACTCAGAGTAATAAAACCCCATTGTAATGGACAGCATATTCTTTTACTGTGGGTTTTATTTCAGTAGGGCTCTGTGACAATGTGAGCATATTTCACAGCACTAAAACTCAGAATGTGAGAATTACAGACAACTTGTAAGCAAGGACAACGCTGACTTGTGTTAGATAGTTACTCTAAAAATAATTTTCGAATACACGAAAATAATACTTCAGCAGGTATAGAAACATGTTCACCAGTAAAATATTGCTTAAATATAATTCTGCTGACCTTCCAATCATAGGGTGGTTGGGGAGGAATCCAACCTAACCTAACACTATACAAGAAATGTTATAAAGTCTGAAAAAATTGATAATATATACACACTTAAATTGGAAATATATACAAGTAAATAGAAACAAAGCGTTATAAGTCTACTGCTGTGACTTCATGTTAACTATAAGAGTCCCTGACCATGATATAAATAACTATATCAGATGTTTCAAAAAATCGTATCCTCCAGAGAAAAACCGGATAAGTGGGGAAAAAAAGGAAAAAACAAAAATATCAAAAAAGTTCCTTTCAAAAAATCAGAAAAAAGAAAAAAGAAAAAAAAAAGGAGGAAAAAAAGGGGGAAGAGAAAAAAAAGTAAGTATATACAGTCCCAGTGTGTACACACTATATAATATGGGTGGATCTCACCAGTGGAGGTGTAAATTCTGTTATCCAGTTTCTTAAAATGTAAAGGTGAATCCCTGTAGTTGTAGTTCCTCTTTTCTTCTTCTTTTGCAGGTAATATATATAGAACAGTTCCTCACTTCTTCCTCATTGATCTCTGAAGTATCAAGATGTATGTCTTGTTAGCCGGTGCAGGGATGTGGATAAATCCCTTCAGGGCCATTGAAGGGATTTATCCACATCCCGAGCGCGCAGCCCGTACAGGAGACCCTGCACCGGCTAACAAGACATACATCTTGAAAGGAACTTTTTTTTTTTTTTTTTTTTTTTAACTTTTTTCCCCCACTTATCCGGTTTTTCTCTGGAGGATACGATTTTTTGGAACATCTGATATAGTTATTTATATCATGGTCAGGGACTCTTATAGTTAACATCAAGTCACAGCAGTAGACTTATAACGCTTTGTTTCTATTTACTTGTATATATTTCCAATTTAAGTGTGTATATTTTATCAATTTTTTCAGACTTTATAACATACTTGATTAATGAATTATATTTACGTAAGACAATTAATTCACTAATGATTCATTAAATTTAGCAATGAAACCTATCTTGAATTTGTGAGTGCAGTATCATTTTCTTGTATTTTGTATATTTTGAGGTATTCTGGCCACCTCGATACTTTGCACCAATAAGGATAATCGAGTGCTTGTACATAAAAATAACTAGCCTAACACTAACCTATTGCGAGTAACCATATCAAACATTTTGGCAAAATTCAAGTAAATCACTTCCATTGCAACACCCTGAGCTATACTTATACTTCCTTCTTCGTAAAATGCAATTCAGTTAGTTTGATATGACCTATGTTTCATAAAACCATGCTGACTTTGCTGATAATTATGTTCTATGTTATAACCTGCTGCAAACGAGATGAATAGCCAGACACCAGCTTTTTGAAGCGTTCTTGAGGAATCTTAGCCCACTGTTAATGAACAATGGCCTCCAGTTAAGTAATATTCTTGGGTTTGAGTGCTGCAACCATCTTCAAGTCCAAGAAGATATTTTTTATAATGTTCACGTCAGATGAATGTGATGGACACTGTAGAAATTTCCAGGACTACTTCTGCAAGCAAGCCTTGGTGGAAATTGAGGAATGCTTTGGATTATTGTCTTGTTGGAAAGTCCAATGACACCCAAGATTCAGCTTCCTCACAGATGGCATGACTTTTTTTTCCCCTAGGATTTCCTGATACTTCAATGAATCCACTTGCCTTACACACACTGCAGGTTTCCAGTGCCAGAGGATGCAAAGCAACCCCAGAGCATCACAGAGCGACCGTGCTTCTTCCAGATATACCGCTGATCCATTTGACCGAAAAGTTTCAGTTTTGTTTCATCGCTCCACAAAACGGAATCCCAATTATGGGAAGGAATATGATTTTGATTATATTGAAGCCCACTTTTCTTGTGCTTTTGGGTAAGTTGTGGTGTATGTCTTGGAGTTCTGGCATGGAAACTTTCTGCGTTTAGTATGCACGGTACTGTGCTCACTGAAACCTCAGTGCCTGTTGCCACTTGCTCCAGATCTTTTGCAGTCACTCCAGGGATTTTCACAACGTGGTTTCTCAGAAATCTAGTGGCAGCCATTGATAGCTTACTTTTTCTACCACGTCCGGGTAGTGTAACCATTGTTCTTTCAAATCTGAATTTGTGAGCTATGCTTCCAACGGTGTTCCTTCGCTATCTTTTTGTATCCTGTTCCTTCTTTGTGAAGAACGATGATCTCGTCTCAACTTTCCGGACCATTCTTTTGACTTGGCCATATTTCTAACATGCAGTCAAACATGACACTCAAAACCCTAACCAGTACAGGTATTTCAAGTGTTCCTGCTCAAGCACACCTGGTGCAACTGATGAAGTCCTTGCTTAGTTGCATCAGGTGTGATTGAGACAACACTGGTTTTGCATATTTGTGCTGTTGAGAGGGATTCTATTCGGGGGTTGAATAATTTTGAGACTGGAGAAGTCATAAGTTGCATTTTCAGTTGAATTTGAGGAAACTACTTTAAGCATTTGTTGTGTTGAGCTATATCGATTGCTGTTATTTGTTCATTAGAAACAACTGAAGGTCTGTACATTTTGACAATAAACCTGATTTTCAATGGGGGTTGAATAATGATTAAGTTCTATTAACATTTAACATCAGCATTTAAAAAGTAAGTCTCTATAAAAATAAGTCTATTATCCTATCTTGTAATTGTTGAAAATGATAGTAAAAGAATAAAACACAAACAGATGTATTCTAGATTGATATTGAGATTATATAGGATGTGGAATTCTCCGCCTGAAGAAGTGGTTTTATCAGAGTCCATACAGATGTTCAAACAGCTACTAGATGTATACTTGCAAGAACAGAATATTCAAGGATATAATCTTTCAATGTAGGGTAATAACTGCTTGATCCAAGGATAAATCTGACTGCCATTCTGGGGTCAAGAAGGAATTTTTTTTCCTAGCTTGTTGCAAAATTGTGCTTCAAACTGTTTTTTTTTTTGCCTTCTTTTGGATCAACAGCAAAAAACAAATGTGAGGTAGGCTGAACTTGATCAGTGTTTGTTTCTTCTGTACTATCATGAGCCCTTACCACAAATATATATATATATTTGTGGTAAGGGCTCATGATAGTACAGAAGAAACAAACACTGTACAGTGTGCTTGTCTGTGACGATCCATCAATACCATCACTCAGGAAATTAAATTGCTTAACACAGTGATTCGTCTAGACGGATTTCAATATTAGAAATTATAATGCAAGCATAGTTAAAGGTTGAAGGAGACATTATCAAGTGTGTTTATACATATACACACACACAAAAGGTATTCAAGCACCAACAGGGATCTGTTCATGCAATAAATAAGACTCCAAGGGTAAATCCTGGATGGAAACCAAAGAAAAGGAAGAAGAGCCAAAGGCAATTCACCTGTATGAGTGGAGCATACAGTGATATTGTAGACACCTACCCTGTATAAGGGTCATCAGATCCTGACTTTAGGATGATATCACTTTAATTTCAGCATATAAATAGAAAGGGGGGAAAAGACATAAAATGTATTCTATCAATGTAACAATTAAAATACAAAATAAATCTATATAGATAACAAATAAATTCAAATAAAAAATGTCAAACAGCTGGACGTTTTTCATTTGATTTTGTTATCTATATAGATTTATTTTATATTTTAATTGTTACATTGATAGAATACATTTTATTTTTATCTATGCCCACTCTTGGTCCTCATCAACCTGCTCCAAGGGGGGAAGGTGTCCCCTTTATTGACACCCAAGCTGATCAACCAAGAGTCAGGTACCTGGGCTCTAAATAAGGTGACCACTCATTTAAAGTTACAGTATACTCACCTTAAACTCAAGAGTACTACACTATATTACTCTCTATTGTACCACTCTTATATCTCCATTTTCTGAGGAAAATTACCAACATTCCTAAAGGAGACAGTACCACCAGACGGTACTAAAGCGAAAGTGATCTGAGCCAATCCTATCCCAGGCTCTGTACTAAGTGAGTTGAAATTTTGCTTAATTACTTCATAGCAATAAACAATTATACAGATTTACCCCTTTTATGTGTTTTCCCCCCTTTCTATTTATATGCTGAAATTAAAGTGATATCATCATAAAGTCAGGATCAGACGACCCTTATACAGGGTAGGTGTCCACAATATCACTATATGCTCCTCTCCTACAGGTGAATTGTCTTTGGCTCTTCTTCCTTTTCTTTGGTTTCCATATTTTGATGTTGGTGTGAGGGATCCCCACAAGAATGTTGAAGCAGTCTTTCTATTCTTTATCGGATATATTCTAAACACTAAAGCACCTTTAACACACGGTTCTCTCTGTGTTTTTCTAAATCCTGGATGGGTTAATGAATTCTGGTGAGGATTAATACATATCAACATACATACATACACACTACAAGTAGTGTTTTTAAACCTCATCCATATATAATGGATTTATCGCTTGTGCAGCATCTAGTCTAAAAATATTGTGCATGAACAAATTCATACCATACTAACAAGCAAGGTAAAAGGAAAGTTGTTCACCTGGGATTTATGAATAACATGGTTTGCCTCCAGCTGGATAGAAAACTTTACACCTAGTTCAGAAGAGAAAGAGTCCATCGGAGACAGGGTACCTGATGTGAGAACAATTGTGCGAGCAGCATCACTTAGATCAGAAAAGGCCTGAAATAAAACAAATGTGTTATATCTGATTTACAAAGGTTTCCAATAAAAAAAATGAAAGACTTAAAACGCATTAGCCTGACAAATTAGTTATGCAAAATGTTGTGCATACACACAACCACTATATACTAGGATAAAGCCAACACAGTTCACAGTTCACTTAACTCTGGCACAAGAACTAAAACAGATGGAAATTACGCCCTGTGGATGATGCCCCTTAACGTAGAGATTACACACACTGTCTCCTGAAAGCCAATTTATCTGAAACTTATTAAGCTTCCAATGCAGCTTGTCATCAAACATTGACCAGGTCTTTAAATTTTTAAGCCTTGAAATTCTGGATTTTAGAAATGGAAGAGGTCTTTTAGTCAGGAGTAAGGCAGTTAAAGGGACACTATTTGTACCCAGACCACTTTAGCTCATTGAAGTAGTCTAGGTGTATATTCCCAGGTCTCTTAAACCTGCAAAGGTAATTATTGCAATTTTTAAGAAACTTTGTGGGTTAACCTCATGTCTAGTGGTTGTCTATTAGAGGGAGTTCCGGGTCGTTAGGCGACTTTTGGTCGCATGCCGCTGGACGTCCTCGTACTATTTATGAGGACATCCAGCATCACCCGAAATCTAATAGGAAAGCATTACATAATGCTTTCCTATGGGGGAAGAACTAGTGCGAGTGCAGCCATTGCCGCTCACATGCATTAGGTCTTCCTGGCCGGCTGACGTCCGCGGGGGAGGAGCAGCAGGGGAGGAGAGAATGTGGAGCCCGAGCAAGCGTCGAGGGACATCGGCGCTGGAATCAGCTAAGACAAACAAGATGTATTTAACAACTTCTGCAGCACAGGTACCAGAGGGGGGAGGGCGCTCTTTAGGGAGCTAGAATGCCAGGAAAAAACTTGCACTATAGTTTCCCTTTAAGATTTGTAAATTCCCTCTACAATATTACTTTGACAGCTAGAGGTGCTTTTTATAAAAGGTTATCTTGCTTTATAAAATGGATATTATGAAAAGACTATCAGGGTTATTTACTGAAGTGACAATTCAAAGTGAATTTCAATTTTAGGGCCAGGATACAAAGCCATCTTAGAGACTTTTTCTAGTTCAGCTGTTTTGACCTTCAATTTGAAATTTAAAATCTCACTTTAGTGAATAACCCTGGATTGTTATCCTCATTTATATTCCACTCACACAAAACATTGAGGTGATTTGACAACAGGCTTGCCAAATTTATTCCACATCTACTTAGAACTTGATTTAATTAAAACAGATTATGTTTATTGTCAAAACACAATGTAATATAGATACAGTTTCAGCGAGTGACTCCAACAGTCACCAAGTAACTCAAAAACACCTATGTGGTAACCTCTCTATCCACATATATACATACAAAGTAGGTGGAGTATCTTGGTTCGTTGATGTAAAAAACATATACTATAAAATGAGAACTGTAACGACAGAGAAAATAAACAAAATCTAGTACAGTACCATAAAGTACATAAATAGCTTTAAATGTAAAGCTATTTATGTACTTTATGGTACTGCACTAGATTTTGTTTATTTTCTCTGTCGTTACAGTTCTCATTTTATAGTATATGTTATTTTACATCAAAGAACCAAGATACTCCACCTACTTTGTATGTATATATGTTTATTGTCAGTTTACCGTTTGCGACAGGAGTTCATTTTTTTTTTTTTGGCAGCTGAAGAATAAGGAAAATGGTTTGACATTTACCATAATTTTCTTTCCTGATCATTATACACGGCAGCATTTACTTATGGGCTGGCTCCTCACCTCACAGCAAGAAGAACAGGAAATAGAAGTCTGAAATTGGTCCTCTAGACTGTAAGCTCGTTTGAGCAGGATCCTCATCTACCTATTGTTACTGTATAATTTTGTAAAATGTCTCATTTATTGTTAAATTTCCCTCCTTTCATAATATTGTAAAGCACAGCAGAATTAGTTGGCGCTATATAAATACTAATAATGTAAAAAGATCCACTCCTTCCTCATCAGGCAGTCTTTGTAATTAACTTTACAACTCACATGGTAGATGGGTGGGCACATAATGCTTCCATGTATAATGATCATGAAAAGAAACTACCGTAAGTAGAGGAAATACTCAATGGATGGCACTTTCTAATCAAAACCTTGTCAAAAGGCTGGAATAAGCCCTGAAATTCCACACACTGCTGAATGAAAACTATCAAGCAGCAAAGAGAAATTAAAGTGAAAATCCAACTGTTCTCTAGAAGTATATAGTATACAGCATAACCTAAATGTGACCTATTTGTTAGAAGGAAGCTGAAATGTAAACCAGTTGGAGGAACTGAAAGAACAGAAACCCAGCTACTTAGACCAGTCTTTAATCTAAACTACTAAATGTACTTACTTAAGATGGGAAAACAAACTAAACAGACAGGGTCAGGTGAACTGCTGTAAAAACAAAGGATAAGAGAACTCGGAGAGAATAAAAGCTTAGAGGAACTCAGTAGTTTGCCCTTTGGTAAATCACCGCTCAGGTCTCCAAATAGTTTTTGCTCACTTGTGCCATTACTGAGAGAACATATTCTGAAACATATCAGACTGATCCCACACGTACGCGTAGTCCAGAACCAAAATGCAAGCAAGTTCTCTGTGCACTAAAGATACAGCAACCCCATACGATCGTTTCAGCCTTCTCTCGGCCTTGTCAGTGAGGTGTAGCTGATACCCCTGCAGGACTGTATTTTAGCAGCAAATGGAGATTTGAACAACTGACAACCTAAACTGTTTAAACTATAGGCTTCCATACACATCAGTGAAGGATGGTGTAAAAATAGACCTAGATAGACTTTCAAAAATATTGGCCTGGTGAGCATAGAATAAAATCTAGGTCTGCTAACGCAGACTCATTCCAAACTGCTGAAAAGGACAGGAAAAAAAAGACTCCCTGATGGGGAGGGGAGGATCTATTTATACCAATTTCAGAGTTCTATTTCCTGTCATTTCTGCTGTGAGGGGAGGAGCTAACTAGAGTTGAGCGGACACCTGGATGTTCAGGTCTGGCGGGTTTGGCCGAACTTTTGGCCACAAAAATCCCTCTAAAAACTTCTTGAAAGAGCTAGAGAACTGCAAAAGCAGGTAAAATGGGGGTAAGAGTAGGCCAAGTGCCCTGCAAACAAATGTGGATAGGGAAATCACTTACAATAACAAAAACTTTAAAAATACAGCCGAGCCATGAAATAGCACTAGATGGAATCTTTGATTTTAGCTTTGGAAGAACAAAAATCAAAATCTAGAGCATGGCTGTCAGGAGGATCACCAGAATTATCCATTTGAGAGAGGGTTGGAGTGCAGGGTATTCTCTTTCATTGTTCAAACTGAGCTCAACTCCTGATGCATGGAGAAGAGGCCTTCACAAGCCTCTGCTATTGTGTACATAGTTTATACTAAGTGACCCATAGGTTGAGGAGGCAGTGACCGTGGCGGTGTAGGTGGAAGCGGTGGTGGAGGAGGAGGTAGCCAACACTGCTTTTTATTATATATATACACACATACACACACATACATACATATATATGATATATATATCATTTTAATTGGTGTAGCTCCCAAAATATTGGGACATATAAAAAAAAAAAAAAACAATTGCGGCCTGCGGTGCATTTCTTGCAGTCCTGATGCATGGAGAAATTGCCTTCACATGCCTCTGCTAATGTGTACCTAGTTTATACTAAGTGACCCAAAGGTTGAGGAGGCGGTGACTGTGGCGGTGGAGGAGGATGAGGTAGCCAACACTATATATACAGGGACCCTGAGAAACGGCTACCACATACAAGGAAGGCAGAAGGCACGCAAATGATCCACTTCCGACGCTGGAAGGTAGTAACGACAAATAATACAGGACTCTTTAGAGCCCCTGTAATTGTAACGAGTCCACTTGAAATCCTTTAACTCTGATCAATTGGAGGGAAGTCTGGTGCAGAGCCACTGACCCGTGCGTGCTGCAGCTGAAACTCTGCTATCGCCAAAAGCGCGCACAGCCGCTACAGTGAATGTCACATCCTGTTCCAAGTTGCGCATCAGTCTGGTGATGGCTTCTGGTATCAAGTACTCTTTTTACTGAAGATGCATCAGGGTCCTGGTATGTGGCCACACAAACGCTGGTGCTCAACACCAGGGGGCGTGCGGTTACCCTGCACCAGACCCTGCTACTCCATTCCACACTGTGACTCCTAACTTCAACATCAGACATACTGGGTCCCGGTCATCCGACCGCCGCCCAGACAGTGTCTGGGTCCTGGTCACCGGACTGCCCACCTCACTGTGAAACTACGAATGGATCGTTAAAACTGGTACAAACCAGAACTTTGCAGTTCAGGTTGCTCAACTCTATTATGGATCCTTTGATCGCTACATGTAATACTTGGATAACTGGTAATTCTTGAGCTAATACATGCCGATGAGCGCTAGGGGACGGCCGCTCCGCTTTTGCACCCTGCTCCCTCTTATGCTGTGCTGGTGCCTCTGTGCGACCAGCACCTCTTCCTCCAAACTGCACACATCATTTGCATGACCTTGATTCCATGTGGGGTCTAGAACCTTATCATCCTCCACATCATCTTCCACCCACTCCTCAACTCTGCCCTCCTTGCCAGTATGCACACTGCAGAAAGCCACAGCAGTTGGCACCTGTGTTTTTCCAGCATGTAAAGTCTGCAAAGGACATATGGAAATTGTTTTAGAATTTCCTCCAGGCAACAGTTTTCCCTATAAACAGACCTCTCGGTTTGACTTGTGAGGGTATTGTCCCAGAATTACAGTATTGTTGAAGTACCTCTTAGCTATTGATCACTGGTTTAAATATAGCAGCTTGATATCTGGTAGTTTCTAGTGTAGAAAATATCTGTTAAGTGTTTTAGGTGTGAAACAATATTACAAGTGACCAATGTAGTAAATTCAAGTCAAAGTTACGCTTCAATTTGACTCTCAGATATGAAGTATACTATTTAGCGCCCCCCCGCCCAAAAAAAATATTGACTTTTTGAAACTCCAATGTAAGCAGATTAGCAGCAAAACAATTACAATGTTTACAAGTGCGCAATAAGCACACTATTAGACGCTTCGATTTGACTCTCACATATGAAGAACAGGCCCCAAAACTTACTATTTAGCAGATTAGCAGCAAAACAATTAGAATGTTTACAAGAGCGCAGTAAGCACACTATTAGATGCTTCGATTTGACGCTCACATATGAAGAACAGGCCCCAAAACGTACTATTTAGCAGTTTAGAAGCAAAACAGTTAGAATGTTTACCACTGCGCAGTAAGCGCACTATTAGACACTTCTATTTAACTCTCAGATATGAAGTGCACCCCACTAATGTACTTTTTAGCACCCAAAACATTTTAAGTTTTAAAACTGCAATGTGACAGCAGTATTTGACGATTCTATTTGACTCTCAGATATGAAGTACACCCCACTAATGTACTATTTAGCACCAAAATAAAAATTACTTTTTAAAACTCCGATGTAACTGCGGTATTTGAAAATTCTATTTGACTCTCAGGTATGAAGTGCAACCCCACCCCACTAATGTACTAGTTTGCAGAATTCTTTCCTAAGCTGTCCCTATCAGCGGCAGAATCCTCTCCCTACACTAATAAGACCGCATATGCGTGCGGCGCTACGCAACTACAGCTTATATATAGAGGCTGGGTCACATGCTGCACTGGCCAATCACAGCCATGCCATTAGTAGGCATGGCTGTGATGGCTTCTAAGGGCACACGAGTCAAACGCTTGTTGATTGGCTGCCCTGCAGCCTTTGAAAATGCGCCATTAAATCGTCGAACACCGAACTCCAACCCAAACATATACTGATATGTCCATGTTCGGGGTCCAAAAAACCTAATGTTCGGTACGAACCCGAACATTTCAGTTCAGGTTCGCTCAACTCTAGAGCTAACCCATAAGTAAATGCGGTCATGTTAGATATTAATTTTAAGAAAGAAAAAAAAAGGTCTTATGGTAAAAAAAAATAATTTTTTTAAAATTTTTATACACATGTATATACACAAACACACACCTTAACTGAAAGAAGTTAATGCCCCCCATCACTATTATTACAGTAATGGTGTAGGATAGGTAGGGTATTTTATATTTGGGCAGGTAGAAGGTACCATTCTAATGCTACTGAATGGAGGATTGTCTGAGGTAAGCAATGCTGGTATGTTATCAAGTGTCCCCAGTAACAACTCCATGCCAAAGAATACCAAGCAAAGGTACCCAGTTCCTGCTGGCATTTAAATTTGGCATTGTAATGTTTATTTCCCAAATACAGAGCAATTCCAACATTAATGAAGTAAAAGTTACCACAGCTGGATTGAGGCACCAGAAATTCAGGGTATAGACCAGTGTCTTCTGTCTCGCATTTCTTCTGTTTCTAGGTCTTGCAAAGAAGCCATTTTCATCAATAATATCCTGCTTGTTTCCCCAGGTGTAGGACTGCTGCAGGGCAATTCTGTAATCGTCTGCAAATCTTTCAAAGAGATTTTTTTATTTTAATGAGGTTTCAAATAAAAGGCAATCAATGGACAGGTTACTCTTTAAACATTGTGTTTTCGCTGAATAGCAAAAATGTATGCTGTGTGGTAGGGACAATGTCCCTTTAACATTAAGCTACCTTGGTAAATAAACCGTAATAACTCCTCATTATACAATAATCCAGTTATCATGCGACACACAATTTGAACAAGAACATACAATAAATTGTATTTTATTTATTTATATAGTAATTTTTAAAACAAACCTGCTGTTCTGTCGAAAAAGATAATCGAGCACCATAAATAGTCCTTTAAGTACCATTTGTGTTTGGGGGCTGACTGTAGGAATAGTAAATACATTTTCCTGTCCATGAATCACAGTTACCTTTTCTTCTTTTTCTGTGACAGCAGCAAGATTCCCCTAATTAGAACATATTAAAACAATTAATTGGGGTGTTTTCAACTTCTAGAGAAAGAGCTATGTCAAATCAATATACACATCTGTATTCAGAGCCAGAATGTTATGTTCATATTTATTTAAAAGAAAAAAAAGGGGTGGGGGTCATATTCTCTGGCTTTCTCACCCATAACAGTGCAACAAACCTGTTGTTGTATGAGGAAATTTTAAATAAAACAAAACCGTTTGAGACATTTAGCTTTAATAAATATTAGTCAACTTACAAGTATTTAGTCAACTATTAGCAAAGGACAACAGAAAGGATGAAAAGTATAGTTGGCTAATGATGAACTAACTGAAGACTAACCTTTGAAAAAGCTCAACGTAAAGGTGAGGATAGATTATGGCTGGCTGGAGGCTACAAGGGCTTTTAGAAACTGCTTCTTTAAAATGTGCAGTGTCTGCAGCATGTGAACAGGCACCCCCCCCCCCCCTTCACTCCATGCAACATGGGCTAGGGGATGTGAGGTATCTGGATCCCAAATGAATAAAACCCGCACATCAATTGTCGGTAACGGATTGCAGTATTCTTTGTTATTCTCAGCTTCACGAAAGACGACCCACTGCTCTCTGGATAAAAAAAAATATGTTGGTGGTCCGCTACATAAACCGCCTTAGTGGCTCTTGTTTAAAGCTTCTGGTATAACTCACTAGGGACCTCTAATAGTACTGCCTAGACAAACATCTCTCCATCAGGGCGGAATTAATCCCAGGCCAGGACAATCTTGTTAATTGGTTCACCTGTCACTGGAGAGAGGCTGGCGGATTGGAAATTTTTTGCCTCCTGAATCGCCCAATGGAAGACTTTTTCAGCTAGCTGTTTGATCCTCTCTGCTTTGCAGTGGATGCTTCCTGCAGAGGTGGCCTCCATCGGGAGCATATTAATTTCCGCCATCCTCCCTGATCCTGTGGGCTCTTTATCTTCTGAAGCAATAGTGCGTGACAATCCTGCTAGCACTGGAATTGCAGCAAGCCACTCATTCTGGATTCGGAGAGGAATTCTTACCTGTTGATCTAGCCAGATTGCCTTACTCTGGTGGCCTGGATCTTTTTTGGGTATCATGGAATATGTCAGGTCTACTGTCAATCGCTCAGGACTTGCTCTGGGTTTCTTGAGCTCCAGAAAATCTTACCTACATGCCTGAAAAACATAGTATAGCTGGCATCTGAGAAGACATTTGGATTATTTCACATCGTCTGTTGTAGCCATCTTAAATTTAATTCCTCACCTCTTCTCTCAAGTTAGGTCCTAAAGGACAATTTACATGTTTAGTTCAGCTATTTCAGCAACTCATGTTCCTCTTCAATGCTCTGGGGTGGGGAGAGACCCCACAGCTTGTCGACTACTTTGTGGGATACGCCTGGTTAGGCCTCCCATGCCTTTTGGTTGGTTATGTCTTTTACAATATTTTGTAAAGTCAAATCTAACTTGTCTTCTGTCTCGTACCCGTATTTTCCATATACACACCACGTATATGCATGGCTCACAGACTAAAGTGCTATATTTTGCCGACATCATCGTTGCGCTCCTCGACTCGTGGCCAACTCTCAATCTCATATGTATGTACCTTTAAACCAGTCTCTACTTCCACCATAGCTCGATGAGCAAAATGGATCCTTCACCTCGCTGGTGTATACTGCTCCTTTGATGTTCACCCGGTACAAAGTGATTTGGCGTCAGCTGCAATGGACATGGGTGGTTAATTTGCAGGGATTCTGACGGCAGCTGATTGGGCAAGGAAATTGACTTTTCAGACATTTCCAGCCTTGTTCAAAAGCTTCATTTGCTTTTGTCTCTGGGCATCAAAATGCAACTATGAAGCCCCCTGTTTTGCTTTCAAATTGGAGATTATTCTATCCCCCCCCTCCCCCCCCGGTTTCTTCTTCCATACTTTTTTTTTTTTTTTCTTCTTCTTCAGGTGTCAAGGGGTGGTGTATGTTTATATGTTTTTGATCTTTTGGATGTTATTGCATTTGGTGAATGCATCTGCTGTGTATACTTGCATATTAAGATTGATTGGGGTGAGATTATGGTTGTGTAGGACATCCTGTATTTTACAGTTTACTTTAACTTTTTTTTCTTTTCAGTTTAATCCGGATTGTCCCTATTGCCAATGGTTCCTGCTTTGTTGTGTTTGTTTCATACAGTTCTACTCTTCTTGGATGTGCTACTCACCTGCTCGATCTCAAATAATAAGGAAGTGTTGTTGAGGGTTTTATATATGTCTAACTTCATGCTGATTAGTGTTTTTGTGCTGGTTATGTCATCTGTTTCTTTGCTGCTGGAGGTATCAGTAAAGCAAATATTTGCATCCTTCCTTTAATAAAATGTAGATTATTTCTTCACCTAGGCTATAATAATCTCCAATTTAGATGAATAAATTCAAAAGTTAATTTAGGAGGTGATGAGTAGTAGTTGACAGAAAGCTAAATATATGGTTTGTTTGTGTTTTTTAAATTCAAGCATGCTGTAAGAATATTAGTACACAAAGAGGACGATTACTTAATCTAAGATTTAGCTCAACAGATATATGTGGATAATATTTAAAATGCATTTGTTTTTTTACATGATATAGTGTATTCATAATGGGATCTCTGCAAGATATTGGAAGATGTAATTGTTTCAGGTTTGAAGCATGCTTACCAGTAAAAGGGGGAATGTTGCATTTGTTATGCCCATGCCATGAAAAATGTCAAGGATTTCTTTGCCATCCCATACTTTATATGATGATTCAAATTCTCTTTCAACGAGCTGATCGGAGCAGTCCTTCATCCAACTAAAAACAAAAGTAATTATTATTAATCAACTACTGATAAATAAGGTCAAAATGAAGATAATGTGGCTGGGAAAAAAAAAAAAGCTGTAAAAAAGAACTTAAATTTTTATTTACATCCATACATACAGAAAAAAAAATAAATAAAAAAAAAAAAATATATATATATATATATATATATATATATATATATATATATATATATATATATATATATATATATAAATCCACCGGTAAATCAGGGTTGTCAAACATATTTACATAACATGCAATGCTGTACTGATTTAACAGCTAGCCCCTTGTGATAAATCAAGTTATATCTCTCCTCTGAGTTCTCACCCCAGCTGGGTAAGGAAAGAGATGCACAGTGGATACTACTCTTAGCGAGGGGGAACTTAAAGCTCTGCCCTCCCTTACCCAACCAATCGGCTTATATGTCATGCAGTCAAATGATATTTTATGACCCAACAGGCAACCTCACAGCTTTGCTCACTGTGGCACACTTAAAGGTAGTTCACAGCACATTAGTGGGCCTGTGCATAGTGGTTGAAAACTACTGGTCTAGAGCATAAACAATATTTTGACCTCACAGTTCACTTACTTTGACAAACTATAGCATACAGCTCTCAAAGGCTCATGATCACGGACTCTTATTTTATGATTCACCATACTGTCTATTTCATCACGTGCAAAAGTCAGCTCAGTGTCTGTCACACGAAAACTAGCAGATTCTCGAGCACAGTCCTCAATGTTGTGGGCTTCGTCTAGAATTACTACTTGTTCTTTCAGGCCTATCTCCATCTAGGAATAAATAAGCAATATTAATGATAAAATGTACCAAAGAAAAATGTTAACAAAAAATTAACTGTACTTAAATGTCTACAAGTCCTTAACCCCGTCATGTGTCCTTAAGGGGTTAAATATTTACAGTAGTACTGAACAGCAAGAGACATTTGAACATCTGACAGTACCTATTCAACTGTTAAACTGAAGGGTGACCCATGATATTCATTTTAATGGTGACAATCTCAACATAAACTTAGTATAATGCAGCATAAAGATGAGGAAACCAGGAAAACAAGGTTGAACTACTGCAAACATGTCAAAAATGCCTTACTGTGGCAATCATCTTGAAATGATTTGTATTTAATTTCCTTACTATTAATTATTTCCAATTCTTTTGGGGCAAAATATATAACCTACAAAATAGTCATGTTTTAGTTATGATTTTTTAATTCTTTAATTTTGGACAGTCATAGGAAAAATAATACATACATTTCACTGTATACATGAGGCACACAGAAGTTCAGTGTACAAAGATTTGTGAGGGCATTAAAACATAATCATGCATTGTCAAATGTCACCTTATAGGCATAGAAATCTTTATTGGCCCCCACCAGCAAAATCCAACTCCAGCTTTGACAACATAGGCTACGTTGTACGCCCACAAAAGGTAGGCCCTACTTGACTGTCCTATATAAATAAAAACTTTTGAGAAAAAATAAAATATATATATATATATATATATATATATATATATATATAGGTGAAAACAGGAGCACTCACTTGGATTTTTCAAACGTGTATTTGGCAATCTTTTTTTTTTGTCAATCTTGGTTTTTATTTCCAGTTTGAAAAGTAACATTGACAACAGTACTGTTAGCAGATTAAACAGGAAGTTAAAGTATTCGAGGTTGTCTCGATAAACATAACAGTCTGCACTAGACAAGTAATGCGATTTAACAGTAAAACATGCGAATAAGTCCTTTCTATTATGCATTCGTGCGGGAATATCTGTACCTTGGAAGGACAGGTGAACCTGGGTCGTCTCCGCGGCCACCCTCGTTTGTCTCACGTTTGCACCTTAGTGCTGAAGGCTAGTGTGGGCTGTCCTCCCTTTTCTTTTTACACGTCCCCCACCTATCCCCCCTGTCCCACATGTTATTCAGCTTATTGCTGCTTGTCATTGCATCTTGTCTAACTACGCGCCATGAAGCGGGAAGAGGTCGGTAGGCCCCTACCCATGTGTTCGAATCTGTTAGGGCGGTAGCCAGTGGTTACCCTAAGGTTGGGGTCCTTGTGAGAAGTCCCCCGTCTCTGTTTGTGCGCGCTCTACGTCGTGTTTTATGGGGATCCGGAACAGCAGAGTTTTTCACTCACTTAGTCTGGGCCTTTGAGGTGCGTTAGGTGACCGCCATTCCTAGGTCTGGTGCGTCAGTGTTTGGTTAGCTGGGTCACAGTGTCCTGTGATCCATTATGCCTCTTTGTCGCAGCTCTGTTGCCTCTGCATGTCTGACTAGGATTTTACCCCCGTCTCGCTCACTCCCTGATTCGTCGTCTAATGAACTGTCGGGAGTTGCTTCCCGGGTGGTTTGTGTCTAGATAGGTGTGTATTTGTGTGTGGGGGGGACGGGGGAAAGATGGAGGGGAGCGAACGTGTGCTTGTATCCGTTCCCTGAGTGGCCCGGATGTGAGAGAGAGCATGGATTGGGAAAGGGGGAGAGGGTTAAAGGGTGGGGAGAGGGTTAAAGGGTGGGGAGGGAGGGGGTGAAGAGAGACCTCCTCTGCGTCGTACTCGCTGTGTCGGCACATCTCGTCCCCCTCAGAGTCTCCTCTGCCAAGAGTGTGTCCGCCGCTCCTCTGGGAATCGCTGCCACGTCACTACGTGTATTTACTTGTGAATCCTGTGGGGGTCATGTAGAGGCTCCATATTCCTGGTGTCTACGCCGTTCTGCCCGAGATAAATTCAAGCCAGGGAGTCCAGGTCTGTAGATAGCGTTCCGTTGTTCCCCGCAATGAGGCTGTAAGCTGTTCCATGCCATGGATCTCCTCTACTTTCTCCATCCATTGTTGCAGTGTGGGGATTTGCGTGGTCCGCCAGCGGATCGGGATAAGCAATTTAGCTGCATTGAGGAGTTGTTTCGTGAGTGATTTTTTATACCTCGAGAGAGGCATGTCAGTGTGATGGAGGAGCATTTGCATTGGCTGGAAAGGGAGGTCCGAGTCCACAATGTTTTTTATCTGCGTGTGAATTTGTTTCCAGTATGGGGCGATGTGTCTGCAGGACCACCAAATATGGAGGTCCGAGCCAACCTCTGACTCACATCTCCAGCATAAGTCCGGGATTTCCGGTAGCATTTGATGTAGGCGCTCTGGCGTTCTATACCACCCCGTTAGTTTGTAGTTCAGTTCTTGGTGTTTAGAACTCAACGTGCCCTGATGTGTCAGTATGTGGATCTTGTCCCATTGGGGGTCGGTGAGTACAGTACCCGTGGCCTCCTCCCATCTCGCCAGGTGTTTCAGGGGTGTATGTTGGGTAGAGCTTTGTAGCAGAGCGTACATGGTAGATACTCCTCGGTGTAGCGGTCTCCTGGCTGTGCATGTTTTCTCAAACTCAGTCATAGTCCTGTGGAACAGGCGGCGTCCAGCATGCGATTGATAATATGACTTAATCTGGAAGTATCTGAATCTGTCTATGCCTCGTGGGGCTCCTTCTCGTATGAGTTCCGGCAGTGGTTTCAGCGAGTCCGCTGAGCACCATTGTTGTATATATGACCATTTTTCTTCTGTAAATGCACTGATGTCTTGGGGCTTGAGGTCCCCGGCCACATCGGGGTTGTGTGTTATTGGCGTCATTGGTCCCGGTGTGGTGGTTAGTGAGAGCTTAGTCCGCACAGAGTACCAAACCTTCAACGTTGCTCCGATGAGCGCGTGGTTCCTGGCACGTTGTCCTCCGTGGTGGTTGTCCAGCCATACCACTGCCGGGAGCGATCCCTCCATTTGTGTAGTCTCCATGGTTATCCATGACTTCCCATCTCTAGGGGTATGCCAGTCGACAATACGGTGCAGGTGTGTAGCTCTATGGTAATCCCCTATGGATGGGAGCCCCACCCCACCTTGTGCTTTTGGCCTGCAAAGGTGTACTTTGCTTAGCCTTGGTGCTTTAGCTTGCCAAACGAACCTAGAAATTGTCTTGTCAATTTCGTGGAAAAAGGATGCCAGAGGTTGATCGGGATGGTTTGAAACAGATATAGGAGGCGGGGGAGGAGATTCATTTTAATTGCGTTTAACCTCCCAAACCATGTAATATACAGGCCCGCCCATCGAGCTAGGTCGTTTTTCAGGGTTTGAGCCATTGGGGCGAAGTTGTGGTCATAAAGCTGGGAGAAATCTGTGGGGAGCCAAATCCCCAGGTATTTAAGCCTGGTTTGGCACCATGTGAAAGCGAACTGTGTTCGCAGGTGGGCGATGGAGTCCGCGCTCAGAGTTATGGGAAGTGCTTCCGATTTGTCCGTATTCAGCTTTAGGTTCGATAACTGCCCATGGTCCTTGAAGGCCTTCAGAAGATTCGGGAGTGAGACAAGCGGATTGCCGATGAAAAATAGCATGTCATCCGCATATGCGGCCACCTTATGTACCTCACCCCGTAGGACGAAGCCCTCTATTCCCCCGTCCCGCCTGACCGCCCCCAGGAAAGGTTCTAGGGAGAGGGCAAACAGGAGGGGGGAGAGAGGGCACCCTTGTCGAGTACCATTGCGGATGTGTACCGGTGCGGAGAGTGCTCCGTTAATTCGGACTCTAGCCGTAGGCGTAGTGTACAGGGATGTGATCCATGCCATCAAACGGGGGCCAAATCCCATGGCTCGTAGCGTTGCCGCCAGAAATCGCCAGTCCACGCGGTCAAAAGCCTTTTCTGCATCCGTGGACAGGAGAAGGATTTTCTGTGTCGCTTGTTTCGCCCCATGGATGACGTTCAGTGCGCGCGTGGTGTTATCCCTCGCCTCCCGTCCCGGGACAAAAACCAATTGGTCAGGGTGCACCAATTCCGGCAGTACACTTCCTATGCGTGTTGCTATTACCTTCGTGAACAGCTTCAGATCTGCGTTCGATAGCGAGATCGGCCTGTAGCTTGCGCAGATGGCCGGGTCCTTGCCCTCTTTAGGGATAACTGTTATTGTTGCCAGCAGGGAGTCTCTCGGAAATGTTCCTCCATCCAGTATCGAGTTGAGACCTAGTAGAAGCCGTGGTAGGAGCACATCGCTGAACTCCTTCAGGTATCGCACCGGCAAACCGTCTGGGCCAGGCACTTTGTTCAGTTTCGAGCCTTTCAGTGTTATTTGTAATTCTTCCAGTGTTATTGCGGCCTCCAGTTCCTCAGCCGCCTCTCGGCTTAGTGAGTTAGTGATATGTTGTTGAAGGTAGTCTGCGATCCGTCTGTCTTTGCGAAGTCCTGCCCCTTCAGACTGTTCCGTAGGGAGGTTGTAGAGGTCTTCATAGAACCCCCTGAATGCCTCTGTAATTTTTTCCGGCAGTTGCGTCACCTGCTGGTCTTTGGGCTTGATTTTAGTGATGTAGCACATCCTCCGTTTTTGTAGAGTCCTAGCCAGTAGCCGCCCGCATTTACCCGATTATTCGTAGAAGCAGCGTTGGGATTTTTGGATCGTATACTGCAGCTTTTGGTGCAAGATATCACACAACTGCTTCCTGTTCTCCAACAGCTCTTTGTAACTATCATCCGATTGTGTGGCTTTATGAAGACCCTCAAGGACCGCTATCCGATCCAGCAGTTCGGTATTTGGCAATCTTAACACAAATCTACATCAACGTTTCGACCCTTCAGGGTCGAAACGTTGATGTAGATTTGTGTTAAGATTGCCAAATACACGTTTGAAAAATCCAAGTGAGTGCTCCTGTATATATATATATATATATATATATATATATATATATATATATATATATATATATATTGCCTCAGACACTCCAGACAAGGATTCTGCCACATTGTGTCTACCCCGAAGAGGAGCCTACTGTGTAGGCATTAGTAATCAGCCTTGAGACCATCCAACAATTCTCCGTTCTAGGTTCTTAAAGCAGCACTGTCTTGGCCGAATCCATTTTTTTTTGTTTTGTTTTTAACACCCCTCCTGACTCCACTACATGTAATTGTACCCCTAGTCACCCCCAAATGCCCCTAAGCCCTCACATTACCTATTTTTAAAATCTTTATTTTGTGCTTGGACCATCTTTGTCTGGGTAGATGAAGTCCCTGTGCGACACATCAGTTAAACACTTGGGCATGTGAACGAGAATTTCATCTATTCATTCATTCGTCAGAGAGACAAAGGAATGAGTAGAAATATCAGACGAACAAAAACACAGAATGTCTGTGTTTTCTACCCCCCTCTCACCCTAAAAATAGTGAGGGGGGAAGACCATAAAGCTAAATACCTAAATAAATAAAAAATGTAAATATCAGACTTACCATTGGAAGTCTTTTTTCTAAAACCTTTTTTCAGCCCCAAAAAAGGTCAAACAAACTTGGAACTTTCCCACGCTGTGTAAAATGACTAGCACTCTGATTGGTTGGATTCCAACAATTCAGAGTGCTCTGAGTAAAATTGCAGGGCGTGGGAAGGCTTTATAAGCCTTTCCCGGCCCTGCATCGTGCTCTTGCCAGGTGAAGATGGATTTATTTTTAGTGTGGGTTTTTTTTTCGGTGGATTTTGTGGTTTTGTTTTTTTTATAAGTTCGACTGGTATTATGGTTTTTTTATTTTGTCTTTTTGGGGGCTGAAAGAAGACTTCTAATGGCAAGTATTATTCACCCACCCCCCTCACTATTTTTAGGGTGAGGGGGGTAGGTAGAGATTAATTTTATTTTATTTGGGTGGGGGGAGGGTGACCCCCTTGTCACTTAGCCCCCACCCATCTAAGGTTCCCCCCTCCCCCGTATTGAAACTTAGGGCCCCCACCCGCCGCTCATGGGTGGAGGCTGGACAATAGGTGGGGCCGGGGGGATGACAATAGGTCTCACCCCCCCCCCATTTTCATTTAGGGCCCCCACCTGCCACTCATGGGTGGGAGATGGGGGGAGGACAATAGGTCCTTCCCACCAGATCATGGGTGGGGCCCGGGGAAGGAGGACAATAGGTACCCCCTTACGTTTTTTTTTTTTTTTTTTAACAACAGTGAGCAGCTACAGGCTGCTCACTGTTTAATAGAAATGCCCCTACTCGCGATATAGCGAGTAGGGGCAGAATTTACCAATACTAAGTAGTCTTTTCTTAGTATTAGTAAATTTGCCTGAAAGACCAATTTACGTCTTTCGGTAGATAGCTCCCTAATACCGTGGTAATTAGGGAGTTGTCTACTAAGCGGCTGCAAGTTGCAGCCGCAGCACGAATAGGATGGGAGTTTCATTCATGTGAATGAAATTCCGATCCGAACAAAGTCCTGAATTGCGTCCTGGAGAAACTGTTCTCATTCTGACAGGATGAAATTTTGTGTTTTCGCCAGCGTTCTGTCTAAAATGACAGGACGTTCGGGAATACTGACAGGAAGCATCGCAAGATCATGGAGGAAAGTTGAGAATTGTGGGAAAATCGCTTTGACCACAGGAAACAGAGCACATTTTGTTCCTCCGCTGGTCAAGCGTAGGAAACCTCCATAAGAGAAACAGTCCCTACTTTTGTCTGAAGATTTAAAGCAAACTAGAGCAGACAGGAAGAAATGAAGAACAGATCCTGACAGAGGGAGAGAAGAGGAATCGATTGGGGAATAGTAAGTTTGGCATGACAGTGCCGCTTCAACTCCTCCCAAGGAGCCCAAACCTTCTCAAATGATTTTATGGTGTTGTGCAAAATTGATGTGAGTTTGTCCATTAAGTAATTTTCCTTAATTCTCTGCGTCACATCAGTCATGCAGGGCGTGGCAGAATCCAACCACTTTCTTTTAGTTAGGTTTTTAAGAATAAAAAGAAAACACTCTTGATCAAGTGACAAAAGACTGTAACACAAGTTATGTTCCCTCATCGTATGAATTACACAATATAAACCATTACTAATAATTATTAATCCTTTCACTTAACATTATAAACGAGGGTAAGATAGAATGATAACCACATATTTCCATTAAAGGGAATAGGTCGGTTACAGATATTTCAATATTAAGTTGACTTATTCCTATATTTGTCTAGATATACATAGGGATTAAGGAGAGAGCGTATGTAACTTTTTTTCTTTGGTTTTTACTATATATTGGGGCGGAAATGTACTGTGGTCGTTGCTGCCGCCCAGGAGTGATGAGTGTGAGCTCAGGACTTATCTTTTTGTATTTTTTTTTATTCCTATACTTAACAACTATGTATTTGTAAGATGTGAAAAATAAAATCAAATGTAGAAATCCACACCTCTCTATCCTTCAACTGAGAAACTCCATATTAGCACATTGCAATCAGCATAAGGAAAGCATACAGAAAAGAGGAGAAATTAAACAAAAGTTTCTATATCTTCTTTACTTGCACTGTTTGTCCTGGTTTTACCTTTTCTGTACTGGATCATGATGTTACTTGTTGAATACAAATTTAAAAGAAAACTGAACAGCTAATGAAAAACAGTTAACAGATATAACAGGTGATTTTCAATGGTTTATTTAATGGTGTAAACTCTGTAAAAGTATAAGTTCCTCTTTGATTGAAACAATACTCCAAAAAAAAGCAATACTTACATTTTCCCTAATTTGAGAGTCCAAAAGATAGTTATAAGGACAGAAAACAATATCTGCTTCCTTCATTAAATCACGAGCAGCAAAGTAAGCACATGAACGTAGTTTCTTGCCTAATCCTACAAGTTCTTCAATGTCCCATGCCTGATTAACTCCAAGACTAGACTGAAGAACAGCCTGCTCACTCATTTTGTGTGCACCATGGAAGTATCGGCAAGTGCGTCCCTAAACAATAGAAAAAGATAAGAATATTAACATGCATGTTTTTTTTTTTTTTTCAAGCATTTTAGAACCAATATAATGTTCAGTTTAAGTGAATGCATCATCTTAACTTCCAAGGGAGTGTCCTTATACAAGTTAACTGCGGCTTGGCTCTGGAGCAGGACTTGTTAAAACCAAGGTATGGTAGGGTAGGGTTTCATTTCATATCACATTTATAAAGGAACATAATTAAACGTGAATAGAATCGAAAAAAGTGTGAGAAATTATTTTTCTGTATGACATTTTAACTGTGAATGTCATAATACAGTTAGATTTTAATGCAATAAAATACATTTTATGTTGGCATATAATTTGTAAAAGTAGACAACACCGGCTATTCAAAATGGGATATGTCCAGTCTTTTGTAGTAGCCACTTAGTCACAGACCCTGGCCAAATTTGATATATATTGCATTTTTCACAAATAAACAGCCCTTTCATCGATATCAGTATTTTATACATTTTACTGCTTTAAAACACTCATATTTGTGTAGAGTAATGTATCACTAGTACAACAATACTCATGTACATGTTTTATGGAGTTTTGTAAATTTACATGGTCAAATATAAGATTTGCCTATTTCTGTTTATGCAAATTGAAATTTGCCATATTGGCTATGTTGTCTTTGAGATGGTATGGCATCCCAGAAATGAAAATTAACCTCATCATGGAATACCATTTGAAAAAGTAAACAACCCAGGGTATTCAAAATGGGGTATTTCCAGTCTTTTTTAGTAGCCACCTAGTCACAAATGCTACCCAAAGTTAGCGTTCATATTTGGGGGTTTTTTTGCATTTTTTACACAAAACTGCACTTTTACTGATATCGTCGTCGTGTTAAGTTTTACTGTTTTGAAACACTCATTTGTGTTCAGCGATGTCTCGCAAGTACATCTGTATCCCCATGTACAGGTTTTATGGTGTTTTGGGAAGTTACATGGTTAAACATAGGACTTGCAAATAAGATTCTCTAGATTTCCTGCCCCGGTTGTCAAGCAGGTCCCTCAAATTATAATTAATAAAATAACTTGATTTATGTAAAAATAAATATACACGTAGAATTTAAATATATATATATACATATGTATTTAAATCCTATGTGTATATTTATGCATTTATGTAAATAAATATATATATATATATATATATATATATATATATATAAAAAATATGTAAATATCAAAATACTTTTAGAATAAAATTCCATATATAATTTTAATGTATTTTATTACTTTAATTTTATATATTTGTATTATATATACACAGACATATATCATACACATATATAATGAATTACAGCCATTTAAGTGATTAGTATTTTTCACAATATATTTCACTATACCAAAAATCTGTGTTAAAGTTATTTTGAAATCAATAGGCCTACGTTATACATGAACTGGCCAAATATTTTGTCTACATCAGGGCTTGACAAATTTCCATGGAATCTAGGAGCCAGTTAAAAAAGTTAGGAGCCAGTTTAAAAAAAAAATAAATAAAAAAAAAAAAAAACTTATAAAGCTTTATTTTCAAGGACAAAAACACATCTTAAATTAACATTTAAATAAGACTAGAACCAAAGACATGGGCATTAACAAGATAATGAAAATATTATGTTGTGACACACCAGATTATTTTTATGAAATACAGTTGCAAGAAAAAGTATATGACGGAAGCCAGTCTAAGAGGCCGTGTCTCTTTAGGTCTTTAGTGATGATTTCTAAGTACCCATCTGCAGTAGCCATTTCAAGAGGTAGAACTGATGGAAATACTTCTTTAATCTTATTGTTCTTGACGTACCTGACATACAATATTAGCACTTCGACGCCTCCTTTATCAGTTGATCCGTCTAGCCTCAAACTGACATATTTTGCCTTCTGTAGCTCCCAGATTAGTTCTTTCCCTATTGCATTTGCAATATGTGAGATCAATTTCTTGCATCTGTTGTCATTTGCATACTCCTTTCTCATAGCAATCCCTAGTTTCCAAGTTAGCTCTAGCAAACCTTTAAAATCTGTATACGGCCTGTTTTTGCAATATAATAAGCCACATTAAATAAAACGTTCATGTGGTTGAACATCCCTTGATCCATTTTCTTAACACATGCAGGAAATGGCATAGCTTCTGGAGCCAGAGTATGTTTTGCCTTTACACATTTTTCATGCTGGAAAGACTTTCCATGTTTTTTGAAGGTCTCCAGTTTAAATGGCCCTGAAAACCCTTTCACACACACTTAGATGCTTGGTCAGCATTCCCAGGGAAGGAAGCACAGATCTTACATATCACTTATGGCTATACCCATGTTATGGTCAAATTTTAGCCTAGTGAGTTCCTTGCATCAATCTTGTTTAAACTTATTTTTTCCAGTATTTTGAGAGTGACTTGTTGAAGTGAACTCCTCCGTGGGTTGTTCTTCTCCTGTGCAGGTTGGTTCTGCAGTAACAAGTTCCACTTCACTTTCCAAACAAGAGGTCTTTGCAATGAAATTTGTCATCCACAGTTGCTTTGCATCTTCTGATTTTGAATTACAATGCAAAGACAGACAAAATGTTTCTCTCTGTAACTATTCATTCAAGCCTAAGCTAAGAAATGCGACTTATGTAAACATTTGGCAGAGATAAAACCTGAGATAAGGCATTATGGCAGGGGAGAGGGGAGGAAGGGTTTTGAATGCAACAACCCAGAGATAGATAGATAGATAGATATACACACACATACACACACACACACAATATCCACTTATAACTTACTATAAGCATATTAATCATTTAGAAATAGTACTATGTTAATAATATTGAATATTCATGGATATAATATCAATGAAGAAATGTCATTATTTACTAATGTTAGTGGAATATGTGTAATAGACATGTATAAATATTACTATGTGCTACACACATGATTACCAATGACAGATAACACTAATTAATTCTACTTTCTAAAAACTGAATCTTACAAAGTTCCAATTGAAATTAAGGTTAGGACGTGTCAGGAATCTAACGTATAGCCAACATTCAAGACGCTCTGCCTCATATAAGTGAACCAAAATGCTTTAAAGTGACATGTCTTTGATGGACAAGTAGCCATAAAAGATAACCAAGATGACGTCAAATGCATCACAAAATTCAGTTAACCCATTATACGAAAAAGTGAATGGACCCCCTGACAAGAATTTTTGGTGATGTAGTTGCGCCATCTACTGACCAAAATCTAGATGATAATCTGCAGGGAAGATACGCCCACAGTTCTCTATTGATTACTATCAACTAGTGATATATAAAGATCTTCTTTAAAAATTAAGGACAAAGGAGAGAGGGGGGCACTCAAGACTCACACTCTTGAACTCTCAGACACACTCTCACTCAGAGAATGAACTCACATCTAAGATCTGACATCTGGAGCCAAAGCTTGACACACCTAAATCTTTGTATCTTTTCTAACTAACACAACTTCAGAACTCTTAAAGATTTTCTATTTTCATACAATTCTCTCATCATACTTGCATTCAAAATTCCTGGGACATATCTACATATCTGATGGAAAATCTACAACCTAACTGGTAATTCTAAAAGAAAAAAAATAGTATATATGCAATACCACAAATTCCACTATAATATAGTAAGAAACAAAGATTGGCATCAAAATATACTTATCTGAAATGATCAATCAAAACAGCCTCTCAAGGTCGTGGCCAAGTTCCTGACCTTTTACAATATACACTTGAATACAAAGAGAAAGCACAAAAAACACAGCCATATCTCATTTCTCTTTGTATTCAAGTGTAATTGGTAATTATGTTGGTTTAATTTAAGTTAATTTAATTTAATTTAATTTAATTAAGTTAACTGATTTTACGAAGAGGCAGAATATACTTGGATAAAAGCTGGTGATTCCAACATTTAAGGAGTCATAATTTGTTAATAATATATAGAATTCGTAATTCCATTCCTGCAGGTGGACCAATGAACTCTATATTACTTTTAACTTTAAAAATACAATACCAGCCAATTATCCATATATATTAGCTTATGTAATGTATAAATAGTAAATCTTAATTAGGAAAGTTAAAATTCTGCAAACGTAAAATCTGGCTAGAATTATTCTTATTGGATGGACATAGGAATGGTAAATGATTTGGTATAAGAAATATTGTATCATTCACATATATGGGAATTCAATCTTTGTCTTGTCTAGGTTTCAGGAACTAGTTACTATAAACAGATTATATTCTATAACAGAGCATGTTAGCAGATGCCTCATCAACACACTGCATTCTGCAAGAGTACATACAGATAGATTTAAAACCAGTTACAGGCACTGCCAGAAAATGTGGCTATAACCAAAGACGTCTTTGTGCTGAAATGTCTTAGAGGCTCTATAAAGTTGCTATAAACATTTAAAGATTCCCAAATCCTAGAAGGAAATGCAAGGATGCTTTAACAGGCCGGTGGGATTGGAACTGTGTTTTCTTATACACTTTTACTTTGCATGTGAAATAAAAATGTCCCATTGTGGGGATTTTAAAGAAAGCAAAAGGCTTAACCCGTTACTGACTTGCTAATTGCTTCTGGCAAAAAACTATAGCAGCAACGCGTAATAATTTAACAGTTGATCAGAATCATATTAAAGTAGCAAACTTTAAAAAAAAAAAAAAAAAGTTTTAAAATACTACATCCCTAAAGTTTTATTTTTATTAGATGACCCCCTACAACAAGGCATCATCAGCTTTGGAAACAACAGGTGTCCAACTAGAGTGAGCATGTTGGTTTGATGTATATTACTGGCTATGGCCTCGATTTTATTTTGTTGGATAAGCTTTCCAAATGATTTGATATTTTTTGGATAAACTGTTGTTTTTTAAATATCAAACAAAATATATGATATACAGAATATATTAATAAATATCGAAACAATGTCATTTTAAATTTATCCAAAAATATGAAATCACTTGAAAGGCTTATCCAACAATATTAACCACTTAAGGACAAAGGCTTTTTTGAGATGCAACACATTTGTGACCATGGCCTTTTTGCGGGATATTCATTCCACAAAAATTTCCATCTGTGCACCCATACATATTTTATATTATATTTTAAAGGAGAAATTGGGCTCTCTTCTGATAACCTATATGTATACATAACACAATATTAAACACGAAGAAAATATTTTTAGAAATGTGGGAGGGGGGCGATGACATTTTCTCTCAATATTACATGCAATAATTTCTACACACCAAGTGCAAGTAAAGAAAATGAATTCAAAACAGATTCACCAATTAGTCCTGATTGTTCAAATTCTCAATATGTCTAGAATTTCAATAATTTTTTAGAAGTTATAAAACATACTGCAAGGAGTGAATTACAGTTTTAAAGCTAAAACTTTGCAAAATGTGGCATTTTGAGATTACAACATAGTCATAGAATCCAAAACTGCCACACAAATGTATATATTTATAGAAAGTACATCCCTTAGGCTGTGTTTTTAAGAGCATTTGGAATATTGTCATTTAACCATTTTATCACAAACCTAGATCAAGTTAGTAAATTCTGTGTGTTTTTTTCCCCACACATTTTATTTTGGGGAAATTCCCAGATCATGAGTATCCCACTACTGCAAACAATGCATGTTTGTATTCTGCTACTATTCTCAAGTAAAATAATGTATTGCCTTTCCTTTAGTCCTGCCCCAAATCTAACCTGTAATGTAATCCATAATCAAACCTATAATCCAACCTACATGCCAAATCCTAATCCCACCTCTCAAAGAATTCCAGGTCACGCCAAGGAATCTAAAGATACCTGGTGATCCTTGAATTAATAGATTGTCATGCAGTAAAGGTAACCAGCTGCGGTTAAATCCCTTTACTGTATGACAATCTAAACCAAGGAAATCACCTTTTGTTAATAAGTGGATGGGACTGAATATTAGGAATGTGGGGATAATCAAACAAAACAGAAGCAAGGAGCTGGAAAAGTGATAATACGCTGGAAATTAAAAGGGGTTAAGAACAGCACACACCTTATACAAAAGTTTTCGGTCATGGAGAAAAAGGCAGAGGAGCATCCAAGGAAAACAAGACAGGAATTTTATTTTACAGCCAATTTGTGCTTTGGAGTGGTTTTTGAATAATGGAAAAACCACAAAGTGTTCTATAGCAGACATCACTTCCAATGGTTACTAATCTGCCAATTTTTTTCTGCATGCTCCACCAAAGTGCCAGTGTACAAGGGAGCAATGGATGGTGTCATGAGCCTTCTAACAGTAAATATTTTTGACTCATTAAATCATTTCTTGGAGATATTCCTATTAGTGAACAAATCATTAATATGCTTAAAGCAATAAAAGTAAAATAGATTTAAATTTTTTTTTTATTAAAGGGTCATTTTAACCATCATAACGACTACATCACAGTGTTGTAGTTGTGATTCTAGGAGTTTTCAGAAACAGTTTTCAAACAGCCTAACAGCTCCCTCTTCAGATATCACTAAAGCAGAACACCATTCTTCTGTATTAACATCAATTCTTCCCATGTTTGTGCACCACTCTCAGTCAATGAAATTTGTAAAAAAACAAAATTATGTGGGTACAGAAATAGCCCTGCTTATTTAATCTGTCACTTTTCAGAAAATAAAGCATACGTGGTATTAGGGTGCTGCCGAAATGAGCAAGTATATATACAGCACGTAAGGCACGCCATCTGCCTTTAATAATCTGGCTAGAATAAACATTGTACACATCTAATAGAAACATTTAGAAACACAATGTTCTTAAATGAATACAATACAAAAGTGAAACAATCAACTGGAATCCCGCATTGTATTAAGTTGGTTGCCCCACGTTCTGAATTTTGGCTGCATGAGCATTAGGCAAGGGACACGGTAGGCACCACAACCATTCTGTCCCATTGAACCGATTACAGTGAATGGAGTCCCCTGGCACTGTACCTCCATTCAGCCTTAACTAATTTTGAAGCAGTTTAACACTGAGTAAGGGTTTGTGGCTTCCCATAGTCCTGCCCACACTGGAGGTGTGGCAAAGGTAGAGTTCCTTGTAACCATACAAAATCGCTTCCTGCAATGTGTGCTGTGATAGGCTGAAAGAGGTCAGCTGAAACTCTCAGCCAATCACAGCTACCCATTGATGCTCAGGCTAATGCTTCCTAACCAGCCTGAGCACCAAAAGTGGGGTGTAGCAGTAGGGGGGACTGCTGGGGACTCCAGTAGAACATTAAAAACAGTTTATGGATGGTAGAATGCAACCAGGTCATTTCAGGCACCACAACTACAACAATGTTACTAAGCAGCTAAAGTGCCCAAAGTGTTCCCCCAACCGATGATATATTCGTCTTACATGTATTTCATTTTAAGAAGTTGTTTCACACCCCACCTGCTTCATGTGTGGACCTAAATCTATATGAAATGATAATGGAAAATAAAATGTATTTTGTCCTTTAATTTTATCCATTGTCATATTTGGGCTGCCAATGACCCCCTTTCCATAATCAGATGGAAATACCTGTTATTTTAAAAATGGCCGAGGACAATGGCATTTCTAGGGAAAATGAGATTAAAGATTGTTTCTCTTTAACATTTACTGCCTTTGTTTCTGAGGACTGTATATTTATTTTTGTAATTCTTTATTTCGCTTTCTTTTAGTGTTTGGCAAAAGTACATGTTAATTTTTAAAACAATGTGATCAACAAAAGTAAAAGGTTAACATAGTAAAGGTTATTTACGTAGCAGTTAACATGGTCATGCATTTGGATTCATTGCACCTGGCCTCGAGCTAGAGTGCAGTGGAGGCGGGTTCCAGTGTCCAGGGCGAGGACAACTGTGTTTGGCAGTTAGAAATTAAAGCGGAATCACGTAACAAGAAAAACAAAGAAAGAAAACTCACAAAAACAAAGTAACATTTGGTAGGATGAGTACCTCGTCAAGGTAACTTGGTGTGAGATTGTGTGATAGGGAAGTGAGGTGGTGGTACAGAGAATGCCATGTTTGCCACCTAATGTGTGGCTGATGTGTAGGTCTTTCGGGTTGCCTGGACCATGTGATGCGTATGAGAGGCCAATTATCTTTTTTGCTCGTCGGATGTGCCCAGTCATTCTCTGCGTTTGGTGCGTGGAGTGTGTCGGAGTGCATCGCTCCTTGCCTGTGATGATCTGTCCCCAGTCTTTGTAGCGCAGGTGTGTGCGGTCTGTGGCTGGGAGGCTTGAGTTTGTAAGCATGGGAGTAGAGAGTAGAGGGCAGTCTATTGTTCGTTGCGGTTGGTACACATAGGTGTGGTGTAGAGGTTTTGAGAATGTGCGGGAAAAAAGGGGGGGCTGTAACTGGAGAAGAGGGAAGAGAGGAAGAGGAAGAAGGGAGAGAAGACATAAAAAGAAAGGGGGAAAAAAAGTTTAAAAATGGGGGGGGTGGCGGGGTGAGGGTTGATGGAAGGCAGCTTGACCCCAGGCTCAAGTTACAGATGACCGGATGTCCAGTCTGTTTTTACTTTCATATTATGCTTTGAACTTTTAGTCTAGTTTCAGTGTCTGACAAGTAAGCATACAGGTGATACTCGAAAAATTTGAATATCGTGCAAAAGTACATTTATTTCAGTAATGCAACGTAAAATGAGAAACGAATATATGAGATAGACGCATTACATGCAAAGCAAGATAGTTCAAGCCGTGATTTGTCATAAGTGTGATGATTATGGCTTACAGCTCATGAAAACCCCAAATCCACAATCTCAGTAAATTAGAATATTGTGAAAAGAATATTGTGCAATATTCTAGGCTCACAATGTCCCACTCTAATCAGCTAAGTAAGCTATAACACCTGCAAAAGGTTTCTGAACCTTTATATGGTCTCTCAGTCTGGTTCAGTAGGAGTCACAATCATGGGGAAGACTGCTGACCTGACAGTTGTGCAGAAAACCATCATTGACACCGTCCATAAGGAGGGAAAGCCTTAAAAAGGTAATTGCGAAGGAAGTCGGATGTTCCCAAAATGCTGTATCAAAGCACATTAATAGAAAGTTATGTGGAAGGGGAAAGTGTGGAAGAAAAAGGTGCACAAGCAGCATGGATGACCGGAGCATGGAGAGGATTGTCAGGAAAGGGCCATTCAAATGTGTTGGGGACTTTCACAAGGAGTGGGCTGAGGCTGGAGTCAGTGCATCAAGAGCCACCACACACAGACAGATCCTGGACATGGGCTTCAGAAGTCGTATTCCTCTTGTCAAGCCGCTCCTGAACAACAAACGTCAGAAATGTCTTACCTGGGCTAAAGAAAAACAGACCTGGTCTGTTGCTCAGTGGTCCAGAGTCCTCTTTTCTGATTAGAGCAACTTTTGTATCTCATTTGGAAACCAAGAACCCAGAGTCTGGAAGAAGAATGGAGAGGCATACACTGCAAGATGCTTGAAGTCCAGTGTGAAGTTTCCACAGTCTGTGTTGATTTGGGGAGCCATGTCATCTGATGGTGTTGGTCCACTGTGCTTCATTAAGTCCAGGGTCAACGCAGCCGTCTACCAGGAAATTTTGTACCACTTCATGCTTCCTTCCGCAGACTAGCTTTATGGGGATGCTGACTTCATTTTCCAGCAGGAAACTGCCAAAAGCACCAAAGCCTGGTTCAATGATTACAGTGCTTGATTGGCCGGCAAACTCGCCTGACCTGAACCCCATAGAGAATCTATGGGGCATTGCCAAGAGAAAGATGAGAGACATGATACTGAACAATGCAGAAGAGCTGAAGGCCGCTATTGAAGCATTCTGGTCTTCCATAACACCTCAGCAATGCCACAGGCTGATAGCTACCATGCCACGCCGCATTGAGGCAGTAATTGCTGCTAATGTGGCCCAAACCAAGTACGGAGTCCATATGCATGCTTATACTTTTCAGAGGTCTGACATTGTTCTATGTACACTGTTTTATTGATTGCATGTAATATTCTAATTTACGGAGATTGTGGATTTGGGGTTTTCATGTAAGCCATAATCATCGCACTTATGATAAATCATGGCTTGAACTATCTTGCTTTGCATGTAATGCGTCTATCTCATATTAGTTTCTCATTTTACGTTGCATTACTGAAATAAACAAACTTTTGCACAATATTCTAATTTTTCGAGTATCACCTGTAAATCCTTTACTTGTGACATTATGTCTGGTGGGGTCATGGCTCAGGGCTGAGAGTTGGTACATTTTCGTGTCATCCTCCACCTTGAGTTTTTCTATGTTTTTTCACCCAGCAGACATGGTACATGTTGGTACCAATGACAAAGTAAGAGAAAGATGGAAGGTTCTTAAGAATGATTTCAGGGAATTAGGTAGCAAACTTAAGAAAAGGACCTCCATGGTGGTATTGTCTGAGATATTACCTGTGCCACACACTACTGTGGAAAGGCAGCGGGAGATTAGAGATGTCAATGCGTGGCTGAAGTCTTGGTGCAGGAAGGAGGGTTTTGGGTTGGGTACAACCTTTATTGCAGTGATAGGTTGCACCTAAACGGGATAGGGTCTGCAGTGCTGGGGGATAGGATGGCTAGAAGATTGGGGGAGATTTTAAACTAGTAGTAGGGGGGGAGGGTCATAGCAATCTACAAAATGTAGATGGGACAGAAAGGCTTTAGCTCAGTATATGGGGGGAGGAGATGGGGGTGGGGCAAGTTCAGAACAGAGAAGGTATGTAATGTTGATCATTCACAAAAAGTACAAGTGACTCATGACATGAAATGTTTGCTTACTAATGCAAGGAGCCTAAATAACAAAATGGGGGAACTAGAGGCAATAGCATACACTAAACATTAGGACATAATAGGCATTACTGAAACATAGTGCAATGAGACACATGACTGGTCAGTTAACTTAAATGGGTACATGTTATTTAGGAAGGATAGGAAAAACAAGAACGGTGGTGGGGTATGTTTGTATGTCAACCATGAGTTAATGCCAAATCTTTAGCAAGTGGATTGTGATGAGGAAAATGTGGAAGCTTTATGGGTAAATATCTGCTTGGGGGAAAAGAAGGGAAATCAACTATTGGTTGGGATATGTTATAAACCACCAAATGTTAATATTGATGAGGAACAACAGCTGTTAGCAAATTGAGAAAGCTGCAAATCTGGGTAACACTTTAATTATTGGAGATTTTAATTAACCTGACATAAACAAGGACAGAGGAACTAGTAGCTCAGCAAAGGGAATTAGGTTTTTGAACTTGTTAAATGACACCTTCACGTCACAACTTGTACAAGCACCAACTAGAAAGGATGCTTGTCTGGACCTGGTTCTAACAAATAATGTTGATCTTTTGACTAACCTTCAAGTAGGTGAGTGTAACGGAGCTCCCTGTACTCCGACCGAGTACCCTCCGTTGAAGGATGCTCCTAGCGCTTCCTGAGGACTCCAAACACTGCAGCAGACACCACAACCATCGCAGACTCCGCAACCGCCGTATCTTGACTGGAGTCTCGCAGTCTTCCTTCCACCCTGGGTCAGCTTCTGTCCTCCAGGACTGTGTGGGAAAGAACTCGTCCTTCCACCCTGTATGAACATCCAGCATCCAGGACTGTGTGGTGAAGACCCCTCCTCCAAGGAGAGCGTGTCAGGAACAAGCTCTTAAAAGAGCTAAGTGACTCAAGCTCAGGGGAGCATACAGAGCATAGCAATCCCCAGTGTGATTATAACAGCTCCCTCCAATAACGAGACAAGGCTACGTTTAGAGGGATCAAGAAGAACTGTCAAAACCTTTATTCCCTTGGGACCAGCCAATACAGTCACCACAATAACATTGTTGTGAAACCTCAATAAAATCACAAACAGTCAAACCATATCAAGAAACACACAGTGACTTATCACAACACAATGGCACATTTTTAAAGGGGTGGGGGGAGACAATATTTAACAGTAAATATCTCACCTGCCTGCAGAATTAGCAATATGCAAATCTACCCAAATATGCAAATGAACCAGTCTTGCAATTCAGGTAGTGCATATTGCTGTTGCTACCAACAGAGGGCACTAGACAAGCTCCATAGCCAAACCCACCTAGTTGGTAGCAAACCTCAGCAGTACAGGAGAGAAGGCAATACATTACAGTACAGCACACACACACACTATAAACAATTACATTACACACACCCTGCACCTATAATGGGTACAGGGTGACTAAAACATAAGATAAATAAAGCAGCCTACATAAATAGTCTGTCTGAAGGTAGAATAGGGGCTTTAAAGGCAAATACATCAAAGAGTCATAGTCACAGGGGAGGAGGCTGGCAAGCAGGCCTCTCCAGTACCAAGTGGCGAAGGGCACTTCGTCACAGTTAGCACTTGGGAAATAGTGATCACAATATAGTGTTCTTTGAAATAAATTTAAAAAAAACAAAAGCACATGGGGTATACTAAAATATATCACTTTAAAAAGGCAAATTTCTATTAGTTAAGGGCAGCTTTACAATAAATTGACTGGCATAAACTCTTTAGTAAAAAGAACACTGAGAATAAATGGAATATCTTCCAACAAATATTATAAAAGTACATTTCTCAGTATGTACCATTGGGTAATAAATATAAAATAAACAAATTGAAACCAATGTGGCTTAGCAGGGAAGTAAAACAAGAGATTAAAAATAAGAAAAGGGGATTTAAATCAGACAAATCAGATGCATCCTATAAAAGATATAAGGAAGCCAATAATGTGTGTAAAAAAGGCGATTAGATTCGCTAAACTTCAAAATGATAGCCAAAGAGAGCAAAACCAACCCCAAAGTATTCTTTAAGTACACAAATTCACCCCAAAATTTTTTTTAAAATGAACGTGTAGGTACACTAAAAACTGGAATGGGGGTGTTGGTTAATAAAGACCAAGAAAGGGCAGGAATTTTAAATAACTATATCTCCTCCGCATATATTAAGGAAGAACCCATGGCATTAGATGTGCAAATGATTGCTGCTAAAAACTTGCAGAAAATTTGTAATTGGTTAACTCAAGACAAGGTGCTGCAGCAACTAAAGAAAGTTAATATAAACAAAGCTCCAGGGCCTGACGGTATTCATCCACGCGTACTTAAGGAACTAAGTGTAGAAATTAGTGAACCTCTGTTTTTAATATTTCAAGATTCCTTTCTTATAGGGAGTGTTCCGGAGGATTGGAGGAAGGCGGATGTGGTTCCCATATTCAAAAAGGGTTAAAAATCTTTGCCTGGAAATTATTGACCTTTGAGCTTAACTTCTGTGGCTGGAAAAGTATTTGAAAGGTTATTAAGGGATAATATTCAAGAATTCCTTGAGAAGAACATGGTTATCAGCAAAAATCAGCATGGGTTTATGAAGCACAGGTCATGTCAAACTAACTTGATTGCATTCTACGAAGAAGTAAGTAGAAGTATAGAGCAGGGTGTTGCAGTGGATGTGATCTATTTGGATTTTGCCAAGGCATTTGATACAGTTCCACACAATAGATTTGTGTTCAAACTCAAAGAAATCGGTCTAGATGAAAAGGCTTGTTCTTGAGTAGAACATTGGCTTAAAAATAGAGTACAAAGAGTTGTCGTTAATGGTAAATTTTCAAGCTGGACAGAGGTGGCAAGTGGTGTCCCTCAGGGGTCTGTTCTGGGAACCCTTCTATTTAACATGTTTATAAATGATCTTGAAAAAAGCATTGAAAGTCATGTTTCAATGTTTGCAGATGACACACAACTCTGTAAAGTAATACAATGTAAGCAAGATATTACCTTTCTGCATAGGGATTTAGATAGACTGGGGGACTCGGCACTCAAATGGCAGATGTAATTTAATGTTGAAATATGCAAAGTTATGCACTTCGGCGTAAAGAATGCACAAGCAACGTATACCCTTAATGGAAGAAAATTAGGGATTATTCTAGCCGCGGTGAGGGAATAATCTAAATTTTATTAAAGACAGGAGGCGAATATTTGCTTAACCTTCTTTACTGAAAACCTCCAGCAGCAAAGAAACAGTTAACAGAACTTTTCAAACAACCAATCAGAACAAAACAGGCATCAGTATAAAACCACTGAGGCAGACCCTCCCACTTCCTCTTTCTTTGATGAGGTCGAGCAGGAGAGCATGAAGACCAAATGAAAGCAGTATCCGGCAAGCTCAGATGAACAGTTCAGATCACACTGTAAAAGAAAAGAAACATCGTGAAAGTAAACTGCCATAGCAGAATGTCACACCAAACACAATCAGTGCATTAAAAGACCACAAGCTGATAAATAAATGTACACTGATCACCAATTGTAGTAACAAAGTGTTTATTAAAAGAAATCTGAGCCATACATGAAAACGCATACTATCGAAACCCAAATTAACATAAAGGCAAAACAAATCCAATTCCCGGGTGGGAAAACAATAGGGGTGGGAAATATTTGCCTCCTGTCTTTAATAAAATTTAGATTATTCCCTCACCGAGGCTAGAATAATCGTTAATTTTAAGTCAGGACAGGAGGCTTCATATTTGCAATTTTAACGTCCAGACATGAAAACAGAAGAAACATGAGAGCGTGGGCGAAAGTAAAAGGTACGGAAAGTCAACTCTCTAGACCAGTCAGCGGCGTTGAGGATATCCACAAGTGACCCACCGGCTTCAAGAGCTGCTGATGCAGCAGCGCCCCGAACGAGCCCCAAATGAATTTGCCACGCTCGCCAAAGAGAGGAGCCATCGAATCTAACGAGCGATCGTGGGTGCAGACACAGCCCCAAACGGTCGGACGTAGGAAATCAATAACTGGCCACGCGCGGAGGACCGAAAAGATACAAGGCATAAAAGGAGAGCCAGCTTAGCAGAGCTGGCGTAGAGCTAGATCCCCATTATCAGGCCATTCCTTTAAGGAAACATAAAACAAGTGATACGTCCCAAAATGAGGAATAGCGAGAAGCAGGGGGTCTCGAAAGTCTCACCCCTCGGAGTAGTCTGCAGACCAAGGGCTCTCTACCAACACCCGAGCCTTGGAAAGGAACATGAGCCGCTGAGATAGCTGAGCAGAAAACATTGATAGTCCTATAAGAATTACCCTGAGAAAACAATTCAGCCAGGAAGTTCAGGACGGCGATAATAGGGGCCGTAAAGGGATCCAAACGTCTCTCCAGACACCAGCCATGCCAGGAGCGCCAGGCCTGCAGGTACGATCTTCTGGTGCCAGGTGCCCAAGAGTCCCAGAGTAATTCTCTAGCCGTAATCGATAGTCCTGACACATCCCAGGAACCCCGGAAACGGTCCAGGCATCCAGGGTTTGTCGATCCTCCAACATTAACGGATGTGGGTTCCCCCCTGGGTCCTGTAGGAGAAATCTGGAGGCAGGCAGCACTAGAGGATCCCTGCACGATAGCTCCAGTAGCAGAGGGAACCACGGCTGACTTCTCCATAGATGTGTCACCAGTACGATTGACACCTTCAGAAACTTGATGCGATGTAGCGTCCGCAGGATCACGGAGAAGGGGGGAAACGCATATGCCCCCGACGGGGGCCATGATTAAAGGAATTCGTCCACCGCCATGCTGAGGGGATCTGGGAGCCAGCTGAAGAACCGTTCCGTCTGTCGATTCGCCCTGGATGCAAATAGATCCAGATGGAGGGGACCACAAATGAGATCCAACTTCCGAAACACCGGGGGGTGCAGTCGCCAGTCGCTGGCGTCCCTCCAGTGGCGGAAGAACTAGTCTGACTAGACTAGGTTGTCTTGCCCCGGAAGATATTCCGCTATGATCGACAACTTCCTGTCCAGACAGTATTGGTACAGATCCTTCGTGAGATCCGACAGCAGTTTGGATCGGGAGCCTCCCAGTCGATTTATGTATCGGACAGCTGAGACGTTGTCCATGCGCAGAAGCAGAGAGCAATGACTCTTCCCTTTGGTGAAACTGCGAATGGCAAATGACCCCGCAATCAGCTCCAGACAGTTGATGTGAAGAGCTTTTTCTTCCGGGGTCCAAAGTCCTCCTGTCGCCACGCCATTGCAAGCAGCACCCCAACCTAGGCAGCTGGCGTCCGATTCCAGGACGAAGTCCGGTTTGGTCCCGAAGATCACCCTGCCGTTCCACGCCTCCATGTGTCGATGCCACCAGTGCAGTTCCAGACGGGCCTCGTCCGACAGTGATACAGCCTGGTTGTAGGAAGCGGATGAACGAAGGTATCGAGCCTTCAGACGCTGAAGAGCCCGGTAGTGCAGGGGGCCTAGGAAAATAGCCTGAATGGAGGACGAAAGTAGACCTATCGTCCTGGCCAGATCACGTAGCGTGGTCCTCGGATTGCGGAGTAGACGTCTGATGTCCTTCCTGATGGCAGCCACCTTGGATACTGGAAGGCGGAGAAGCGTCTGAACCGAGTCCACCACAAACCCGAGGAACTGGACCGATTGGGAGGGGGCCAGTTCCGACTTCTCCACATTGATGATGAAACCTAAGTCCTGGAGCAGGTGGATAGTGAAAGCCGTCTGCTGACGCAGAACGTCGGGATCTTGTGCCATCAACAGGATATCGTCCAGATAGACGATCAATCTGATCCCCCTGGCCCTCAGCGTTGCCATGACTGGTTTCAACAGCTTGGTGAAACATCATGGAGCCGAGCTGAGGCCGAACGGGAGGCACGTGAATTGCCAAGCGCGTCCCTGCCAGATGAACTGAAGGAAGCACCTGTCCTCCCGATGGATCGGAATCGTTCTCGCGAAGTAGATTCCTGAGGAGGTGAATGCCCTCCATTTTGAAATGTCAGTAGACGACATATCCGTTGAGGGCACGCAGGTTAATCACGGGGCGGAAATCCCCTGATTTCTTCCTTACCAGGAAGATATTGCTCAAGAAACGAGGTGGGCCTGTTGCCCTTTCCACCGCACCCTTGTGCAACAGGGCGCGTATCTCTGCATGGACCAGATTGGACGCCTCTCTGTCCATACGGATGGGTGGTGGGCCAGCGGTCTGTATCGGGGTTGACACAAAAATCGATCCTGAATCCGGACACGGTCTATAGAACCCACGGGTCCCCTGTGATGGCCCCCCACTGAGGAGAAAAGTGACACAATCTGCCCGCAATGGGTATGTGTGGTAAATAAGGTATGACTCTTACCTGAGGTGTATCTTACTCTTGTGGAGGGGGCACCTCGGCCTCTGGCCGATCCTCGCGAAAATAATGGGCGGTACTGGCACCGAGAGGGGGAGGAGGAGAAGGACTCCGAGATGCGGTGCCTGTTGCACATGAAGGCAGCTCTGCTGGTGGCGCGGCCCGGTGCCAACCAGCCCTGGAGGAAAAACGATCCCCGGCACGGAAAACTCTGCGGTGTGATAGTGGAGCCTTGTTCAAGGACGTGTAGATGGATACGTGTCGATTCAATTCCTTCATGAATGCGTCTCCGAAGAGCAGACCTTTGGCCTCCGGGCCCAGCTCTTTGGAGGCTAGATCGGTCAATTTTCCATCCAACTAGTAAAGTGCCGCGTTCCGAGTTAAGCGCCACATTGGCATTTCCCAGGAAGCATATTGACCTCTGTATCCACTCTCGGAGTAAGTAGGCGTCCACCGCCGGACCGCCTTGAAGGGCGTCATCTGCCACGAGGAAAATCTGGGTCAACGGACCGCTGACGTTGAGGAGCTTGTCCTGCGCGGAGCACAGACCCTGTTCCAGGCCCTTGCGGGGGTCCTTCCCCGACCTTGTTATAAAAGTTGCGAACACTGGGTCAAAATCGGGTGTGATGGCTACCTTATCCAGTAGTGTCGTGCGCGGGCATTCAGCCCGAAGCTTCGCTCTGACCTCCTTGTCCAATGGGCGATGTAACCAATAGCAGAGAAACTCCTTAATGTGGTCCGGGGATGTCCATTCCGAAGAGCGAGGGTGCTTGAGGAGGCGAGGGTCGAAGAGCGGAAGACCCAAGGGGTCCAAAATCTCACTGGGTTCATCAGCATGAGCGGTAGAGGCTTTCTGCAAGCTGGGCAGTGTAGAGTCCAGTACTGTCTCCCGCACATATTGGGAGAAGCGGTCAGGAGCGCCTTCTCCGGGTGACGCAGAGCCAGATCCGCCGGCCCGCTATTCATCCGGAATGTCATAGCCTGGATCTCCAGAGAGTGCCCCTTCCTCCGTGCGGCCACCCGATCCGGTGCCCAGTCTGGCCAGTTTGGCAGGCATCTTGCCCTTGTCAGTGGGGGCGCATGGGCCCAACCAAGGCCTCTTTCGTACCGAGCCCAAGTCGGTGGAGCGTAGGGAGCCCCCAGAATCAGAGTCCCGTGCGCCAGAGGGACCAAGCGTCGAACGCGCAGGGGCGGGCGGGGCGTCCCCATGGAGGGCAGCGAGGGCTTTGGGTAAGGAGTCTGCCAAGGCGGCACACAGCCATGCTTGGAGACCTTCAGGGGCGTGGAAGCCAGTGTCACCTGCCATGATAATTATTTACTGGAATAGAGGAAAGGTACAATCAGTGAGGTACCTAAATAGGGCTGGCTGGGGGTCACCCAGCGTGCAAGAGGGGGTCACCCAGCAAGCACTAGCATATAATGCAATTGGAGGGGGTCACCCTCAGTTTTATGCCCAGAATCCTGGTAGTTAGTAGGGAGGGGGTCACCCAGCCCATAATAGTGCTACAGCACAGTAGTATAGCCCAGTATAGGGCAGTTTAGGTAGGGACCGTGATACAGGCAAACAGGGGGGTCACCCCTAATGCGGCAAGGTGGAGCTATCCACTTGCATGTACAATAAACCTGTCATGGAAAAGAAAGCACTGCAGTACACACAGAATAATGAACACTGTTGCTTTAAAACATCCTGTTACCCCAGAAATACAATACACATCCTGGAAAATACAACCAAATTCTTGCAGGAAATTAAAACATACCCAGGGGAAGGGAATGTTAACAGGCAGTCTGCCCACCCCTGCCAGCTGCAGCCACAGCTATCAGGGGGCACAGAGAGCCAGGCCACATGGCCAGAGGAGTAAAGGGGTAGAGGGAGACCGAGATCCGGGCGTCTGGTGCGCCCGGAGACCACGCGGCTCCGGAAAAATGGCCGCCACGGCTCCAACAAAATGGCCGCCGCGGCCGCAAATCGAGCACGGCCTACCTCGTGGGACGGCCACGAAAGTGAGGATTGCAGGTAGAAACGGCCGGGCGCTGCGGAGGAAGGATAGGGGAAGAGAGAGGAGAGTAAGGGAAGCGGGAACCGCCGAACCGAGCTGCGGGAGAGGCGGCCGGAGGCAAAATCCCAGGGGAGCCCAGAACAAGGGCTGGTGGGTCAGGAGGCACTATCCCAAATAGCACACATAGAGTAACTAGTGGGCAAAAAACGCATCAATTGCATAAATGAAAAACGAAATAACAACCCAGAGCAGAGACAACTCTGAGTTGGTGAGTGCTCACCTGGAGGCAGCAGCAAAGAAAGAGGAAGTGGGAGGGTCTGCCTCAGTGGTTTTATACTGATGCCTGTTTTGTTCTGATTGGTTGTTTGAAAAGTTCTGTTAACTGTTTCTTTGCTGCTGGAGGTTTTCAGTAAAGAAGGTTAAGCAAATATGGAGCCTCCTGTCCTGACATAAAATTAGGGATAACAACACACGAAAAGGACTTTGGAATGGTTATAGACAACAAACTATTCAACAATGTGCAATGTCAATCAGCAGTGGCTAAGTCCAGTAAGGTATTGTCATGCATGAAAAGGGGCATTAATTCTCGGGTTGAGAATATAATTTTGCCTCTTTATAAATCACTAGTTAGACCACATATTGAATATGCTGTGCAATTTTGGGCACCTATTCTAAAGAAGGATATTATGGCAGAGACGGGCTACAAAATTCATAAAAGGAATGGAAAATACCAGCTATGAAGAAAGTCACCTCTTTAGTTTAGAAAAAAGTCACCTGGGAGGGGATATGATAACATTATACAAATATATTCGGGGCCAATACAAACCATTGTGTGGAAATCTATTCACAAACTGGACTTTACATAGGACACGAGGTCATGAGTTTGGACGGGAAGAAAGAAGATTTCGTCTAAGGCAAAGAAAAAAAAAGTGTTTTTTTTACTGTAATAACAATAAGGATGTGGAAATATCTGCCTGAAAAAGTGGTTTTATCAGAGTCCATACAGATGTTCAAACAGCAACCAGATGCATACTTGCAAAAACAGAATATTCAAGAATATCATTTTTCAATGTAGGGTAATAGCTGCTTGATCCAAGGATTAATCTGACTACCATTCTCGAGTCAGGAAGGAATTTCCCCCCTAGTTTGTTGCAAGTGCTTCAAACTGGGTTTTTTTTGCCTTCTTTTGGATCAACAGCAAAAAACAAATGTGAGGAAGGCTGAACTTGGACACAAGTCTCTTTTCAGCTATGTAACTATGTCTAGGGAAGGTATGTCAGGTCTGCCCTATCTCTCTGCTATGGCTCGTCTTGTGGCCAACGCTACCTTTGCGATCAGTTTGTTTTGTGCCCTCGGGGTATTCGCGAGCGGCTTTGAGAGGAGCCATATCCATGGGTCTAGTGGATGTCGGTGTGTAGGACCCTTTATACTAGTTGTGCTACTTGAATTTATATTTGTGTTATCTGCATGCATTTCCATCATGTGTGTTAGTAGGTTCCCTTGGTCCCACATCCCTTCCAACATAAGTCTGTGTTGCTTTTTCCCCATCTGTCTCAGACTCAGGGGTGTGAGGTACCACGAAAGTGTTTTATATGCCTGTTCTTTCTTGTTTACGCAAACAGAAATTGTGGCGGTGGCTTCCCAGATGTCCCTCCAGGTTGTTTGGTCATCTTCCAGTCCCAGGTCCCTCTCCCAAGCAGACATGTAGGATAGTGCACCCTCGGTGGGGGTGTTTATGATAAGCAAGTATTGTGTGGAGATCTGTCCTTTTTGTATCAGTGTTTGTATGCTTGATTTTTCAAGGAAGGTCTGCGCGCTAGTGCATGCTTTTTTATTAGAGGGGACCTCCAGGAAGCTACGGATTTGCAGATATCGAAAGCGATCGAAGGTTGTGAGTGGGGTAGTTTGAGGGAGTTCCGAGAATGGAATCAGCTGTTGATTCCAGAAGAAATGGTGAAGTCGCACTACATCGTTGTCTTCGAAAAGTGTTCGGGGGACATACCCGGTGGGAAAAGTGCATTGCGTAGGACCGGTGTGAGTGGGGAAGGAGTTGATATGAGGGAGTACTTGGATGTTCCTGTGTCCCAGACCTTGATGGAGGCGTGGAGGGCTGGGGTAGTAGTGGGCATAGGATGTCTAGCGTTTTTGGGTATCCAAATATGTAAGGAGGGGAAGTCTCTGCCAAAAATTACGTGTTCTAGGTCGCCCTATCGTTTTAGTCCGTAAGAGGCGTGTAGGTGTTGTTCTTGTGTGAGTTGGGTGGCCTGAAAGTACTGTATAAGCCCCATCGCGTGCCGTTGTGCATTTGAAAGGAGGGCGGATGGGTGAGTGGGAGGAGTAGGTTCGCTGTAGGTGTGGAGTAGATTGTGTGGAGAGCATCCAGGAATGGTGGTGGGAAGCAAAAATTTCTGTAGTGTCACTAATAGGAATGGCCAAAATAGTCAGTCGAACACCTTCTCGATGTCGAGCGATAACACTAGTGTCGGGATTCGCTTGTTGTTTGCCACCCACATGAGGTCGAAGGTGCGCCTTATGTTGTCACACGCCTGCCGTGTGGCGATGAAACCAACTGGCATAGTGGATTTAACCATTCAGCTAGGAACTTTGAACAGTTTGATGTCCACATTTAGCAGCGAGATTGGGCGGAAGTGCCCAGGTTCTAGGTGCGTTTTGTCAGGTTTAGGGAGGAGGCAAATATTTGCCTGCAACATGTCTAATGGGAGGGGTTGCCATTCAAGGATGTTGTTGAAGAGTTTCGTCAAATGGGGGAGTAGGGTGGTGTTAAAGGTTTTGTAGTACAGACCTGTAAGTCATCGAGGCCTGGAGTCTTGTTGGGCTTCAGGGTATTGAGAGTCTTGGCTGCCTCCTCTGGGCTATTTGGGGCTGCTAACATCTTTGCTGCAGCAGCAGGGAGTTGGATGGAGGTTAGCTATTGGTTAGTGAGGTCTTCAGTCGTGTCGGGTTCCCGTCGGGCCTGTGGTCAAAGTGCGGTGAAGTAGCATCAAAAAAGATTTCAGCAATTTGATTGGTCGCATTGGTGCCTAGTTAGGTCGTGAATGCTGTAGGTTTGTGGGTTGTCCTCTTTTTTCAGCCTCCAGGCTGAGAGTGTGGATTTCTCATAGAAGAGTTGTTTGGACCATTGTAAGGCTTTGGCAGAGTCTCTGGTCATGAAGTCTTTAATTTCTTTTTTACAATGTGCCATTTGAGAGTTCAGTTCTGGGGTGGGGCTTTGTTTGGGTTTGACCTCAAGGGAGTGTAGTTCTTGGAGATTGTGGTCTAGGTGAGTTAGTTGTTGTTTCTTGTGGGTTGTTGCTATGCCTATTATGGTGCCCAGTAGGACAGTCTTGTGTGCAGCCAATCCTCAAATGTGATTGGTGAGGATGGGAGAAAAGGTAAAGTCCCTTTCCATGAGGTCCTCCAAGCATCTAGTGTGTTTTCCCCGTGAATGAGTGAAATAATTTGTCTGCTTTAGCAGTGGGGGGGGGGGATATTGCGGCGCATTTTCTGTGTATGGAGGGTGTGAGTGTGGCATTATAGTCGCCACCAATTATCTGATGATGGGAGAGAAAAAGCGCCAGAGGGGCTTGGATAGTCTGCCAAAAACTGCCACACTGTGTGCATCGATGGATGTGAATGCATACCTTTGAGGGCACGCGTGTCCGGTGATCATGATGTATCTGCCTGGTGGATCTGCAATGGTCCGTTGAACGCTCAGCGGGCAGGATTTGTGTTGCAGGATGCCACTCCGTTCTGTTTTCATGTGGAAGAGTTTGCCAAGTGGTATCTCTTGTAATGTCGGCCCAGGAGAGGGAATGGTTTGTTTTGGGCACAGTGGGTTTCCTGAAGCAATAGTACATCTGCACGTGTTCTGTTTACCGAGCGTAAAAGTTGGTGACGTTTGCTGAGGATGTTTAGGCCTTTGCAGTTTATGGACAGACATTTCATGGAGTTAGGCATAGTGGCCAGGGTGTCGGAGGGAGCCTGGTAGACTTAACTGAGGAGATCAAGGATGTTTCCAGTGTCAAGGGGAGTTCCGCTCCATTGAAGAGCCTGGTGGTGAAGAAGAAGAGGGTGGTGGTGGAAGGGGGTGAGGATCAGGATTGTAAGGGTAAAAGCAGAAAAAAGAAAAGTGGGGAAAAGGAGGGAGGAAAAAAGAGAGATAAAAGGAAAACAGAGAAAAAAGGGGCGAGAAGGGAGAAGATGGTGGGGTGAGCAACTTGGTCTTATATTATACTTGCCAAGTCCTGTGGGGGTGGAGAGCCTCCGGGTTAGAGGACATGTGGGGGGGGGGGGTTAAGGAGGTGAGTGGTAGGTGGTATCGGTCGAGTTGTGAGGGCGTACCCCTTCCTCCCCCGGACTTTGTAAGTGGGTGCCGTAATTGCGTAGAGAAAACTGTATGTGGGGTTAGAAGAGGGTGGGGGCTGCGTCAGTGTGACCTAGGTTCTTGGGGTCATCTAAGTGACTGGGCTGAAGGAAGGACACAGACAAGGAGGCCGCCACAGCTGTACCAAAGAACAATAATATACGCATACACGAGTTAACAGTCCTATATTTTGCTAAGCATTATTCAGTTGGTTAGGGAATACTTTAACCCCTTAAGGATGGCGGGTGTTCTATGCCGTCCTTAAGGAACCCGCTCTAAACGCCGGAGGGCGGCACAGAATGCCCAAACCGTCCCTTCTACTTACCCGGTCGCTGGCGATCGCGGTATGGGGACTCACCTGGGAGAAAAGGGAGTCCCCCTCCGTCCTCTTCGGCCCCCCTGGGCCATGTGATCGCGAGGTCCTTGCGAGGACCTCGCGATCACGTGGACGACATAGCCGTCCAAGGCATTGCCAGCAGGGGGAGTGCTGTCTGGAAATAAACTAAAACATGTTAAAACAGTGTAAAATTAAATAATATATACTTAGATCATATATATATATATATATATATACACACACATATATATATATATATATATATACACACACACACACACACACACACGAAAACGAGAGAAATCCCAATGTATCTTTCCTGGTAAAATATTTTATAAATAAATATACACATACATAATATCAAAAATAATATCAAAATACACGTACAATGATATTGATTTTATATATATATATATATATATATATATATATATATATATATATAAAAATAATTTTCATTATATATATTTATATATAATATAAAATAAATCTGTAAATACGTGAAAAAATTTAATTAAAAAATAATAAATAAAAACTAGAAAAGCTACAATTTCTGGTGAAATTGTGTGAAGTGTTCTTGCCTCCACCAGTAGTCTACAACTGGAGTGGGCGGAATAATTGTTATTTAGTTATATAGCACATTTCATTGCAACGTTGTTGCCCAGAGTGCTTCACAGTTACATTAAAACACATTTCTAAAAACATTAGCAGGTGTACAAAAGGCCCTGTCTATGACATCATTTGCTGCTGCAGCCTGGCACAGGTCAGAGTATTTTGGTGGTTGCCATCTTCAAACGGTCGTATTTTAAAAACTATAAATCCTACAGCGAAGAGCTTTATATTGTGAGAATCACAAGACCCAGTTTCGAAATTGCCCTTCAAATTTGACCTGGCTGGAGTTTCAATGAATGTCAATGGACGGCATGAGTTGCAAACAAATGGTCATATTGTGAAAACTATCAGGACTATGGCTTAGCCGTGGACATTCTTGGTGGCAGCAGGGATAGCTGAAAGTTTTCATATAAGATTTGTGTAGGTGGGCTTGAAAATGAGGGAGTGGTGGCAGTTTAGAAACCATGTCCTGATTTTTCAGCTTTTGCCAGCTCCCACTCTAGTTTTTAACATTTTGCCATTCATTCCTATGGGACCAATTTCGCCACAAGAACGACGATATTCCGTGAACCATTCGGCGAAACGTTCCACAAAGTAATAGCAATCCAATCGGGAACAATCCGTACATTTCGGTATATTACTGTCAATGTAGTGTAAAAACTGTGGGAGGAGTTAGGGTGGTAAATTTGGCTATAATAATGAGAATAATATATATGTGAGATAGCATTAAGTGGTCTTGCTATGCAAGAACACTTATATTTGTGTAAATTCATTCTAACTGTAATTTAAAATTAATATATACATACACATATATATCAAAATACATGTAGAACGAAATAATATATATCTATATACCACTATTCATATATATAGATGTAAAAAACAGATAAATCTCTACTTGCACATACATACGTATATATATATATATATATATACACATACACACACACACACACACACACATACATACATACACACACACACATATATATGTATATATTTTTTTTTCTTCTTCTTTCTTCTCTCTTTGGATATATTTAAACTTTGTCCCTTTTCTTCTTCTATATTTTCACCTTGCTGGTGTTATTTAAAACGTTTTCCCTCCCTTTTTTTTTTCCCCCCCCTCTCTTGTTGTTTCTATTCCCCTCCTTGTGGGTGCTGCTGCTGAGCTAATTAGGGGGAGTGCCCCTTAATTTCCACCTGTGTGGGATTTGTATTGCCAATATAAACCCACTACTGACTCACAGAGCTTGCTCACTGGAGTTTGCTTGAAAGTAGGCTATTTCAAGTAGTCTCTTTTAAGTAGGAGTTAAAACAACAGGAGTTGAAACTACAAGGGAGTTTAAACCAAGAGGGTTAATATTGTTTTTGCTCACTTGTGCTTTTTGTAACTGGAGATGAGTGCTAGCAAGATTGTGAGTTTAACTCAGTGCACATCATGCCACATGTATGCATGCCTGGATGATTCTATCCAGGGTCCATACCTCTGTGGTGGGTGTGAGTGAGTGGCTGGAAGCTCAGATTAGAGGGAGATTGACAATTTTGAGAGAAGTCTGCTGATCACTGAGCAGAGTTTAGTGGGGACAGGTAGTGGAGAGGGAGGAGATAAGACAGATGGGGAACAGGCACGTAGCTGGGTGACAGTGGGGCGAGGAAGCAGGGGGGGAGGGAAGAGAAAAGGTTTAGCTAGTCCTGATCTCATGCAGCCTAACAGATTTGCCCGTTTGAGTGAAGATGTTGGGAGCATCAGCTCAGGAGTAGCTGTACTGCAGGAAGCTGTTCCTGCTAACAGCCGTGGAAACAGCCCCTCTAGTATGGGTGGGGTTGAGAGGGTAAGGAAGTCTAGACAGGTTGTGGTGGTAGGGGACTCTATTATTAATAGAGTAGATAGGGTAATCTGCCACTCTGATCGTCTCAACCGGACAGTTTGCTGTCTCCCAGGTGCTCGGGTCTGGCATGTTGCCGACAGAGTGGAGGGATTATTGGGAGGGGCTGGAGATGACCCAGCTGTCATGGTCCATATTGGTACCAATGACAAAGTCAGAGGAAAATGGAAGGTCCTAAAGAATGAGTTCAGGGAACTAGGAAGTAAGCTAAAGAAAAGGACCTCCAAGGTAATTTTTCAGAAATATTACCTGTGCCGCGCGCTACAGCAGAAAGGCAGCGGAGATTAGAGAGGTCAATGCGTGGCTAAAGTCTTGGTGCAGGAAAGAGGGTTTTGGGTTTTTAGAGCACTGGGCCGATTTTGCGCTTGGGTACAACCTGTATAGTCATGATGGATTGCACCTAAACGGAAGAGGGTCTGCTGTGCTGGGGGATAGGATGGCTAGAAGGTTGGAGGAGATTTTAAACTAGTGATAGGGGGGGGAGGGTCAAAGCAATCTAGAAAATGGAGATAGGATGGAAAGGAGATGGGCTTTAGCTCAGAACAAAGGGGGTGGAGATGGGGGGAGGGGAAAGCTCAGAACATCTTGATAAAGACCGCGAGACGGTCGAAACGTTGATTGTTTTGTTCACTATTTAAATACAATATTTGTGTTAAATCCAGCGAGTGCTCTCGTTTTTCCATTTTTCTTTCAATATATACAAAGAAGCACCCTGGTATTTTTTGTTTTTTGTAATTATTATTACACAACTTTGGGAAGAGTAAAAGATTTTGGATGATTATACATACACACACACACACATACATACATACAGGGAGTGCAGAATTATTAGGCAATTGAGTATTTTGACCACATCATCCTCTTTATGCATGTTGTCTTACTCCAAGCTGTATGCTCGAAAGCCTACTACCAATTAAGCATATTAGGTGATGTGCATCTCTGTAATGAGAAGGGGTGTGGTCTAATGACATCAACACCCTATATCAGGTGTGCATAATTATTAGGCAACTTCCTTTCCTTTGGCAAAATGGGTCAAAAGAAGGACTTGACAGGCTCAGAAAAGTCAAAAATAGTGAGATATCTTGCAGAGGGATGCAGCACTCTTAAAATTGCAAAGCTTCTGAAGCGTGATCATCGAACAATCAAGCGTTTCATTCAAAATAGTCAACAGGGTCGCAAGAAGCGTGTGGAAAAACCAAGGCGCAAAATAACTGCCCATGAACTGAGAAAAGTCAAGCGTGCAGCTGCCACGATGCCACTTGCCACCAGTTTGGCCATATTTCAGAGCTGCAACATCACTGGAGTGCCCAAAAGCACAAGGTGTGCAATACTCAGAGACATGGCCAAGGTAAGAAAGGCTGAAAGACGACCACCACTGAACAAGACACACAAGCTGAAACGTCAAGACTGGGCCAAGAAATATCTCAAGACTGATTTTTCTAAGGTTTTATGGACTGATGAAATGAGAGTGAGTCTTGATGGGCCAGATGGATGGGCCCGTGGCTGGATTGGTAAAGGGCAGAGAGCTCCAGTCCGACTCAGACGCCAGCAAGGTGGAGGTGGAGTACTGGTTTGGGCTGGTATCATCAAAGATGAGCTTGTGGGGCCTTTTCGGGTTGAGGATGGAGTCAAGCTCAACTCCCAGTCCTACTGCCAGTTCCTGGAAGACACCTTCTTCAAGCAGTGGTACAGGAAGAAGTCTGCATCCTTCAAGAAAAACATGATTTTCATGCAGGACAATGCTCCATCACACGCGTCCAAGTACTCCACAGCGTGGCTGGCAAGAAAGGGTATAAAAGAAGAAAATCTAATGACATGGCCTCCTTGTTCACCTGATCTGAACCCCATTGAGAACCTGTGGTCCATCATCAAATGTGAGATTTACAAGGAGGGAAAACAGTACACCTCTCTGAACAGTGTCTGGGAGGCTGTGGTTGCTGCTGCACGCAATGTTGATGGTGAACAGATCAAAACACTGACAGAATCCATGGATGGCAGGCTTTTGAGTGTCCTTGCAAAGAAAGGTGGCTATATTGGTCACTGATTTGTTTTTGTTTTGTTTTTGAATGTCAGAAATGTATATTTGTGAATGTTGAGATGTTATATTGGTTTCACTGGTAATAATAAATAATTGAAATGGGTATATATTTGTTTTTTGTTAAGTTGCCTAATAATTATGCACAGTAATAGTCACCTGCACACACAGATATCCCCCTAACATAGCTAAAACTAAAAACAAACTAAAAACTACTTCCAAAAATATTCAGCTTTGATATTAATGAGTTTTTTGGGTTCATTGAGAACATGGTTGTTGTTCAATAATAAAATTAATCCTCAAAAATACAACTTGCCTAATAATTCTGCACTCCCTGTATATATACACATATATACATACACACACACATATACACGTATATATATATATATATATATACACACACACACACACACCCCTATATATAAATAAAAATAATTTTAAAAAATTACATATATTATACATATATTTATATACACATATTTATAATAAATCAAGTGTTTAACCAGGAAAGGTACATTCAAATTGCTCTGGTTTCCAAGTACGTCCTGGGGATGTTACCTTAGCCCAACATCCAGGGGTTGTTACTATCACCCAATTTAATGGTACTCATTTTATCTACCTCGGAAGGATGAAGGGCTGAGTCAACCCTGCCGGGATTTGAACCTGCGACACCCAAAGGTTAGAACAGATTCTGCTGTTGCATTAGCCCACTGAGCTATTTCACCGGCCTTTGAGCTAATTCTACGTATACATTTATGTAATAATTTAAAAATAATTAGGTAATTGTATTAATTACAATTAGCAGGACCAGCCTGACAACCCAGGCAATTTAATTTGCTAGCACTATATTTAACCCTGTAACTTTCCAAGACATCATAAAACCTGTACATGGGGAGTACTGTTTTACTTGGAAGACTTCGCTGAACACAAATATTAGTGTTTCAAAACAGTAACATGTATTAAAACGACAATATTGTCAGAGAAATTGACATTTTTTACACCCAAATGGCACTTACATGGACAATATAATTGTTGTGAGACGTTTTACGTTTTTGAAACACTAATATTTGTGTTCAGCGAAGTCTTCCGAGTATAACAGTACCCCTCATGTACAGGTTTTATGGTGTTTTCAAAAGGTAGAGAGACAAATATAAGGCTTGCGTTTCAGTTTTTTCACATTGAATTTTGCCAGATTGGTTACATTGCCTTTGAGACTGTACGGTAGCCTAGGAATGAGAATTACCCCCATAATGGCATACCATTTTCAAAAGTAGACAACCCATGGTATTGCAAATGGGGTATGTCCAGTCTTTTGTAGTAGCCACTTAGTCACAAACACTGGCCAAAATTGCTGTTCATTTAGTTGTTTGCATTTTCAAATATTAACACTAACTTTTGGCCAGTGTTTGTGACCAGGTGGCTACTAAAAAAGACTGGGCATACCCCATTTGCAATACCGTGGGTTGTCTACTTTTGCAAATGGTATGCCATCATGTGGGTAATTCTTATTCCTGGGCTACCATACGGTCTCAAAGGCAACATAATCTGGCGAATTTCAATGTGAAAAAAACTGAAAAATTTAACATGCTATATTTGACCCTGTAACTTCCCAAAACACCATAAAACCTGTATATAGGGGGAACTGTTTTACACGTGAGACATCGCTGAATACAAATGTGTATGTGTATTTTATTGCAGTAAAATCAAACAGTATTGTGACATTCAAAATTAGAATGTCACGTAGAACTAAACATTTTTTTTTTTTAATTCTTATTTTCTCTCATTTTTTTATATTTTATTCATATAAAAAATTTTATACCTAAATATTTGATGTTAAATGAAAGCCCTGTTTCCCCTGAATAAAATTATATATAATTATATATAAAATAATTAGTGTGGGTGAAAGAGGTGAATTACGCATGAACAGACATATAGCGCAAATTCAAGTTTACATTTTGATCACAAAGTGTACATTTGGCTCAATACTAAAGGGGTTAATTTGGTTCCAAGTAGAGTTTGTGGTTGTGATGTGTCGTCCTGCTTCCAATCCCTCCCCCCTCCCAGCTCCCTTGAGTTCAGTGTCTGTGAATGAGCTGTCCCTTCCTCCCCTGCAGTGCAAGGTGTCCCTGCTGTTGGGTCCCAGGAAATAGGGGTGAGGTTCCCCCATCCAGTGTGCATGCCTGGGATTGTGGGTAGGGCGGTGGGGGGGCACTTCTGTAGCATGATCCAAGGCACCGCTGAGTTCTGGTTGCATTAGGTGTGGGGGGGTATGTCTACTGGTGAACTGATGTCATGTTGGGTCCTTGTAGTTCGGAGTCCCCGTCACCTACGTATGTGGTTAATGCAGTGCCCCGTGAACCCTGTTGAACTACGGTGTCCCTGTTTTTATTCAGGTAGTGCTGTGTAATCTTTGTGGGGAAAGGGGAGTGGGTAAGGGGGGGGTTTCTCTGGGTGAAAAACCGGGTGATAAAATTGTCTGGGTGTTCGATTTTACGGTTTGTTCCCTCGTGGGGTTTTAGTGGAGGGTGGTTACGGGTTTGAGGGGTCAGGAGCATGGGGGAGCCTAGAGCAGTCAGTGGGTTATTCTAGCTAGTGTGTGAGAGCTGTAAATGAATCAAGGGTATTAGGGCTCTGAGGATGTGGGCAAGCATCATATGTCCTAAGAGTGCAGGTCTGAAGGCCTAGTATTGACTACTTGCGCAGTCTACACTGCCGAGCAGTTCTGTCATGCCTCTATGTTGTCCGTCCCGCCCGTTCAGTCTGCGTGTATCAATGTGGGGGTGTGCAAAATGGGGTTTGTACCAGTGACCCCTGACCTGGTGAGCAGACTTTACATGCAATAGAAACATAACTATCCCGAGTCAGATGGATATACAAGATCTGACTCCGCCTCCATTGCCATCTTCGGAAGACGAAGACTCTTTACCTCCTCCCTCCCTAGCAGTGGTTGACTAGTAGAGGGCAGAAGATTCTCCCTCCGAGGAAGAATGGCAGGACATGCCTCATTCGGACTCTCGTTATGTATGGGAAATCAGAGACAGCAACTCTCACAAGAGAGACTCACGCAAGACTGCGGACGCAGGTGAGGACGGTACATTCCTCAAACCACATGGGGTGGCCAATGTTCGATCCCCGCACTATCAGACACACGAGATCCTCAGAATGGGGACTGCCAGGCCATCTGGCGCAATTTATTTTTTTCTGGCTGCGAAAACCGATGGAAAAGGAGATGCGTGCACGACTCCGAGCTGAATGCCCTCGATCCCCACTGCCCAACAAGATTGCACACACTCTGGAGTTTGACACCACGGTGGTGATATTCATGTCCCGATCAGGCCGGGTCCCCCTGGAAGGGAATCGAAAAAGGACTCAAAGTGGTCAAAGACAAGCTGCTCGACATGCTCGGCCCACTAACTAAAATGCTATATTTCAGTGACTTGGCACTCGTCGCAAGGCTATGATTGACAGAGCCTGCATGGAAAAAAAAAAAAAACTGGTTTCACTTTCAAACAGATGTAATTTACCTTATAAAATTGTATCTCAATCTCTAAATTGAACTTTAATCACATACAGGAGGTTCTTGCAGGATCTAGCAAGCTATTAACATAGCAGGGGATAAGAAAATCTTAATTAAACAGAACTTGCAATAAAGAAAGCCTAAATAGGGCTCTCTTTACAGGAAGTGTTTATGGAAGGCTGTGCAAGTCACATGCAGGGAGGTGTGACTAGGGTTCATAAACAAAGGGATTTAACTCCTAAATGGCAGAGGATTGAGCAGTGAGGCTGCAGGGGCATGTTCTATACACCAAAACTGCTTCATTAAGCTACAGTTCAGGTGACTATAGTGTCCCTTTAAATCAAAATTGATCACAATGTTTCTTTAACTCTCACCACATTCTAGGGGTGTATAAATGTATCTGCATTTTCTTTCAGAAAAAAAGAATTGTAAGAAATAAAAAAATTTGGGTTCTATTTAGTTTTAGAATACATACTTTGTTGTACACATCCTATTTCCATTTCTCCAACTCCTTTGGTATTAGAAAGACCATAGGGCTAAAGGTGAGTGCACACATTCACACAGATACCAGTGTAAGCCTCCTCTTTTGACGCGGTGTAATCACAAGGTGGCTGCACCTGAAAACTAATTCCAGCTGGAATGGACAGGTGGACAATATTATTATTTGATAGTGTGCACGAGTTTCAGGAGAGGTGAGATTACAAATGTAAAATGTATTAGCAACGACACAGGAGCTTCCATCAAAGAGGATACTGGATCCTCTTGTAACAGATGTAACATGATATAACAGGTTTACAAAGAGAAAATAGTTAAAGGAACACTCCTTTAGATGAGTGACTTGGAATGTACAATATAGCAAAAGGTCCCCTTCACTTAATGTGTCTGAATATCATGGTGTAGTAAAAGTATAGGAAATTATCACTATTATGCATATAAATTATATACATTTAATAATGCTCCTGAGCTTCTAAAAAAAAAATAAAAAAGGAATGACAATCTACAAAGTTGTGCCTTTAATATAACTAAAAAATAACATTAGCCATGAGTTTCTCATGATTTGAAAACGGTGTTAAATATGGGGAAAAAATAAATACTGCATATATATATATATATATATATATATATATATATATATATACACACACATACATATATATATATATATATATATATATATATATATATATATATATATATATATATATATATATATTTAAAAAAAAAAATCAGTATATTTGCAAATTTTAGGGAAATTTGCTAAAGAACAGGATCTACAATACATTTATTCAGTTCTGCAATTTTATTTTTTGCTTACATGAAAAAGTGTCACACATTAAAACAGGTTATTTGCTTGTGTCTTTATAAACACTAATTAAAATGCAAAAACGGTTAAATGCACTCGGGTTTTTAATTTATTTTTATTATTTTCTTTTTAAATAAAATTATTCTTCACACTCAGACAACCACCATTTTGGTCTTTAGCAAGATTCTGATCAAGAAAGCGCCTTAATTCTATCAGACCTTTTCGAGAACTCTTGTTCGGATTATGCAATTACAAAGACAATAATTAAAGTAAATTATTTTGTGTTTGCTCATATACAAAGTAGGGCCAGGTAATTTGCACAATTATTGAGGTTTTTTCTTCTATAGATTTACTTAGCATGACTTCTAGGTGGCATTTACGGACACTATAGAATTGCACGTTAAAAGAATGTTTACATGGAAATACATTACAAAAACTACTTACATCTTTAGCCTCAAGAAGTTCCTTGCATTTCTCATTTCTGTTACTGTGAATCTCCGGGTGGACACAAGTGTGATCTCTGCTTGACAATATAGTCATACGGACACCCGAATAAGCTGTTCTACGCAACTCCTTAGTAATCTGTGCTATCTGTTTGTGCGTTCGTGTACCAAAAAATATTTTGGGCACTCTCTGTCGCTCCCCATTTTCCTTCTTCTTGACATTTTCGTCTGTTTTATCATACTCTTTGGTACGTCCACAGAAACAAAGTTCACAGGTTTCAGGAAACTTAAAGAAATAGAAAACAGAATTAAATGAGAATAGTTTTGCCATAAAATTAAACCAAAATCTAATACACAAATTTATACAGAAGAGCAGAACTGAAAAGCGAATTACACAATTTAGTTTTAAAAAAAAAAAAAAAACCTGAACTCAAGAGTTAGACACTCCAAAATGTATGTAAATTTACATTATGTATAATTAAATGATTGAAATGGAATTTGAAGAAAGTGTAGATAGAGGAGATAGAAATCTTCAATTACAGCTCAATTTACAAGCTTTAAGTGTAGATAGAGCCAGATAGATGGTACACCAAAATAAGCAATGTTTAAACTGATAGCTAGTGAAAGAATGGATCCTATGCCAAGAGAAAATGGAAAAGAATATAAAATGCTCTGAATTAAAATTAATTCTGCACTAATGCTCTACAGTAGACCAAAAAAAAATTAAAAAATGGAAATATAAAAATTGCACGATGCATCTTTTCCATGTAGTAAAATTTTCTTTTATGTTGAGGCCAAAGATAAGATGCAAAGATGGAGAAAAACAATAAATAAAATAAATTTAGCTTAAAAGAACATGTTAAACTGCTCCCATCGTACTCCCTCTCCCACCTTCAAACACACACTACATTTTTCACACACATACACACTACATTTCAGCTATTCACAAAAGGTGAATTTGGTCATTTCAAAATAAATATGCACTTTTATTTGGCTGCAGCAAAAGCAGTCGATTTTCCTAACTGGAGTACTACCAGTATAGGTCAGGAGACCGATAACCATGTAATATGTATATTATCTCATTGGTGATCCTCACACATGTAATTGTAGCACACCACAACATTTATTTTGCATTTTGTGTTTATCATGTTTTTTTGTGTTGGTGACAACTAGGAGATTCACTATACTTCTTGTGTTTTTGTATCTTTGATTTTCCATATAAACATGGGGGAATTGGCTATTCACAAACAGCCAAATTGTCTTAATTTGGTTGTTCCAATTAACCTGACACAGACCAAGGGAATTGTACCTAAACGTCTAATGCTACCCCAGCTCTCCCAACCCTTAACCTTGTATGGATACCCAGTGTATCACTTACACATAAATCAAGTGGTACATCTCCCCAAACCAGAGCCTTACATTAGCAGCATTTTTTGTTATTTATTTAATTTTTATCTATTTTTTTAAAGTAGGAAAATGTAGTTACAGTTTGGCTGCAATTTGGTTCAAATTCAGTTGAGATATTTTGAAAGGAACCTTACTGCAGCAATAAAATCAGTTTGAAAAAAAGCAGTAATTAATTTGGCCCAATTCAGTTTGTATTCAATTGTTTAGTGAATACAGTGAACCACAAAGGAATTGGCAGAAATGCAGGAGAACGGAGCCAAGTGAAATCAGCCAAATTTGCAAACGTAAAGTTCAGCAAATGGACACTAGAATAGGTTATCAGTAAAATAATTAAACTGTCAAGATTCTTTACAGAACCTTGGATTTGAAAAATTTGGTGAAAAATTTCAGAATAATAATTGCAATATTGTTAACACTATTTAGCGGTTTAATTTGAGATGGCTTCAATTCTTCTGTACCCTCCATCACTGCAATTTTTCCCTCTTGATAATGTTATTTGGGTAAATGAAATGTGTAGCGGAACTGCAATATTAAATCCCAATATCTCCGCTGGTACAGAAAGTAATCCAAGTAAAGCGCTGAAAATGAAAGCAATATCACAAATCCCCCAGTAACCGGACGAAACATAGTTCTGGGAGTCAACTGACCATTTTATTCACAAGCTCCAGTATTTATGTGATTCCCCATGCAAGGGGTTTCCTTAATTACTTTACAGGGGTTGTACAGTAGGGGACTACATGGGGAACTGAATATGCAGGACATTTCTCCCACCATGCACTGCTGTACGAGAGGGATACTCCCACGAGAATATCCTGTTAAAGGACCACTATAGTGCCAGGAAAACATACCCTAGAGGATTAGGGGGAAGGCTTAACCCATTCATAATTCTCTGAAACTGCTATAATTATGAAAAAATGGGTTAACCCTAGAAGGACCTGGCACCCAGACCACTTCATTAAGCTGAAGTGGTCTGGGTGCCTAGAGTGGTCCTTTAAATGGATTATCCCTCCGTACAGCAGAACCGGCTTTTCACACAAAAATCAGTAACTTATATTTTATTCGTGCTATTGTACCGAATGAAAGTACCGCTCAGATCCCAGCATAAATAACCGAACGCCGCACGAAACACACTTTAATATACATTCATCATAAAAGTCATGAATACACAATTGGGGAAAAACGTACCGAAAGACCGGCGCTCCTGAACGGCTTGGAAGTCCAGCGGTGTTCGTGCCGTCAAGTAGCCGATTTTAGTTCCAGGCACTCGACGACTAAACACCGCCGGGCAAAAGGGAAATCCAAGATGGCCACCATCTGATGGTCGGTAGCCGAACGACGGCCACCCGGGAAATCAATTAGCAGCCGATTGCTACAATGTTGCAATCGTTAATGGGAGCCACACGACCCCCTGTGTGTGGGCTCCCATTCGGTACTTTATTCGTTTCACGAACAGTGTGGAACGTCACTGTTCGTGAAACTACCATACAAATGTTCTTTATTACAGGTATAGACAAATACATAAACGAACAGAATTTTACCAGCTTATCTAGGACAACCTGTAGACATATAATAACAATCTGAAGTGGCTAGGTTTGACACAAAATGCACCACTCCTTTCACAAAACTATTTTAATTCCCCCCTAAACATGTTGCTGGGAAAACATCCCTAGAAAATGTCCAAGCAATCTGATTGCTTTTCTGTAAGAAAAGTTTCCGTAAGAAGCAATAATTCAGATATAAAAAGGGATACACTAGTAGCTGATTTTGCCAGTGCGCCTGTGTGAGGGTGCAGCATTCAGTTTTGGTCTCTTGACACAGGATGCAGTTGACTGCAAACACACACAGATCAGCTTTTTTTTTTTTTTTTAATTTTTCTTTATTTGTAATCAGTAAGATTATCCTCTATAAATAAATGCTAAGCCACAGCGTGTGTTACACCACAATACTGGGGATCAAGCTGTCTCTTAGCCTCTACTCTGTAGAAAAGCAAGTTCAAATTACTCTGAGTACCACTCAACCTTGTCCGCCATTAAATATTACAATAAGCGATAGAATGGAGGTGAATGTGACCCCTCTGAAGCTGTCAATCACTGGGATAAAAGGTTCACTGATGTGCCAAGGAAACAGCCCGTCAAACAGGGTAAAGTTACCTTCTTGCTAGAATTGTTGCTTTCCCCTCTCAAGTTGCGAGGAATGGCAGGCTTTAATACGGTTTGCTGCCACATTAAATAGCCAGTTCAAAATATCCTGCCTTCTATATTGAATAATTACTTATTCACTCAAAGGATAAAAAGGACACGTTATGAATGGAGTTCTTGTAAGTGGTAAACCAGGAAACAACTGACCTGGTGGTGTCACTTACATATAATGAAATATCTGACCTGTCCAGGAAAAGATAGGGCAAATTCTATAATAATGATTTCACTCTGAAAGCTTGTCTCAACATTTAAAAATTGTGAATCTTTGCAGGCAGAAATGGTTATTTTGTGAAAGTATATTTTCTTGTTAAATTTTTAAAAATACAGATGGATGGGAGGGGGTTTTTTTTGCCGCCTTTGGCAAACCATAAATTCAGGGTTTTGTTTTCACTGCAAAAATTAATTCTAATGTCTGGGGTAAGTACCTTTTTCCCCTTTTAACATAAAATTTTTGGCATATTCTGTAAAACTGTAATAGTATAAATCATCAGCCTGCTATAGTTATGATGCCACAGTGTCTTGGCGTCACCCCACTCTAAGTAAACAAACCATTTTAGTGCAGTTTTATAGCTTAACCAAGTCCCCTTGGGTACCCTCAGGTCCTACATCTGATCTTATTCTGCAGGAGAATACAGTTAGCTCTGCAGAGCTAAGCACTAAAGCATTGGCTGTGAGAGCTGTGTGCTCTCAATTAACACTTTTGAGAGAAAATGCAAGGTTTACATTACAGCCTAGGGATAACTCCACATTCCTTAGATGGCTGCTAGAGTTGCTTCCTGGGCCATTCAGTGTCTCTACCCTCTGCATGCAGACACCGACCTTTCCTCAGAGATGCATTGATTCAATTCATCTCTATAAGGAGATGCTGATTAGCTTGTGCTGTCTCTGCCCTTGATCTGCCTCCTTAAGAGTCTCAGCCAATCCTATGGAAAAGCATAAAGAGCGGCTCACAGAATGTCAGCTGTAAGCAGGCACATCAGGGGCAGAAACACCAGCTGCAGACTTGAATACAAGCAAGATTTTACTAAGTTTAAGGAATCAGGAGGGGGTTGCCTAGATGGTGGTTGTAACACTATAAGGTCAGGAATACAGGTGTTCCTTTAACAAAATTGTGAAACAATGTGTATAATAAAACAATCAATGACATGAATATGAAAAAGCATTGGTAAAGAGACTTATTGCAAATACAAAACTGTAGGGTTTGCTAGAGGGCACACCATAATAGGTAGAAAGTAAATGGAAAGAGTAACAGCCTCTAATGGAATGGGAGGAGAGAAAAAGTCAAGATTGCTATCTAATATCCAAGCACTTGAAAAATAAGATGTCAAATTAAATATAAACTAGAGTAATAGTCCATTGTACGTCTTTGATGACATCTACCTCTACAAAGATCATAATAGAAGAGATCTACAGATAGTTTAAATATAAATATGTTGTATTCTCAACTAAGAACTAATCCTAAATCGCTCAACGATCAATGCTAAACGGGGTAATAAAAAAGAATTTTTTTTTTTTTTTTAAAGAATCGAAAATTTTAAATTAAGAAATGGTAAATAAAAAATAAATGAAGTTGACAGTAGACCGTAACAAAGCCTTGACATACGTTGTGCTTGTCCGTATCAACTACTGCAAAATTTAAGCGTATAATCAAAAAGGGATGCATGCCTCCAAATAAACTAAAGAGCAGAATGTGAATATTTATTTTGGGCAGGTTTTTGCCTACCATGAATGGCTAAAACAAAGGAGTCTTTAACAAGAACCTTGCTCGCTGTTCTTTATGCAAAATGTTACCTTGTATTGGGACTATGGGGAGCCATCAAGCTGTAAACTTAGGCCGATTTTATGGTAACCTGTAAAAACGTGGAACTGAACAGCACTACTCATGAAAAGAGCAGATGCTTTTCTTATTTCCCTTTAAAACAGTTTACTACAAAAACATATATCTCTCTATCCTGAACTAAACCAACACAGAGAGTACAAGATATATAATGCTGAAACCAAGATTCTCATTTAAAATGGAGATTTAATTTAGGTACCTAAAATAACATAAAATAAAAAAAAAAATTTATTTTTTAAATTGCTTTGTATAGAAAACCCATTTTCTAATTAATTTTAGGTCTTGTTTTATGATGTAAAGAGAGTCCCCACAAAAAACAATGAATGATACAATTTGAAAGGTGTTGTTTTTGTTTAACTTTGTAACGGATCGCCTGGCACCCCGACTGGGTACCTCCGTTGAAGGATGCTCCTAGCGGTTCAATTGCCATGGAGCCGAAGTCTTTAACTACACGAATGGGCTCCATGGCATAGCTATCTGGGTTAACACATTCACATAAAGTCTGGTCCATAGTCCAAAGGCAAGAGGCGGGCAAGCAGCCCCCTCCAAGGACACGTGGCGAGGTCGGTTTCGCCACAAACTTTATTTTGAAAGTTTTGTTTTATGGTAAAATACTTTACAAATAGGAATTGTAAAAGTAAAAACACAAATATCACTCGAGCCATTGACCATCTTCAGGAATGGAGTGGTTTATAAAAAGGTGCTTTACTTGTTCAGTATCCAAACAGAGTTCCCACTGCTCTTTTCATGCTGATTAGTTTAGGTCCTAGTAATTCTTTGTCCCATACACTTTGTCTACTTTTCAACTCTAGAACACATTTTGTCCCATGTTAGGGACTAAATGGCCCAAATAGTCCCTAAAAGTCAAGAAAAAAATTCAAAGCACCAACTTCCTTGACTAGGGTTATTTCTCCTGTAGCATCCCTTTGCTCCTTAAGTCCAACATTTTAGTCAGGTTACAATATAAGTAGTATAAAACCACAACTGTAAGGTGGAACTAGAGTATAAACCACAAAGCAAAACATATGGAGGCTGCAGTGTTTCACTTAAAAGGGCACTCTTGACCCTGTAAGCACTTTAGGCTTGCTGAAATGCTTTGTGTGAAAAGTGTGTCTTTTTGTTTTCATTTTACAAAAAGGGCATTTATCAATACAAATTGGCACTTTTCTAAATCCTGTTACTTCCTGGTTTAGTTAGCTCAGTGGAGCTAAACTAAAGGGACATGCAATGGCCCAGAGCAACTGCATTGCACATCATGGTGCATTGAGACGCCTATGACTGGACAGCCAAAGTATGTATTATAAAAAAGGAGGAGGTGGAGTATCGCTAGATAACAAAAAACGAAGGCAGCACCCCTGAAAAAGAGAAATGCTCTCCAAAAACCCTTATGACAATAGAAAAAAGGTAAATAAGGGTGCGCCAAGGAGGAGTCAAATAGGATATTATACAATAGAAACAGATAAAATTGCAAAATAAAACACTAAAAAAAACATTGGTAATAAAACAGGTACCCAAATTGGAATTAGCAGCAGTCCAAAAATAAAAGTCTTGAGAACGGATTCTTAATGGTATGTTCATTCTTGGGCTAGTAAGACACCAAGGGCATGAAGGCAGACTCGGTAGTAAAGGGAGGGAGAGGATATGGCCACCGCATAGTTGTCACATGTTCCTAATACTCCTATCCCTACTCCTATTCCCTTCCAATCTCCCTTCTGGTATTTTGTCTGTCCCCGGCTCCGCCCCCCTACTCTGGGATTGGTAATCGTCTGCGTGACCTCTCCCTCTCCTTACTACCGAGCCTGCTTTCGGCTCCTCCCTCAGGAATTGGCAGACGCTGGCATGGCCCTTCCCTCTTTCCCTTCACTCCCACACAGTCCATTCCCAACTCCCCTCTTATTACCACTGGCTGCAAACAGTACAACCCGCCCCTTCACCACCACTGGCCGTATTCAGCCCGCCCCCTTCTGTGCCGAATCTACACTTCCCTCAATCCCCCATACCTCCTAATGCTCTTATCTTTCCAACATTTGTTTTTAACTATTTTAATGTCAATCTATTTTTTTTTATTCACATAATTTGATTGCAGTACTATTTATTAATTGTTTTATAACCAGTTAATGTGTTCACGATTCCGACCACGTGACTATAACGTCATTTACCCGCCAAATTCAATTTTACCAGGTTTTTAAACAATATATAAACCAGGTAGTTGTGGATTGCTTTTTGGTTTTTTTAATTTGTAATAAAGGTCTATTGGCTATTTTAACCTCATTTTATTTTTATTTCTATCATCATCTTCTACTACTTAGCATCCTGTTTTTATTTCTCCATTGAGGACCTCACCAAGAATCCCAGGTGGGGATTACACCACCTACACTGTATGAACTTAGCAGTGTTACCTGCTCAGGAATATGGGAGTACGTTTTACCTAGCATTACTCCTGGTATTTTTAATTTACCCAGTAAGCACTATTGTTGCTCTTTTATTTCTGTTTTCAGTCCAGAACTCATCCGGCAACAACAACCTCTACCTTCCAAGATATCTTCCTTATAATGTTTTCATTGTTATCTATAGTGTACTACTGTAGTATCTTCAGCTACATGTATTAATTAATAATCTGGCTGTTAGGACTTGATTGGCAAAATTCTAAATTGTAAGTCACAACTGTTTCTTGACCCCTCCCAAACCTCCCCACATGCTTGCCACTCCTAGCTGTAGATACCTTGATATAATGTTTTATCTCTACTGCCTCCCTGTGCCCATTTCCCATACCATCTTTGCTGCAAGCCTCTTCAATTCTACTCGGCTCATCCTTGGTGCACCCCTCTTTCCCTTTTTTCTAAAGTATGTATTATGAACTGGAGAGTTAGTGGAGGGCATGCCAAGGCAGCAGACAATATAAATGCAGCTTTGCAATCTTTTTTCGATATACCCCCAATGAAATAATTTAGAATTAAATGCATGCATGTTTTCATTTTGATATATACTAAACCGTTAATTTTTTTTTGTATTTGGGCAATGGAGTCCCTTTAAATTCATCAAATGGAGAATCACAAAATCCATTATACAATAGATCATGGGTGCTCAACCCCTTGGGCCCAGTGCAACACTGGACTCCCTAACAAAATCACTGACCGCCAGCACCACTCTCTGCTCCCTTCACACACACACACACCAATAGCTGGCAGAAAATAATGGTCACACACACACACCCTTTGACACAGATACATACAGAAACACACACACAGATGTGCATTCCAACTTCCGCATTCTGACAGATGCACATTGCCACACACAAACATACACAGATATACACTGCCACTCATATATACAAATGTACAAAGCCACACAAAGAAACACATACAAACCGATAAGTACATCAGATATAGACACACTGCCACCCAAATACAGACTTATAAGGACTGACATACACATATAAGGACTGGTACACACTCGCAAATATCTCTTGCTGAGCTCTGCTTTAGCAACCCTCCTCTGCGCCTGCCTTTGTGCTGGAGAAGGGTGGCTTCCATGTGGTCCAGTGAGCTGCTCTGGACTGCCGACAGTTTAAAGCTTTCCTTGTGCCTCACTTCCTCCCAGTGCTGGTGCTTCAAATTCTGAATGAGGTCTAGCAAGAGGAGATATGTATATCTTCCCAACCAGACTGACAAAGCACTTGCAGACTACAGGACACAGCCGTGCCCCTTTAACGTGGACCGCAAAGCAATCAACTGTTGCATGTCCCATTAAATCACATCAAAGCTTTTTTGCAGGTCAAAATTGAACTCTAAGTTTCAACTTTAAGACCAGAAATTTCCAAAGCATGTTGAAATTGCAGTCTGCAGAATACATTAATCAATATGTGGATGCAATATCTCGGCTTGACAAAGACCCCATTGAGAGTTGAAATGGTGCCAGGTCTACATGTCTAATGGCAGAACAAACACATTGTCGTGTTTGTTTCTTCTTTTCTAACAAGGTGGGCCCCCTTTTCGGAGTAACACAAATTAGAGCCAGAGTGATGATTTGGGTCTGCTTCAAACATTTCTCAATCACTCCAGCACCTGTGTAAGTAGATACAAGGACACAAAACCACAACACCTAAAGGGATCCTATAGTGCCAGGAAAACAAACCAGTTTTCGTGGCACTGTAGGCTTCTGTAGTGCCCCCCTTCAGCCACTTACCTGAATCCAGCTCCGATGTCCCTCGGTGCTGGGTCAGGCTCAGCCCATGATCCTCCCCTGCCACCCGGCGGAGGGGACCTAATGTGCATGTGCGGCCATGGCCGCGTGCGCATTAGACCTCCCTATCGGGAAGCATTATTCAATGGTTTCCTATGGGGAAAATCTGACTCTGGAGGTCCGTGAGGACGTCCAGCGTCAGATAAGGGACCAAAAGTCTGTTTGGATTCCGGAAGCCCTTCAGTGGCAGAGGGCAGACTTAGAGCTCCAATGAAAACATAGCAGTTCTCTGGAACTGCAATGTTTTCCATAGGGAAAGCATTGGATTGGCTAAAATCGGCAAAGAGGCAGGGTCAAACGCCGTTTTGGTCAATCAGCACTTCTTTTTAAAGATGCATTGAATCAATGCATCTCTATGAGGAAAATTCAGCGTCCCCAGGTAAAGCGTGGAGACGCTGAATGGCAGTGCTGCCTACTGTGCAGCATTGCCATAAGAAGCATCTCCAAAGGCCATCTGAGTGGCGGCCACTTGGAGGTGTCCCTAGGGGCAATGAGTTTGCATGAAAATGCTTGAAGGCAATGATTACACTCACCAGAACAACATTAAGCTGTAGTTGTTGTGGAGACTATTGTGTTCCTTTTAAGAACATGTGAACTTTTCAGAACCTCTTTTGCCAGCTCATGATAACATGCAACCCCCTCCCCCCAAAAAAAATTTGAAGGAACACTATACAAAACTGTAGTCCTTATACTATAAGATCTCTTTGCCTTCATGGCAAACTCTCCTCCACCAATCAAGAATTTGTTCAAAACCCTTTCTTTTACTTACCTGATTCCAGCGCTGAGATCCCTCGGTCTTGGATCATGCTCCTCTTCTTGTGACATCATGGCAATGGATTACCTTAATGCTTACACAATTAATGCCTTCCCTATGGGCATTTCAAGACGCTGAATGTCCTCCTGCAAATTGTGAAGACATCCAGCATCGTTTCAAGAAGTTAAACTCTGTGTGAATAGAGGAAGCGCCTCTGGTGGCTGTCTGGAAGACAGTCACTAAAGACAGTCTTAACCTTGCAATGTAAACTTTGCAGTTTCTCTAAAAACTTGTCACTCTTGTCACTCTAAAAGCTTGTCACTTCCTCCCAGAATCATGCAGAGAGACAGCGTGGGAGGGAGAGGAGGCAGCCACAGAGTGAAGGGAGAGGAGCACAAAGAGCTCCAGACCTCTTCACTCGCCCCAGCAGGGCCAGGACTCCAAGGTAAGCTAAAAGGAGGGTGGCTGGAGATATAAAAAAATATATATATATCACTTGTGTGTGAGTGTTTGTAGCAGTTTGAGTGTGTGTATATTAGTGTGATTATGAGGGTGTGTGTATTTGTATGTGTGTGTGTGTGTGTGTATGGGTGTGTGTCAGGGTGTGCATCTGTGTGTATATATGTCAGTGTGTATCTGTATTTGCGCACATACATCTGTGTAGGTGCCTCTGTGTGTCAGGGTGTGTGTTTTCATGTCAGTGTGTGTATCTGTGTCATGGTGTAGAAATGTATCAATGTTTGTGTGTATCAGGGTGCATGTATGTATGTCAGTGTGTATGTGTCAGTGTCTATATGAATTTGTGTGTATGTGTCGGTGTATTTATATGCATGAATATCTGTGTAAGTGTGTATGTGGTAGTGTATGTGCATACATCTGGTCAAACACCAGTACAACATACAAGCACACTCCTGCAATCTAACAACTATTACATACAAACAAACCCCTTCACTCAAACACAAATACTTCACACAAATGGACATCTACATTTAAAAGTGAACATTACATTCAGACACACCACTGCAATCAAACGCAAACATACCCCTGTATTAAAACATATTAAATGTATACAAGCATCCCTTCCAACACCAACACTGTGCATTACACTATAGCGCCAGTAAATGTCCCAGCGCTGTACAGATATACAACCTAGAAATTTTGACTTGGGGTGCCTTGGAAAAATACTGAAATATTAAGGGAGCCTTGAACCTAAAAAGTTTGGGAACCAATGACCTAGAGAATGTTTCCAGTTTGGCTATTTTTACACTGAATTTGAAATACACAATCTCACTTAAAGGAACACTCCATAACTCTGAAGCCCTTTAGCTTGCTGAAATGCTTTATGTGTGAATAGTGTATCCTCTTTTTTTCCCACAATTTGCAAAAGTGCAGATTTCAATAGAAAAAGTATATATTTTTTTCCTGGTTTGGTTAGCTCAATGGACCTAAACCCAAGGGGTAACAATTGCCCAGAACACCTGCCTTGAGCTGCAATGGGAAGTCTGTAATTGGGCAGACAAAGTCTGGGCGGGGTTGGAAGATGACACTTTGCAAAGGCTTCAAACAAGACCTGCAACGTCTGCAAGCTGTTTTTAGATATACCATAGCAAAAAATGCAGATTTTTTTTTCATTTGCAGTATATACACACTAAAGAGTGTTTTATTTATTTTGTATTAAGGCAGTGAAGCGTCCCTTTAAAGGGACACTATAGTCACCTGAACAACTTTAGCTTAATGAAGCAGTTTTGGTGAATGGAACATGCCCCTGCAGCCTCACTGCTCATTCCTCTGCCATTTAGGAGTTAAATCCCTTTGTTTATGAACCCTAGTCACACCTCCCTGCATGTGACTTGCACAGCCTTCCATAAACACTTCCTGTAAAGAGAGCCCTATTAGGCTTTCTTTATTGCAAGTTCTGTTTAATTAAGATTTTTCTTATCCCCTATGTTAATAGCTTGCTAGACCCTGCAAGAGCCTCCTGTATGTGATTAAAGTTCAATTTAGAGATTGAGATACAATTATGTAAGGTAAATTACATCTGTTTGAAAGTGAAACCAGTTTTTTTTTCATGCAGGCTCTGTCAATCATAGCCAGGGGAGGTGTGGCTAGGGCTGCATAAACAGAAACAAAGTGATTTAACTCCTAAATGACAGTGAATTGAGCAGTGAAATTGCAGGGGAATGATCTATACACTAAAACTGCTTTATTTAGCTAAAGTAATTTAGGGGACTATAGTGTTCCTTTAAGTAAATAATCCTGTTAATATTTGTGTTCCAGGATTTGCTTGTCTTCAGGGCACATGAATTGCAATGATTTGAAAATTTTACACAAAGTCTCATAAGTATTTCATAAAAGTCTTTATGTTATATTGGTTTAGTCAGCAGCCTCTTGAATCAGACGCACATAGCGAGAGCTCTGTACGGACTTTCAGATATCAGCAGCTGCCAACCTTTTACCCTTGTCTGTCTGGTCTCTCCTGCGAGGTGACACTCATTGAGGTGGGTGGGGTGAAACTAAGAAACACCAAGCTGAGCCTGGGATTCCGAGATATCTGGACATTCCTGCACCAGCCGTTTAGGCCAGAGTAGACTAAAATGGTGCCGGAGGCCTCTGCTTCAGCATCCTCGGATGAGGACAGCTTATCTGAGCGATGGTCTGCCTTTTGTGGAAGGGGCAGTATTCCAGGTGCAGGGGACCCTTGAGTGACAATCCGTACATTAGGAAAGGTAGACATCAAAGCCCTGCTTAATGCACTGCGAGCGATATTTCAAGCAGATGTGGCGGTGGTGAGGGAAGAGGTGGCCACACTTACCAGCAGAATTGTTAAAACTGAGGAAGGCCTAGGTGTCATGAAGGTGGCACTAACATCTACAGACATGGCCCTTAATATATTGCAGAAGAGCGACGCTAACATACTCCGCCTCATGGCTGCCCTTGAAGACAGGAACAAGGCGAGAAATGTAAGATTTAGGGTGTCCCAGAGACTTACTTCAGATGAAATTCCTAATTTTATTACAAGGCTCCTTGCTTCACTGTTATCGACGAAACAAGTAAAATTGGTCAAGATAGACTATATTTGTCGCTTACCAAAGGCCCCCAGGGCCCCTCCTGAGACTTCTATAGACATTCTAATTATATTTGTGCAGGACTCTGATCAAGGAATTGTCATGGGGGCGACAAGGCACAATCCTACTACGATCTTGGAAGGCAGCACACTCACCTATCAGGATATGTCCCACCACACCATCCTTTGGAGACAGTCATTACGACTGCTCACCCAACACGTATGTGACCACCAGGTGCACTATAAATAGGGCATGCTCCAGTTCCTTATGGAAAAGGAGGGCAAGACCCGTTCCCTCACGCATCTATCAGAGGCGTACACCATGATTCTGGTACTGTGATTACCAGTCAGATTCTTCTCAGCAGCACACCGCCCGCCTTGGTCTGTGGACCGGATAACCTAATTAATGCCTAGAGCACTGACTTCGAGACCCAGCAACCTACTACCTTGAAATTATTACCCCTACCACCTTGTGTAATCTTAGAGAAGGGTCCTACCTGATACTTAGGCTGACTGCCTTCTAGACCGTTAGGTCGGTCATGTTCTACAACATGCTCTATTCCTTTATCTCATTGCAACATTTTAAGGTATTTGCTGGCATGACTTTTAAAAGTGAGATAGAGATCTATATCTATATCTATATCTATATATATAGATATATCTATATCTATATCTATATATATATATATATATCCCCTTTAGTTTTTGCAGAAACAGTTCCAACAGTATTTACAAATCCAATGCTATTCAGAGAAAACAATTTAACGGACTTCCAGAATCAGAGTATTTGTGATTAGTAAGACGTGTGTGTGTGTATATAATATAACTATATTTAAAAGCATATCTAAATTTCTGCAAAAATCGGCACACATATTTGAACTATCCATGTGAAATAATCAAAGAAAAGTGGTTAAATTAACTTAAACACATTGCCAATCTAAGTTCAAGTGGTCTGAAAAGAGCAATAAGATCTTCTACCACAGATCAACCTATTATTATGATACCAGAATGGGAACTAGACAGAAAAACAATGCCACTTTAAATAAAGTCAATCAACGGTGAACCTTTGATCTTCGATACAAGACAGAAGATAGATAAAAGTGAATGAAGGGCTATCATCATCTACTAAATAATATTGTCACAAAGCCATCTCAGCGTTACAACAGTGAATAGCCTGTTGTGTGAAATCTCACACAAGGGCACCCTGCTGGGATATGAGAAGTGACATTACTAAAGCTTCTCAACTACTCTTTAACTCCTCAACAGGGGTAGCGCTCCCCTGTTACAATCCGATGATTAAGCTGCACAAAGCAGCTGTTTATCCACTCACAGTAACCAGCAGGTGAACCCGATTCAATATTTATCATAGGCTTTTACAGATCACTGCCAGCCGAGCAAACGTTTTAATTAAGCTGGAACTTGCTTCAAAGAACTTATTCAAGATGTCAATCAGCAGGATAGAGATCGGATACGGTGTCAGGTGAGAGTGTGTAATACAAATCCGTAACTTTCTTCATCCCATCTCTGTAAATTAGCCTGGTATAAAGTTGGGGCTCTGATTGTAACAGACTGCCAGTCTCCTGGAATGTGTAACTCAAGTCACTCAAACCCCATTGTGCAGGTTGTAAGCAATATGTTAAACTGCAATGGGCTAGCACATTAAGACAGATCCTTTTCACAGCCGGTTTCTTGATACTGCAAGTGTTTGTTACACTGCTCTCCATTTACTGTTTACTTTCTTTGCTGGTGTAAACGGGGATTCCTTAACAACACTGTCCCAGTTTCTTGAAGTCAGTGCCACCATAGAAATAATCATGAGTGTGCTGTTGAGTGTAGAGTTTCACTTCCAAAACCTATACTATTACCTCCATATGTGTTTTCCAAAATTCACATGTCGTGATGAACAATTGGTAAACAAAATAGTGAGACATCTAAACATTAAAGAAACTACACATAATCTATCATAAAAGCAATATCAGGGATCGCAATAAACAACTCACTAAAAAATAGCAAGACAAACATTGAATTATTAGATTTCAAGAGATCCGAGAAGGAGATCCCTAGATTGGTATTAATAAGGAACACTTTACAGTCCAAAGCGTGAATGCAGCTGTGATAGAATGAAGGGAAAGATACAATTATCTAGTCCAATCCCAAGGTGGGGTCTGCTCTCAACAAGATTAGAAAAGGAAAGATTCACTAAACGGTTACAACCCAATATAGGCAACCTAAAATGGGGATATCAAGAGAGTATTGGCACATTAAGAATTATGCCAATTATATAGAGGGGAATAGGGATGATATAGGAGGTTACAGCATCCACAGTGAAGGGAGAGGGGTATCAAGGAAAATAGTTGAATCCACAACGCAAAAAGGAGTGAATCCTGTAATTTTTCCTGCCTGCACCTTAACAGGTGCTTAATTGCTGTATAGATCCATAGCTGCTTTGACAAATATACTAGCTGCAGCTACCAGTCAAATGCTAGGTTAAATAGTAGAGTAAACTTCTGCTAGTTCTCCCGGTGTGCAAATAGTATTTAACTCTGTTACTCCTATTCTGAGTCACCAATACCTTCCATATCTATCCTTGTGGCTATCCCCATAAAATTCCCTGCAATCCCACCAACACTATTAATCAAAATAGTGAATACGTGATAAAATCAGTGCATAGTGCAAGTGAAAATAAAATAAAATAAACCAGACATGTGTTTCGGTGCTCAAACAGCACCTTTCGGAACTATTTTGTGTAGAAAATATTTCATAGATTTAGAATATCTCTAATTTCAAAATGGGACGATCAGGTTTTCCAAGTTTGTGCTGCGTGGTTTGTGTTGGCAAATGTCCCCTGCTCCAGTACTCAAATGTTAGAGGGGCTAAGTAAGAGACAACTGAATGTATTAACTAAACACATTTGTGTCAGTTCTCTAACATTTGGATCACATAATTCCTCTAAGGTTCAACGGCTCATTCGAAAATAGTTCTACCCAGTAGCTTCCAAAATGGCAAAGTAGGGCTGAGGAAGAAATATAGTATTTGTGGTAGCGTTACAATTACTTGTGGTTAAGGGGGACTTAAGTGCAAAACCCTGCTCTGTACCAATAAAAATATATTGAAAAAAAATAAATAAAGGCAATATTGCAATCGAGCTGGCTGACATTTATGTAAAGATTAGGCTGATTTCAAAAGGCAAATGAACAATAGCCAAATGAAACTGCCAATTTGGATGAAACAGCCGAAATCTTACATTTTACAAATGGAAGAATGAGTTACAATTCGTTGCATTTCCAGAAATCTCATACAGGAGGCACAGAGGATGCCCAAGTCAAACGTAGAAGGAAAACTAATTCCAAATGCCAAATTGCAAATCAACTAAAATACTGAAAGAAAAGCATATTGAATATTCACAGCACATGTAAAAAAAATTTTAAAAAAATGGTTGAATATATTTATTACCTGTTCTGTATTAAATTTATAGTTTGTATACTGTATTTTTGTAATATTGTATCCCACTGTAACAGTGCAATGATTTGTGGACCCAGGATATACTTGAAAACTAGAGAAATCTCAACGTATCTATCCGGGTAAAATAATTTATAAAACAAATACATACTCTTAAATGCCACACATACTGTGTTGGTGCACTCAAACATTGCTTGAGATTTTTTTTTTTTATGGACCACAATTGTGTGATAAACCCAGAACTCCTTGCCAATAAAACTCACTATAATGCACAGTGATGCACAGTGTTGTGTTTTCTCTGTAATTTGAAAAAGTGAAATAAAGATTTAAACATGAAAAAAAAAAAAAAAAGAAGTGCAGAATAGAAGAGCATTACAGAGTCCCTAAGCAATACAATGTACAGAAATATGAGTAATAGGGGGTGAGGTGGAGTGTGTGTGTGGACACCATATCCAGTTGGAGCCATTTCCTATTCTGTTCTGATAAGTGGCGGCAGTGCCTGGCTTGCTAAAACATTGCAATGTGCATGCATATTACTAAAAGATATGGTACAAGACCAGATGCTAGGTGGTGATGTGGGTCTTGTGAAACCAATGAGACCTGCTCTGGCAAACTTTACAAAGGCAGTAACTGAAGCCCCACCCTTAAATTATTTTTAATTCTATTTAAACAAACAGGGGCTATTTATCCCTTGTGGTCCAGCAGGACCATGGGTCCAGAGGTGTCACGGACAGACTGGATCGAACAAGCAAATACTCTGCCTGGCCAAAAAAATAAAAATAAAAGTTACCAAAAAAAAAAAAAAGTCACACACACTCTAATATTTTGTTGGACCGCCTTTGGCTTTGATTACAGCACGCATTTGCTGAGGCATTGTTTCAATGGGCTTCTGCAAGGTCATAATATTTATTTCTGTCCAGTGTTGCATTCTTTTTTCACCAAGATCTTGTATTAATGATGGTAGAGTCTGTCCTCTACGCAAAGCCTTCTCCAGCACATCCAAAAGATTTTCAATGGGGTCTAGACTCTGTGGTGGCCAATCCATGAGTGAAAGTTATGTCTCATGCTCCCTGAACCACTCTTTCACAATTTGAGCCCAATGAATCCTGGCATTGTCATCTTGGAATATGCCCGTGCCATCAGGTAAGAAAAAAAAATCCATTGATGGAATAACCTGGTCATTCAGTATATTCAGGTAGTCAGCTGACCTCATTCTTTGGGCACATAATGTTGCTGAACCTAGCCCTGACCTGCTGCTACAACCCCAGATCATAGCACTGTTTTTTTCCCCCCTCAATTAGCCTCACTGATTAGTGGTTTTCATAAGGCTACACGGCTGTTCAGTCCCAATCCCTTGAGTTCCATTCGCATTGTGCGTGTGGAAATGCTCTTAATTTCACTATTAAACATAGCCCTGAGTTCTACTGTTTTTCTACAATTTGTTTTCACCAAACATTTAGGTGATCGCCGATCACGATCAATCAGGATTTTTTTCTGACCACATTTCTTCCTCTAAAACGATGGTTCCACGCTATCCTTCCCGTTTTTAATAATGCGTTGGACAGTTCTTGTGCACGCGTGTTAATCAGGCAAGCGTGCCCAATGCACTTTTCTATCAGTCTTAAAGATAGGACACGGATATTTCTATAACCAGTCCCCCATCTAGTGGGTGGAGAAAGCATAAAAAACTAAAAATTGTTAAATGGGGCACCTTCTTTTTTCTGCCTCCACATTGAGGTAAATGAAGTACAAACTTTTGAGTAAGACAGTTGTCGCAAAGTGATGCATATCCCATTAAATGTGCTACTAGGGAATGTGTCTGCAATTAATCTTCCACAATTTAGCAACAAATTAACAATCATTTTGCCTAATACAATTCAACAGCCAAAATGACTTGACAGGTCACTGAAAACACTTTTCAACTAGTTATTTTCCCACTTCACCCAGACTTTGTGCTTCCTCACTTTGAGAGTCAAGATACTAAAGGAACACTCCAAACTCACAAAACACTTCAGCTAACAGCCAAGAGGGTTCCCAGATTTAATCTGTGTCAATGATTGTTCAAGTGGAAGTGAGAGCTTCCATGGGTAAGCCCTAGGAGATGAAAAGGGAGACAGACTGTTCAAATGTACAATACATTTCTTTGGAAGCATTAATTCCAGAGAGAGAAGGTCTGGCTAGCTCTACAACCTAGTCAATTAAATTGTTAGTCAGACAAACTTATGCTTTTTTCCCTCACTCCCCCACCCCACCTCCCTCCCCCCCACAAAAAAAGTTAATCAAAAAGGTGGTGGGGGGGGGGGTTAAAGTAGCAACCTGGCTGAGTGTTATTTATCTGAAATAGTGACAAGATTAATAAAAACAAAGAATGCCAAGGACAGTCAACTCTTATTGTACTGTCAGAACTCCTTATAGTATAACTGTATAGCACAGGGGTAGGCAACCTACGGCACTAATGCCATGCACGGCACTCAATGTTTCTTTGCACGGCACTCAAGGCTGCTAGAGCCAAACAGGCTCTGGCCTATCAGGAGTCCCAGTAAAACTTCAGATATCTGCTAATACAAAGAGGTGGTGAAAGACAATCCTCCATTTAAGCATTGCAGCACATAGAGGAAGTGATCTCAGATCACTTCCCCCCAGCACTTGTGAATGGGAATTCACACCATAGTAAAGCAGCCCGCAGCTGCTGTTGCAGCTCCTATCCTTGACCTGTACCTGGGCAGCCTGGTCCCCACTGGAACCCAGGGAAGCCACCCACGCTGCTAGATATACATAGACCTGCAGAATAACCCTCCCCTCATACAAATAATACGAACAGCCCACAAACAAACATACACACAATCTGCACAAACGTAACCAGCTAACAATCCACATACATGCACACAAACCCACATGCAGCCTCTCACATGCAATACCCCAAACAGCCCCCACACACTACCAAACACACAATGTGACATATCCATCCACACAATTCCACAAGCAGCCCTCATACATAGCCCACATTCATATGTATCATACACGATACCATAAACTACTAATGAACATATACACACAAATACAACGATACAAAGCAACTGCAGTAACAATAACACAAGCAGAAAACGGCAGCATACACACCATAATTTTAAAAAATAGGACCGGCATGCTACGGGACATCACAACCCTATAACGGCACAGTGCTGCTAAAAGGTTGCCTACCTCTGGTATAGCATTTCAGCAATATTTAGCAAACATCTACTTGATAGGCATTGGCTAATGTGTTCTGGTAAAGAGTGATATCATTTTATGGAGAGCCTTCTGAAAAATCATGCTTACAACAAAACAGTGCACCCCTGTTTGCAAGATAAAAAAAAAAAAAAATGAAAGATTGTAGCAGTACAAATTATTCCTTTACTTGCCACCATTCCAGTTTGTGCTTAATACTCTTTGATAAGGGTATTTCTTTCAATAAATTCTGGAATGCGCCTGGTCAAAAGAAAGTCAAGCATTAACAAAGTAATTTTCTGTTGGCCCGCATAAAGAGAAAAAAAAAAAAAAAAAAACAGGGATTACTGGCAAGAAAATATCACTTTGTTACCCACAATTTTTCCTTGAAGACAGCAGTTCTGAACAGGATATGAAAATGATAGGATGTGATTTTATTCCATCTCCTTGTAGTACTGCCAAAAACTATGCATTGTACACATTAAACCACTAACAAAAATGGACTACAACTAACTGCAATTAAATAGCCTCCTCAGGTTTACAAAATTAAGATCTTGATCATTAGATATTTAATATTTGCCAGCTTTCATTTAAACAAACCTAAATAAAAATGTTTTCGGTATGCCATCAAGTTACAAAATGGTATAGCTTAAATAAATGCAAAAGCAATATAAATTAAAACATTTTTTTTTTTTACTGCCTCATTTCTTTTCTGGATCTATGTACTAAGCATCGCCATCTTTGTGTTCCCGGGTGGCGTTTACCACATCACTTTCATCTGCCCAAACTAGCTCGCACTGTGAAATTACCATGCGTGCCCACTTGTAGACTTGGGCATTTGAATTTGACTGAATTTGGGGTATTTGTCCATTTGTCTAAAAGATGAATGTGTCAGGATTACTATATGATCCAGCACGTAGAATAATGTTACACAGATGACTAACAGGCAAGGTATTTCCGGGCCTCAGAATGGCCGGACTAACGTACCAAAGAATAGTCAGGGTGCTAGACGAGGTCAGGGGACACAGAAAGGGACACAACGATAAAGGAAAGCCAGAGGTCAGGGATACCAGAAATACAGGGAAGTCAAAATCAACTTGTACAAGCACCAACTAGAAAGGACGCTTGTCTGGACCTGGTTTTAACAAACAACCTTGATCTTTTGACCAACATTCAAGTAGGTGAGCACTTGGGAAATAGTGATCACAATATAGTGTCCTTTGAAATGAACACAAAAAAACAAAAGCACATGGGGTATACTAAAACAAATTATTTTTAAAAGGCCAATTTATATAAGTTAGGGGCAGCTTTACAATATATTGACTGGCATAAACTCTATAGTGAAAAGAACAATGAGGCTAAATGGAACGTCTTCCAACAAATATTAGAAAGGTACATTTCTCAGTATGTACCATTGGGTAATAAATATAAAAGAAACAAATTAAAACCAATATGGCTTAGTAGAGAAGTAAAACAAGAGATTAAAAATAAGAAAAGGGCATTTAAATCAGACAAATAAGATGCATCTTATAAAAGATAAGGAAGCCAATAATGTGTGCAAAAAGGCGATTAGATTTGCTAAACTTCAAAATGAAAAAAAAAAAAGATAGAAAAAGAGAGCAAAACCAACGCCAAAGCATTTTTAAGTACATAAATTCTAAAAAAAAAAAAAAAAATGAAAGTGTAGGTACACTAAAAACTGAAACAGGGGTGTTCGTTAATGAAGACCAGGAAAGGGCAGGAATTTTAAACAACTATTTCTCCTCCATATATATTAAGGAAGAACCCATGGCAATAGATGTGCAAATGATTGCTACTAAAAACTTGCAGAATAATTGTAATTGGTTAACTCAAGACAAGGTGCTGCAGCAACTAAAGAAAGCTAATATAAACAGAGCTCCAGGGCCTGACCGTATCCATCCACGAGTGCTTAAGGAACTAAGTGTAGAAATAAGTGAACCTCTGTTTTTAATCTTTCAAGATTCTTTTCTTTCAGGAAGTGTTCCGAAGGATTGGAGAAAGGCAGATGTGGTTCCTATAAGACAATAGGGGGGATGGGTCTGCGCCAATGTGTACAATAAATAATAGTATAAAGTCCAATAGAATCTGTATTGTCGTATCCAAGGTTCTACTTTTAACGATATCCAGAAGGTGTCGGTGGCGTGAAGAGTAATCCAAATGTATGATAATAGAAGAGATCTTACTTACAATTTGCAGAGCTTAATCCAGCTCTGGTGTGAATGACTTACAGCGGTGTTATCCCCGCTTGCAGGATATGTAGCAAGTGTCTTCTTTGCGATAACAGGTAACCAAGTTGGAAGATATAAAATGGAGACAGTAATAGGGCAGTATGTTCCACACGTATAGTAAAAATTTTAAAATATAATAGATACACTCACATTTGGTAGAGCTTTGACTAGCTCTAGTTGGTTAGGCGTACAGCGGTATCATCCCCGCTTGTAAGATATAGGGTGAGTGATCTTGATGAGAATATCAGGAGCTCGGAGAGAAGATAAAACAGCGAAAGTGCTCTCAATAAAATTTAGATAATAGAACAAAATAATAAAATATACTCACACTTTATAGGGCAGGCTAACTGCTCTATGTTACAGCGTAGGTGGTATAATCCCCACCTGGGATTCTTTGGAGTATAGTATGCAGGAGTTAAAAATAATAAAAGAATATAATGATATAAAATATATATAAAACGTATATAAAAGGCCAGGTAATAAAAAAAGGAGAAAAGATGATGGTTTAAATGTAAAAATGACCAAAATCTTTTTATTAGCAATATATAAAACAGTAAAAAGTATCCAAACGCGTTTCGCCAGTATAAGGCTTTATCAATGGATAGTAAACATATCAACCTGGCTGGTTAGAGTTTATATAGGTATAAAATTAGTTTAAAATTGGCGCCAAAATTGTGCAACCAATGGTAAAACAGATCTTTTTTGCAATTATAAAACAGCTTTTAATGATAACAGTTGAATAGATGTAACTTGTCTGATGCTTATAATCTAATTTTTTTATGAAAACAAGCGTTTTTTTTTATGATTAATTTCATTGTTTTGGCCGGACCATGTGACGCGCGTCATAAGCGTGACGTCACTTCCGGTCCGGACGGAATCATGGGGCTTGTGGTTCCTATATTCAAAAAGGGTTCAAAATCCTTGCCTGGAAATTAAAGACCTGTGAGCTTAACTTCTGTGGCTGGAAAAGTATTTGAAAGGTTATTAAGGGATACTATTCATGAATTTCTTGAGAAGAACATGGTTATCAGCAAAAATCAGCATAGTTTTATGAAGCACGGGTCACGTCAAACTAACTTGATTGCATTCTACGAAGAAGTAAGTAGAAGTATAGATCAGGGTGTTGCAGTGGATGTGATCTATTTGGATTTTGCCAAAGCATTTGATACAGTTCCACACAATAGATTTGTGTTCAGACGCAAAGAAATCGGTCTAGATGAAAATGCTTGTTCTTGGTTAGAACATTGGCTTAAAAATAGAGTACAAAGCGTTGTCGTTAATGATAAATTTTTAAGCTGGACAGAGGTGGCAAGTGGTGTCCCTCAGGGGTCTGTTCTGGGACCCCTTCTATTTAACATGTTTATAAATGATCTTGAAAAAAGCATTGAAAGTCATGTTTCAGTGATTGCAGATGACACAAAACTCTGTAAAATAATACAATGTGAGCAAGATATTACTTTGCTGCAGAGGGATTTAGATAGACTGGGGGACTGGGCACATAAATGGCAGATTAAATTTAATGTTGAAATATGCAAAGTTATGCACTTCGGCGTAAAGAATACACAAGCAACTTATACCCTTAATGGAAACGAATTAGGGATAACAACACACGAAAAGGACTTGGGAATTTTTATAGACAACAAACTATGCAACATTGTGCAAATGTCAATCAGCAGTGGCAAAAGTCAGTAAGGTATTGTCATGCATGAAAAAGGGCATTCATTCTCGAGACGAGAATATAATTGTGCCTCTTTATAAATCACTGGTAAGACCACATATTGAATATGCTGTGCCATTTTGGGCACCTGTTCTAAAGAAGGATATTATGGCACTAGAAAAAGTGCAGAGGCGGGCTACAAAATTAATAAAAGGAATGGAACATATCAGATATGAAGAAAGGTTAAATTTAAACCTATTTAGTTTAGGAAAATGTCACCTGAGAGGGGATATGACAACATTTTACAAATATATTCGGGGCCAATACAAACCATTGTGTGGAAATCTATTCACGAGGTCATGTGTTTAGACTGGAAGAAAGAAGATTTCGTCTAAGGCAAAGGAAAGGATTTTTTACTGTAAGAACAATAAGGATGTGGAATTCTCTGCCTGAAGAAGTGGTTTTATCAGAGTCCATGCAGATGTTCAAACAGCTACTAGATGCATACTTGCAAAAACAGAATATTCAAGGATATAATCTTTCAATGTAGGGTAATAACTGCTTGATCCAAGGATAAATCTGACTGCCATTCTGGTTTCAAGAAGGAATTTTTTTTCAAGCTTGTTGCAAAATTGGAAGTGCTTCAAACTGGGTTTTTTCCCTTCTCTTGGATTAAGAGCAAAAAACAAATGTGAGGAATGCTGAACTTGATGGACGCGGTGGCCGCAGCAGCCGGCGTCCATTAACATGTCGCAAGTGTTATTCATGTAGACGGACGGACGCTGACCGCAAGGTGAGGAAGAATGTGTTACAGAATGAACAAATAGAAATTACAACAAATAAAACGAAGACCGAATTGCATATTATTCTTTGTTCGTTCATTTAGTTTATTACAAAGAGGGAGCCGGCTTTGTGACTTCGTCCTTGTAATATTTAAAAATGAAAGTGTTGGGAAGCTCTGCTCCCCAATCCCCCCTCACTATTTTTATGGTGAGAGGTGTGGGTAAGGTATTTGTTTATTGGGGGGAGACTAAGGGCTTAGGACCCCTAGTCACTAAGGGGAGGGATTATTTTTACAATTAGCAACCAAACGGTGGGGTTGGGGAGGGACAATAACCTCCCCCCTCATTTAAGGTTTTCATCAGCCAATAATAAGCGGAGGGGACACTATGTCCTCTGTTTAGTTTAATAGCCCCCACTTGGAGGACATGCCCCAAAACGGGGCACAAGTGGCTGGTCCCACGTTATTGGATTGGGAGAGTTTACAATAGTGAGCAGCTACAAGGATACCAATTTAGGGAGTTATCTACTCAACAGCTGCAAGTTGCACCCATGGCCCAGAATTTCTACCTTCTGATAAAAATTCCACACAAAAAAATAACCAAATTTTGCTGGTTTGGACGAAACAATCATTTCGGCAGCGCCCAAGTCTACAATACCGGACATTCGGAAATGGTTAATGTAGGCAAAGCGAGAATTAATCTCCTCCCTGTATATGAAAAGGCGTAGGAAAAAAACACATAAGAAAAGTAGTCCCTATTTTATCTTATGTCTTTTGTTAGAAATAGCTCCAAAAAAAATAAAAAAGTAGGAAAGCGGAAGCGATTGAGAAAAGGTATGTACGCCATTTTAGTACTGCTTTAAAATAAAAAAACTAAATTGATCAAGAAAGATAAAAACTTCACCAATAGTTAAAAACATTCAAAAAGGCTTAACCCCTTCAGGACGGCGTCAATAGTACACGATCTGATCAAAACAAAATGTAAACAAAAACTAATTTGTGCTATATGTCTGTTCAGGAGAAACATAGCTTTCATTTCATATCAAATATTTATATATGAAACAATTTATTATGGATAAAATAAAAAAATTAAAAACAAATTAAAATTTCTGCATCACATTTTAGCTGTAAATGTCATAATACTGAGCTTTTACTGCAAAAAAAACCCCAAAAAAACATATTTGGATTTAGCAAAGTCTCACAAGTACAACAGTAGCCCCCAATAACCGTTTTTACGGTGTTTTGGAAAGTTACAGAGTCAAATATAGAACATTCCATTTTTCAGTTTTTTCACATTGAAATTTGCCAGATTAGTAATGTTACCTTTGAAACTGTGTGGTAGCCCAGGAATGAGATTTACCCCCGTGATGGCATACCATTTGCAAAAGTAGACTAAGTTACAGAGAACTGCAATGTTTACATTGCAGCTCTAAGTCTGCCCTCTGTGGCTGTCTAACCACTAGAAGGGTGGGAGGTAAGTTTCAGTTTGTTTTCTGGGGGTTTTCTGGGGGTGGGGGGAGAAGTCAATCACAGAAAGTGTTACTACAACTAAAATGAGGGCACAGGGGTATGGAGAATATGGATGGGTATACAGAAGGATAAGGAGAGTTTGGCTGGACAGACAAAAAATAAGGACAGGTTTAGCTGAGAAGTGGTACAGACAATCAGTTTTGAATTTGGGAGATTAAAAGGAACATTGAAAACATTCAAGGACATGGACACTTAAGATGGCTGGTAAGTGAATATAACAATGTGCTGGCTAATGGAAGCTTGTGAATATAACAATGTGAGGGTTGGTGAGAAAGACCTTAACTGGACTAGTGGGAGAGCGTGAACTTCCAGGTTTACTCACTAAAATGACTAATGTCGAGGACTGAAAGTTAATTTAAAATTTAAGGCCAAAATAGTCAAAATGGGAAAATTCTCCAAGTCCGCTATGTTTCACGTTCAGATATGTGGGCCTTATATTTGAAATTCACTTTTAATTCCCAACAATTTTCACTTTATTAAACAACACTGTATATTAGAGCAGCACCAGAACTAAATAAGTCATTGAATATAGTCCTTGAAAAATATGTGATTTTAAGTTGTGAGCCTAATAGGGTAGCCTTTCGACAGCTTCAATTTTTAGACCAATCTTTAACTTTTAATAATTGTTACAATTCTGTAACTTCAAGTTGTATTCCATATTATGATCTAGTTTTCAATTTGGTGTCCTAGTTTTGCGATTTGCTTTCGTTCAATAAGTGCAATTCTATATTAACAACCTCCAACTTGTACTTTAAAAAGATGTATCTTGGCCAGTAGAGTTAATAAAAATAGTGGTTGTTAAATGAAAGCAACAATGCAGTCTCCTCAATTCTCCCTGAACATGTTCAGAGTTTAGTAACTGTTGTTTATATTGGCATTTCATTCTGTTTTATGCTTCCATTGAGAGATGACTTCAGTGCTGCCTCTATGCAAACTGTAAAGGCTTCACTTTTGGTTTGTGATTTGTAATTAAAACTAGGTTAACATATTGCAAGCAGTCTTTTTTTAAACTAAAATAAAAGCAAATTAATCTTTAGATAACACTACAACTATGGTCAATATAATCAATGCAAACATCACTAAATACAAAATGAAAAAAAAAAAACAACAGGTCTCTACAATATGGAAACAAATACATACAGGATATACAAATCAGAAAAGAATTAGATATAAAACATTTTAATGTGCCTGCGTTCATACTCTATTTGAAAAAAAATTTCAAAATACTATGGCATCTTAATTAGGTATATTGCAAAAACGTGCTTGTTCTTCCAACGAGATGTGTTAGAAAGTACATGTCTATGTTCATAGTTTGGAATACACCACCAGATGAAGACAATCTTTCCATTTACATGGCAGCTTTCTGTGGTTGAATCGTGTGTGGTGTAGATGACATGGCAGAACTCACATACTTTCATACTACTATGGCAGATTGGCTACTACTTGGGTATTGAGTGCTTTCTCACTAAATTCAATAAGAGTGCATCTCCCTTTATAGGGTGGCACTGACTCAATTCTCACTGTCCAGACGGCTCACTGAGAATGATGCTGTATTACACGAGGTTTGATTCGGATTGTCTCCTAAATTAATCGACATCTCCTACTTCACTGTGTGAGGAACGTAGTTCCTTATTATACAAAATTATTCACTATCAAAATTACCCACCTCCTCCCACTTGTGGAGGGTGGATAAAATTGATGCTTTTTTAAATTTGACAATGTTTGAGATTTTGATCGATAATATCCAACATCAGTTTAAATTTGCATGAACTATTAATCATTAAGTTGTTACAGAAGAGTAAACAATAATTGAAAGGGCATGTGACAAAGGGAATTATAAGAAATAAACAGCAGTAGAACAATATACCGTATTTTTCCGTGTATAAGACAATCCCTATTTTCTGAGCCCAAAATGAAGAAATATTTTAAACATCAAATAGAACAACTTTGATATTTTAGGGGTGCCTTCTGAGGAGAACAACACGCTTCTGATTCTCATGCCTCCCCTGTGCTACGGTACTCTGAAGTTAACGGCTCTATAGTGCATGCTGGGAGACTACAGAACCCACAACACAGCAGGTGGTGTGAGGGCATGCTGGGACATTACAGTAGTATTACATCTGCTCCCTGATCCCCATTTCCTCCCCCATAAATATAAATCAGAAAGAATACCTACCAGAGGTAGAACAAACCTTAATATGGCTGCTCCTTTTATGGTGTGGCATGTCTCTGGAGCTCTGTTGGTGGTAAGTACTGAAGTCTGCTGCAGCTCCCACGCATATAGGGACCTCTTCCTCCTTGCCACAGCATTCAGAAGTGGATCGGTAGGGAGAGAGGCCTGGGATGTGTGTGGGCCGTGGCACACTGAAATGCAGCAGGCGTCATCATAACTTAGGCCCTGCGCACAAGTGTATTTTATTTTGTTTGTTTTTTAACCCCTGCAGTGACATTCTGTGTATAAGACGACCCCCAATTTTTGACTACATTTTTTTTTTGCCATCAAAGTCCCTTTTGTCAAATTATGATTTCTCTCATTTGCCTAATTCTGAAGGCTAACAAAAGCAGTTAAAGTGATTTTTTTTTTCCATTTTTACTTGCTGCTTTCCATGGGAAACAATGATCTAAAAAAAAAAAAAATCAGTGTCATATCCCTAGGAATGCTGGAAAAGCATGACTGCGGTGCACGCACTAAAATCTTGTAATGTCATCAGTACAAACACCATTCACAAATGCATGCAACCAGGTGTGCACAGCTAGCAGTCCCTGCTGAATGCAAATTGGCTCCAAACATTGGAACAGCTGGCTGGCTACCAACATGGCACTTTAATTGCCTGATAGACATTGATAAGGCATATTTACCCTCAATATTTTTGTACTACATAATTCTAGGCTGCAAGTGGAGCATGGGAGTCATAATCCAACAAGTTAGGGCAGCAGCTTAAGATCTCTATTTTAGTCATTAGGAGATATATGTTGTGCTAAAGCACTCATGGGACATAGGACCATGTCTGACATATTCTGCGAGGTTGTATTCAATTACATTCCGTGATGTTCAGTGAGACAGATCCAATACTCGTGTCTGTTTTATTGCATGGGCAGATATGAAGGGCTATAAACAGAGGGATGGCTAAATATTGCTTCTTCTACTATGGCATTTTTTTTTTCTCTAGAGTATGTTTTTGTGTAGTGGGACTGGCATGTGACCCGGTCTTGTGCAGCGCATCTGCAGCGGAGTGAAGATCTAAAAAAAGGGACCGGACAGGTTATTTTCATGTGAGAGTGGAGCAGAAGATGTGAAAGTGGGGCGGAGCTAACTGCTGAAACAACTGGTCGCATCTTCTGAGAGCTCCAAGATTTAACGGAGGAAAAAAAAAAAAAAAAACAAGAAAAACAACTATTTTACCCCCACAAAAGCAACCAAGACTGTCCTACTGCAGTGGACTACCAATGGGCAGGAAAAACAAAAAGCCAAAACAAGAACTGCCCCGGCCGGGCACCAGCATAGGGGACCTATGGCGGCAAGCACATGGCGCCTCGGAACCCAACATGGACGCCTACCTCGACGACTTCGACGACTCCGATGAGCGACCCTCGGAGCACGAAGTCACACACTTACCCGTAATACAGGAGGCAGTGCAACCAAGAACGCAGCCGGACACGGCCCGGTCACAAAGGCCGAAATGAGGGAGCTGCTGGCGGAGCTCCGCCGGAATATCCAAGTGGATGTAGCCGACATGAGGAAAGACATACAGGGTCTAACAAACCGCATGGTAAGCATGGAACAAGATTCCCTTAACCACTCGAGGACTGTAGCTAGGCTCCAGCAGGAGGTAAAAACGCTGCAACAGCAGCACCTGAGAGTGGAACAGAAACTGGCGGTACTGGAAGACTCGCGCAGGGCCCAAAACATAAAGATTCGAGGCATAGCAGAGTCGGTCCCAGATTCAGAACTCCCTCACTTCATGAGGCGCCTAGTAGGTAACATACTCCAGCCGAAGCAAGCTAAAGGGGTAGGCCTGGATGGCATATTCAGAATCCCCAAACCGCCAACGGCTCCTCCGGCGGCACCCAGGGACGTAATTGTTAAATTTCAAAAGCGACAGGACAAAGCTGCGGTTATGACCGCCATTAGGGGAAATACACCATACCCCTTCAAGGACATGGCCCTCTCACTATACACAGATTTATCCAGAGGAACTATGGCCTGGCGCTCAACCATGAGACCCTTCACCACCCTACTCCGCGCCCATAATATTAAATATCAATGGCGCTCACCACACAAGCTCCAGTTGTTGCAGGGAGACAACACATACCTTATAGCGGACATGCAGGAGGCGAAGACACAACTCGCTACCTTGGGCCTCCCAACAGATGCTCTGCAGCAACCAAACATCCCCTCCAGACCACATGTATGGAACCCAGCTAACTCAGACTTTCGTTCCCAGGAGTTCACGGACAGTGGCCCGACCTGAGTGCCCTTAGCGGGCCGACTGAGCCGCACCACGCACACTGTTGCGGGACATATGTAAATAAGGTTTAACTATACGGTTATATTTTTGCCCACACTATTAGTCCACACCCTAGCCGCGGACACCCCGCATTATTTTGTACCTCTTCACCATGCTCAGTTGTCCACCTTAAGTTGAGTTACAACCGGATTAAGCACAAGCCCTAGTGGGCAGGTCGGGACCGTTACCAGGAAGCACCTTATGTGACCCAGCACCTACACGGTTTCCCTGGCAAAATTCAACCTTACTTGGCCCATCAAAATTCACACCACAGGGGCCGATATGCCCACGGCATGTATTTGTATTGCTCTGTTCAGTTTTGTTAATGTTTTAGTTTTTATTTTGCGCCATATAAACGATAGTACTTAACTCTTAATATTACACGGCAATGTTTTTAATGGGACAGAAGGGTTTAGACAAGAGAGCGATGACACTTGACATAACAATTGGTATCGACCCTAAGCTACTGTTCCTACTCATTTAAGCAGTTCATTATGACAGATGGAGTTACAGCATGTACCTAGCTTGAACAGTTAAATAAAAATGTGCGTTAATGCGGAATGCCCAGTAAAGCAACTGTTTTAGCACTTACTAAACTCTGACGTTTGACCTAATCAGCGTATGAACAACTCTGACTTGAGGCTGATATACAAGACAATATAGCTCTCACTACTCTATACGATGAACAATGTATAGAGCCCTAACGCGTTACTGAACCGGACCCTGTGTATAGCACACTGTCTGAATCCAATAACATACCCAGTGGGTAGGCATGTCTTGTATTTGAACACTAACCTATCGCAACCTACTAGTTTCCCTTAAAAATTTGTGCTGTTTTACGAATGCCATAATGATGTCTTTCTCTACTGTTATTATTGTACTTGCCCATGCTGTCGTGGCTGTGCAAGTCCTTTTGTTATAACATGCACAACAAAAATAAAGAATTTAAAAAAAGATGATGTGAAAGTGACCCGCACTTTAGGGCTTTCTAATACCCCCATGTGTGGTACCACTAAAAAGTTGCAGAATTTAGAGCATCATAAGTAACCAATGGCAATCTATGAACCTTTACATGAAAGCCAGTTTGTGGTTAGTTGAGAATAGGATTATTCTCCAGATACTGCAAGGATATAGAATGCCAATTTCTAGGAAATGTTGTGCACACTGGAGAATGAGTATAGATGAAGCATATATAAAACAGACTCCAGTTATAAGCCTGTGTATATATAAATATTGCACATATACACTGTATACTTAAGGATTTATGGACAGGAAATAAAATATTTATAATAAATTCTTAAACATAACATAAAATGACAATGAATTTGATCTGATACATTTATTGCTCAGATATGCGATCAGCGGCGAAAATCAGGAGGTTGTCATGCGGTCGAGGTCCTGGCAGATTAAAGCAGATATGTGGAGGGAGGTTATTTGGCTATCTGTGCAGCTGTACAGACGTGTACGAGTAGAGCTCTGCCTTCCTATACCAATTTATTGCCTTTTAGTAAATTTTTATATAAAGATTTATCTCAGCTTATGAAATACACTAGAAGGCAGTGCTCACATGAAAAAGACTGCATGCTTGTTCTGGTGACTATAGTGTACCTTTAAACGTAATAGTTAATAGAAAAAGACAGACCAGCCCTCACTAAAACTTTCTGGAGGTTGTCCACAGTTGGGTTTCATCCAACAACCAGCCAAAAATCCGAATTAAAATCTAAATGGTCTAGCACTCATCAATGTTTATAAATTTCCATTATTGTGCGCGCACTACAACTGCCATGAGAGCACAATGAGGGGAACTTGGATATATTGAGGCGTGCTGGACAATTTTGAATTATATTTAAATCCAATAGGGGCTGATTGGCTTGATAGAACATTGCATCTTTCAAATCCCATCTGAAAAACTTTAGCTTTCTGAATTTACATCACAGATTTGATGTAAATGACGGCATAAATGAAGACAATGAAAGTGGCTCCTTTGAAGCCTAACCTATACAAGAAGCATAGCATTTTAAGATAATTGGCATGTCCCAATAAAAGATGCACCTATAAAATGTTATAGGCAAACTGCAGCAAATGTATGCCCTGTCTGGAAAACCAACACCACAACCATAACCCGCGAATTAATCTATTTAGGCCGAACATGGTAGCATTAGGGAATTACCATATAAGCACATCCCATATAGCGTGCCGATCCCAGTGCCACATTGCAGCATATAAGCGGGACTATGGGGCATCGAGGTTGGCACCTCGGGCTGCAGGTGCCCACAGTCACTACCTTAAGGGCCACACTTCTTCATGTATCATCTCATTTTATTTTAATTTTAAATTCATTTCATGTATATAAGTTGGGTTTAAGCCGTGTTTTCATCTGCATATATAATTACACAGGACTCACGGTGGGGCCACACGTATAACCCATATGGGTCTGCCTTTACACCCATTCGATATTGCGAACCACGTTTGACCTCATATTATACTCTGCTTGTTGGCTCTGTATTTGTTTGTTTGCCTCTTATTGCCCCAGGAAGCATCTATTTAATCTTACTTATGAGGCTGGCAGTACGCCATAAGGGTCCTTCAATAGCATGCTTTATATTCTCGATAAAGTCCAGTTTAAGCAACATAGGCGGAGATGTCTAGCTAGTTAGGCAATATTGAAATACCTCTAATTACTCTTTCATATTTAAGAATCACTATAGGTTTACTTTCTCAAGCTTGACAATCCCAACGTGACCCACCACAATAGACATACATAGTTAGCTTGTTTAGCTTGTCTTATAAAGTTTATACAATTGTGCTTTCCTCTGACTGCCATGCAAATATTAACTTATACCTGTTCTCCAATTGCCTGTATATGCGGTCGTGGCATTGCAAGCATGATTCTGTTATCTCATGCACAGCAAAAATAAAAGAATTTCAAAATGAAAAACTACTTACATAATTGGCAGTGGAGACTTCAGGATTCTCATGGTAAACATGTACACCGTCATTCATCCGCCTGTAACAGTCTGACTCTAGATTATTTTCACGTAGGTCATCATCAATAAACTGCACACCTTTCTCGTAACAATGTCGTTTTTTTGCCTGCAACATAATAATGTTATGGTAAGCAACTAATCTCTGCTCTTTTAACAGGTTATTAGAAGTACTGAATATTTGTTCCTACATGTATTTTAATTTTCAGAATTGGTATAGCCATAATATTATAGGTATGTGTAACCAATCCCTTCTACTATTACACAAAGAGTAAGTTATGTGGAGTCAATTGGCACTTTCCCATAGTTTTTACATTTTTAAAATATATGGCTTTTCGGTTTTCCTTAGTTATAGGTATTGAAATATATACTGAACACTAAATATCAAGCTAGATTGTTAAAGGACCACTATAGTGCCAGGAAAACATACTCGTTTTCCTGGCACTATAGTGCCCTGAGGGTGCCCCCACCCTCAGGGACCCCCTCCCGCCTGGCTCTGGAAAGGGGAAAGGGTTAAAAACTTACCTTTTTCCAGCGCTGGGCGGGAGCTCTCCTCCTCCTCTCCTCCTCCTCCCTCCTGGGCAATTCACGCGCTGCAAGAGCTGCGCATGATTCAGCTCGTCGCATAGGAAAGCATTTACAATGCTTTCCTATGGACGCTTGCGTTCTCACTGTGAAAATCACAGTGAGAAGCACGCAAGCGCCTCTAGTGGCTGTCAATGAGACAGCCACTAGAGGGTTAGGGGGAAGGCTTAACCCATTAATAAACATAGCAGTTTCTCTGAAACTGCTATGTTTATTAAAAAATGGGTTAACCCTAGCTGGACCAGGCACCCAGACCACTTCATTAAGCTGAAGTGGTCTGGGTGCCTAGAGTGGTCCTTTAACAATAATTGATAGGACCAAACACTGAAAAATATAAGAGTATCATTGTGGGGGGAGGTTGGATGCAGAACATTGCCATGCTGTGATTTGCACTGAGTGCTTGATCCTTTCTTGTTATCTGTGATATAGGGGTAGCACTCTATATCGATTGGCACCAGGTAAAGAATCTTCATTTATAATAGTTCCGATCGTGGTTTGCATACATCAATTGTGTGCTCAACTCAATCTACCTAATTTCGTCATCATGCTCTATGTAGAACTACTAGCCCAATAAATCTGACCACGTCAGTTAATATCTTACACAGGTTTGCAGGGTTCATGGCACACTTTATTTGACAATGGAATGTAGGCATATGGAAATTGTAAGCCCTGAAACCATGTATAAAAGATAAAGATAAAAAAAAAAAAAAAATGGTGTTCTTCCCATGTGAGCGATTTGAGGTTTAGAGAAAATGTTAGGTTTGGCTAGCAGCTCAGTGCCTGGAATTGTGAGCCCTGATATAGATAATGCAATAAAGTGCAGATGTAAATAAATAAAAGCACAAGTTGGGCAAAAATTATAAAGGTGTCCCAGAATCAAGCATTTGAACTGCCTAAATGGCAGATTTTGAAGCTGCAATTTTTTTATTTTTTTTTACAAATCACTGTAGTTCTACCCCACTCTCAGAGCAGAACTTAAGGTACTCTATGCACCAGCCAGCATCTTGGCATTTAAAATGTGTAATTCACGTGCTTTGTTAATCTTAAAGTAAAATGGTCACCTTCCTCACAACAACACAGCCATCAATTCAGCCCCTACCTTTAAGTAGGGTGTATTTATATTAAAAAAAAAAAAAAAAAAAATCATATATATTTCTCTTCTTGAAGGAGTTAGATGGAAATGATAAAGTTATAAACAAAATATTTCAGGCTGGAGTTTTTTTCTATAGCAAGCATTGTCCACAGTATGAGCATTATTTGAAAAACTGAGAACTGCAGAGATGATCATAACCCTGCCAATTCAACGTTTACAAGCTAATTTGACTACTGAGTAATTTTTGTATTAAAAAGGTAGTGAGAGCTTACTAAATAATACAAACTGAGCACAGTGTGCAGCACTGACGTTAAGCGTCTTCACGCTCTATGTAGAGTCACTGAATGTTCCCCGTAGAGATGCATTGATTCATTGGTGTTTGGTTGCGCATGCAAAATAGTCTCCCAATGAATTCCTATGGGAAAGCATTAGATTGACATCAAAAGTCATCAAAAGTCATGATCTCAGTTAAGGAGGCAGAGCATAGGCAGGGTCTACTGCAAAGAGACCGGTGTGGCATGGGAAAAGGGCATGTAATTACGTTTTTCACAAGTGGCAAAAGAGTGCCATGGGCCTAAACAGTGTTTTCACACCTATAGTGTCAGGAATACATTTGTTTTCCTGACACTAGTGTTCCTGTAAAAAATTTAAAATAATTATCTAATGAGTCATATTAATGAATGGCAGATCTAGTGCAGTATTGAGGTGGAGCAGGTGTAGACCTTTTCTCAAGATGCTGAGTTATCTTTGGCGGAAATCTTTCCTGCTCATCGTGTAAACCTCCTAAGGAGTTAGATTTTGCCATTAAACCATTCATTGTTCAGAAGAAACCAATACATTTCCATAGGTTCTTGTATCTTAATTCAAGCAGAAACAGTTGGGGAAAAAAAAAAAACAACATAAAATCGACTCCTAACTGTAGGAAGGCAGATAAAACAATGCCCTAAAAGACATGTACCATTTAATTTGCTGACTTTCATTAATTACCAAGAAAGTCATGGGAAAAAAAAAATGTAACCTCAAATATGCTAAAGGATTCAAAAGACCTAAGGGCCTTGCATGTATAAGAGAGGGGTCCTAAACAGAATATACTGATCTATAAAAACAAAAAATGAACGGAAAGGATGCTGGAAGCTTTACTTTCCATTGTAAGACTGATGTTAGACTCTTTTGTTAATCTGGTCATTAATCATTTTGATTAAACAGTTGCAGAGGAACTGTTAAGGGAGTGCACTACTTTCTAAACTGCAATAATTCCACATTTACTTTCAGGCAACGAGTCATTAGTCTCGCTGACATCTCATTGTAAGCAGCAATAATGAACTCATTTGTAATTGGCAACAGTAACAAAATATGATATACTGGCTGCTACATGACCCTTCTAATCCCAAACGATCAAGGAGGAAAATATTTATCTGTGCTGTCCTCAGCGACCGGTATTTGTATTACCTGCGGCTCATTTTGGGACTGTCGGATTCTTTTCTTTTCAGATTGGAAATCATCATTCTGATCCTCAGCAAAGGCTTGCCTCTTTGCAGAGAGTTTAGAAGCTAATGTTGCTTTGTTATTAAGGTTATCTAAAATACATGAGCAGGAAAATGAGGGGGGGTGGGAGGGGGAAAGAAAAATACAGTAAAAACAATCTTGTAGACAATGTAACATGTGTCAGAAATGCCTCTTAGAAACTGTGAAGACAACATTAGAAATAAAAATGGACCAAAAAAGTAGAAACCAACCAAAAAAAAAAAAAAATTGTAAAATAAATTAAATATTACAATTATATTGGTTGTGCTAATACCAGAAATAAAAACGATACTCAATAAAGTTTATTTTAAAACACATTTACACTCTCAATATGTGTACGCTTGTACATGTTATACAAGGGCTCAAATAAAAATGTAGCACGATAACTCGAGCATCCGCACAACAGAAACCAAATCACAATTTTAAAATGTATCTGGTTCACTATACACATTTTGTACATACCGTAAAGGGCTTATAGTCACCATCTACAGTCCTTCTGAAATGTGGGGGCGGACAAAGGATCATCCTCTGCATCCCTACATTAAAACACTCCCTTTTCAATATACTAAATGCCACAGTAATGGCGATCACTTGCCCCAAGTGATGCATTTTACAAGAGGGTAATGAGGGACCCATTTACAGCCCCCCTTTAAGACAGAGAGGGGCATGGTCACATTCTAGAAAGAGAAGAACGTTCTTACCTGCTGGTGGTTTCAGTTTCCTGTCGCATGAGAGGACTACCATAAAAATGGAAAACATCTACTCAACATCTTAACACAAAGGGGGAGAGGTGCCCACAAAACAGCCCCTCATTTAACAGGATATTATCTTTCAAATAAGGTGGCCCATAACCCACTAGATAGATTCATTTGATAGTAACTGCTATCACCGGTCTAAGTGTATACAGTGCTCAGGGCTCTAAAAGTGACTTGCATTATAGACAACTGCCCTATGAACGCTGTGCATATTTCCATGATAAAATGAGAAAGCGCTCTTCATGGCATTATAAACTTGTATCAAAGAATGTTTTAGTATAAGTCTCCTAGGTATGCATTTTACCCATGGCTAACCCTCCTCCTGGTATGCCTATTTTAGATTTTGCCCTCCTCCTGTTATGCCCATTTTAGCCCAGATGCCTCAAAAAAATCCACTTCATCTCCAGAGCACAAAATACAAGCATTGTAAGCATGCGGCTGTTCACGGACTTCAGACACATGCTCTTGTACCTGAACTATGCATGATTTTAAGACTGCCATGCTTTTCAAAAGCAGAAATGCTTATTTCTATGCACACTGCATTCCGCCTTATAAATTTAAGTAATGTCAATGAGTTTTCTCCTACTTGTACAGATATACTAGCAAGCAAACTAATCTTAGAATGCTTTTTTTGTCCAAGATTGCCTAGAATTTGTATGCCAGTCAAACATCTGATAGGAATTTCCTTTATCACCCTGTTGAATTGTTACAAAACTACAAAATTCTTTATCTTCATACCGTTAATATGACTTGTTGCAAAAACGTTATTAGTAGAAAAATCCGATTTGCTTTGATTTGGATTTTTGGAATGGCATAAGCAGAAACAGGTTACGGCTTGTGGTTTTTTCCAGTCTTTCTCATTTGTCCCTTCATCTGCTGGTTTCCCTAATAAAACAAAAAGGCAGCCGTTATAACTAATAGCCACTACAATTTCACATACACACACACTAATATGAAGTCAATACCAAGCCTTTTGTACTTTCTTTATTTTCAATTATATATTCACATTATCAATATATGGTTTTGGGGGGAAATGTTACATAATTACAGCTACATAGGCTAAAAAGGAGACATGTGTCCATCAAGTTCAGCCTTCCTCACATCTGTTTTTTGCGGTTGATCCAATATTGAATAGTGTGTAATGAATGATTGATGAACACACCAAACACGTTCTCTCTCTATGAGAGAAACATGCCTTCGCACAACAATTGCCTCGTATATGCCCTATGCCACCAATGCTTCTATATGCCCTATGCCACCAGTGCTTCTCCATGTAAACCAAAGCATTTTTCATTTGTGAGAGAAACATGCCTTCGCCAACAATTGCCTATAACACCAATGCTTCTCCATGTCAACCATCCGATTAAGATCATCAGGATTAATGATATCACAAATGGCCCAGGAGGTTGCTGCAAGGTGGCGGTCTCTGTACAATTTGTCGAGTAATTTTAAAAGTATTTTTTTTCTTAAAATTTAAAAAAATATCTAAGTAGTTCAAGGAAAAAATAAAAAAAAAATAAAAAAAAACAGATAACGAAAACAAGTTCTAAATATATATATATATATATATATATATATATATATATATATATATATATATATATTTAAGACTGCTCTTTAAACAATGAAGGGCAAAATCTGAAACCCCTGTGTACTCACAAAAAGGTGACATTCTTCTGTTTATGACGTGACTGAACTTAAAGTCAGAGAGGTGACTATGTGATCTCAGATATTTCCTAACAGCTCTTGAATTTTAGCATGTGTTGGGTCTGCTCAATTCAAAACACAGTCAAACTTCCCATAATGTAATGAAACATCTGAGAATGCAAAGTCTTCCTGTTATATGGATACTGGTACCTGTAATCCCCATGGCACTTGTAAAAATAAACACATGTAATCTCTTGGGGGAAAATGGAAAACAAAAAAACCCAATAGTGAAATGTACTTCGAACACAAATATGGCCCTCAATGCAGGAAACCACATTTCCAGCTCAGGAGATGAAACTCGCTGAGCAGTAACATATTTTGCTGAGAGCAGCAATCTCTATTACACAATTTGTTTTAACATCTTAAATAATAAAAACTACTTTGTGTTCAATGAGTCCAACTTCTCTTAAGCTACCTACACAAATATAACTTTTACATGATTCCTAAAGACAGGAGAGAAAGGATTACTGCATTTGTGAAATATAATGGAAGTAAAGGAATTCAAAAGCACAACAATATACATGGCCAGTTCGAAGACTCAGTACATATAATGTCTCCTTACCTTCATCATACACCCAAAATATACACACACGCCAGACTGCAATATTTCACAACCAAAAAAAAAAAAAAAAAAGAAAAAAAGCATTTTTCATTTGTGTGGACATTTCAACTTAGGGGTGAACTCACTTTTATCTATATCTATCAAGTTGTATGGCTTGACTGGTGTGCAGATTTTTGTTTAACATTGTATTAACTATCCTCAGGTGGAAGAGGTTTTCAATCACAATTTTTTCCCGGACCATAACCATTTTTTTGCTTCCCATGCACTACCAAGCCTCAATAATAAACCAGTAACCAACCTCATGCTGATGATTTTTTTGCATCAACAATGAAATAGCTGTCCATGAGTTTAACATCGTGTGTGTATATATATATATATATATATATATCTCCCCACAGTATATATATATATATATATATATATATATATATATATATATATATATATATCACATATATACACACACACACACACACACGTATGTACATAAATACGGGACAATACCAGGTCTCCCAACCATCCTGATTTCAGGGGACACTAGAGCCCTGTCTCCAGAAAGCGTTGCACATCATTAGAAGCATTCACAGTATTTTCATAGCACTAGAGTCCTGCAGAGAGCACTGAAACAGACCCACTTGCAGGGGCTGCATTCATGCCAGGATAACCTGCCAATTCTCCTGGTCCACCCTTTAAACCCAGCCACAGGCACCCCACTGATGTTGGCGTACATATATTATGTACTAGTAACAGATTACCTGCAAACAGTTCACAAAAGTCTTCCGATCAATGCTTTTTTAAATAAATGTATAGCTGACAATAATAAAGCAATTTTGCACTCCATTCCCTCCCCCCCCCCCCCCCCCAAAAAAAAAAAACAACACACACCTGTTGGATGTTGGGTAAACTTACCATACAGAGATTGCTGCCATGCAAGGGCAGAACACAGCAGCGCTAAACTTTTTCCACTTCCTGTAGGACTTTCCAATAAACAGTGTTGCTTGCCGTTTAATCCTCTCATGATCTTAGATAGAAAACAAAAGTAATTATGTGTAAAAAATATAGAAACCAGTAACATTTTAGATAACAAAATGGAGCATGACTAAATGGAAAACTCCCATGGGAAAAAAAAAATTAAACTGCCAGTGGCAAGTTCTTTACCTAGTAGTTGTGAAGAAAAAAAAACAGTCATTTGTAGAGGAGACCTATTACAGGAGATGGGGGTAATTGGATGGGCATCAGGGAAGCATAAGTTTGTCTCGGTTAGTGGTTATATTTGCAGATTTTAGTTTTGTTTTCTAAATTGCTGCAATTATAAGACAGTGGGAATATACAGGGAGTGCAGAATTATTAGGCAAATGAGTATTTTGACCACATCATCCTCTTTATGCATGTTGTCTTACTCCAAGCTGTATAGGCTCGAAAGCCTACTACCAATTAAGCATATTAGGTGATGTGCATCTCTGTAATGAGAAGGGGTGTGGTCTAATGACATCAACACCCTATATCAGGTGTGCATAATTATTAGGCAACTTCCTTTCCTTTGGCAAAATGGGTCAAAAGAAGGACTTGACAGGCTCAGAAAAGTCAAAAATAGTGAGATCTTGCAGAGGGATGCAGCACTCTTAAAATTGCAAAGCTTCTGAAGCGTGATCATCGAACAATCAAGCGTTTCATTCAAAATAGTCAACAGGGTCGCAAGAAGCGTGTGGAAAAACCAAGGCGCAAAATAACTGCCCATGAACTGAGAAAAGTCAAGCGTGCAGCTGCCACGATGCCACTTGCCACCAGTTTGGCCATATTTCAGAGCTGCAACATCACTGGAGTGCCCAAAAGCACAAGGTGTGCAATACTCAGAGACATGGCCAAGGTAAGAAAGGCTGAAAGACGACCACCACTGAACAAGACACACAAGCTGAAACGTCAAGACTGGGCCAAGAAATATCTCAAGACTGATTTTTCTAAGGTTTTATGGACTGATGAAATGAGAGTGAGTCTTGATGGGCCAGATGGATGGGCCCGTGGCTGGATTGGTAAAGGGCAGAGAGCTCCAGTCCGACTCAGACGCCAGCAAGGTGGAGGTGGAGTACTGGTTTGGGCTGGTATCATCAAAGATGAGCTTGTGGGGCCTTTTCGGGTTGAGGATGGAGTCAAGCTCAACTCCCAGTCCTACTGCCAGTTCCTGGAAGACACCTTCTTCAAGCAGTGGTACAGGAAGAAGTCTGCATCCTTCAAGAAAAACATGATTTTCATGCAGGACAATGCTCCATCACACGCGTCCAAGTACTCCACAGCGTGCTGGCAAGAAAGGGTATAAAGAAGAAAATCTAATGACATGGCCTCCTTGTTCACCTGATCTGAACCCCATTGAGAACCTGTTTTTGTTTTGTTTTTGAATGTCAGAAATGTATATTTGTGAATGTTGAGATGTTATATTGGTTTCACTGGTAATAATAAATAATTGAAATGGGTATATATTTGTTTTTTGTTAAGTTGCCTAATAATTATGCACAGTAATAGTCACCTGCACACACAGATATCCCCCTAACATAACTAAAACTAAAAACAAACTAAAAACTACTTCCAAAAATATTCAGCTTTGATATTAATGAGTTTTTTGGGTTCATTGAGAACATGGTTGTTGTTCAATAATAAAATTAATCCTCAAAAATACAACTTGCCTAATAATTCTGCACTCCCTGAAGAATGCCAATATCATAACGGAGGCTAAAATAGGAAAACTGCATTTTTTCTTTTTATTTTCTTTCAGAGCAGCAATTTTTGCCATTCAGATTTTAATTCAGTACAATTTGGAGTTTAGAGAATAAACCTTACACTGTGCAGTAAGACAGGGACAGGAGACCGCACCACAACCTTTGCAAAGAGTACACTATATGTTATAAAATGGTGTTTATGTCAAAAGCAGTGATAGTTAATCACTGCAACAAGAAAGAGCAGATCAAGAAAAGCAGGAGAAACTCAAACCGTGGCACCACAGCCTCGCAGACTGCGAAGACCCTGCATCCAGACCATCCGTCCCACCGGGGCCACCTCCTAAACCAGGGGGTCCACATGTACCATGCCTAACTGCAAGTATTACTGTCTGTTCCCCTGGACTGAAGGCCCACACCCTTCCACGTTACAGGACACTATAATATGAGACCTATAATACCAACCTTAGATGAAGAGGTCTCTGACCAATTGGACGAACCCATATCCCCAGAGGAGCAGGAAAAAATGTGAACATAACCATCATCCTTAAGGAGGGCAAGGACGGAGAGCACTGTGGGAACTACAGACCCATCTCCCTCATCAACTGCGACATAAAATTAATGGCGAAGGTCCTGGCCACACGCCCGCAGACGCACAGTCCCTAATTGATCCACCCGAACCAGGTTGGGTTCGTGGCGGGACGCGAGAGATCACACTATCCGCGCCCTCACTCTCATGCACGGACAGGGTGGGGATGTCGGGAGCCTTCTCTTACTATCGACTGACGCGGAGAAGGCCTTCGACAGGGAATGGGAATAACTTTTCAAGACCCTTGCCCACCTTGGTCTAAGGCCTCATATGCAAAATTGGATTGAAGCCATGTATGACGGGCCCACAGCCCATGTAATAGTCAATGGGGCACTGACAGACGAGTTCTCTATACATAACGGTACCAGCCAGGGCTGTCCCTCATCTCCTCTGCTCTTCGTCCTTGCACTCGAACCCTTCATGACAACCATCAGACAACACAGAGATATCACAGGAATAAAGACAGGGGACACAGACCATAAGGTGGCTGCATATGCAGACGACCTTTTTTTTGTCTCCCAACCTGAATTCGGAACCATCTTCAACTCGAAAAGAAACTTCTCTAAGTCATATGTCCTAAACATAGGCCGGCCCAGCAGCCGAGCAACCCCCCTACGCCTAAACTTTCCTTTCCAATGTGCGGACCACAAGGTCCACTACCTGGGGACGTGGTTAACCAAACGGAGTGGCGATCTATTCAGAGAGAACTTGGCCCCCTTACTGGCCACATTCCATCTGGAGATGGCAGAATGGTCCTACCCGCACATATCTTGGCTGGGGAGGGTTCGGGCTATTAAAATGAATTTCCTCCCACGCCTGCTTTACATGCTTCAAGCCATCCCCATCATGATCCCCAAACCATTCTTCGCCCCCTGCGCTCATCGATGGGACAATACGTATGGAATGGGAAAAGACAGAGGGTCAAGCTCCCTGCCCACATGCAACCCAAGGATAGAGGAGGCCTAGCAATGCCGGACTTCTACCTCTACTGCGTAGAAGTCCACCTTCAAAGGATAATGGAATGGACCAAAACAAACGTCCACAAACTGTGGAAGGTGGCAGAAGACTCAGAGGCAGGTAGACCCACCTCCGTCCTGCCGTGGCGCTCCAGCAGGGGGGGACAGACAGGGATGTTCCACATTCACACAACACACTCTGCGTGTGTGGCGAAGGGCATACGTGACATATGGACTGACACAATATCCATTGCCTCTGCTAGCCTTAACGTACAAAGACGACTTCCTACCCGGACTAGACCCAAACACCTTTAGGGACATAATCCGCACTACTAACCCCAGATTTCACAACGTTCACACCCAGGGAGGATGTAAAAAGCTAGATGAACTCCTTGGTGGCGATGCCCTACCTTTCTACAGACTTTTAAATATAAAAAGTTGACAAACTTCACTGACACCTTCCCCAAGCGACGAGCACTCACCAGACAACCGACCACATTTGAGGAATGCTGTAATAACCCAGACCCATAGGATCTCCTTCCTGTAACAAAGTGAAACCCCGAAAGAGAAACCCGCTTTTATGGGTAAATGGGAAGCAGCCCTGGGAAGGACTTTTACTGACAAGGAATGGTAAAAGATTTGCTACCTCATGCACCACTGCTCTGTACTCAGCAGGACGCAGGAGACGGCATTTAAACGGTTGAGTAACTGGTACCACACAACAGCCCTTCTGCACCCAATAGACCCAACTCACTCTGACCTCTGCTGGAGATGCGTTGAGGGAGTAGGAACCACGTTACACATCTGGTGGAACTGTGAAAAAATAAGACCGTTCTGGGTGGGCATTCACAATGTGTTAGGGAAATTCTCTGATGTACCACTGCCATTGGACCCAGCGGCAATGCTCCTGCACCACACAACCAACCCCAGGTGCCGGTATAAGAAATCCATGTCCATTAGAATTCTGAACCGAGCCAAACAGGTCCTTCCTCAGTACTGGAAACAGGCAATCACGCCCCCTCCCCCACTCCAGACATGGTTCACCCAAATAGAGGAACTCAGATGAACAGAGGAGCGCCACATGGGGGCAGCTAATGCCAAAACAGCTTATATGGAGACCTGGTCCCACTGGATCCTATCCACTGCAGCGACAGACGTCTCAAATAGACTAAGCGACTTCACCTGACGGACATGAAAATCACAGATTAACACTCTACCTCGAAATAGAAAAGACAAAGTGGAAAACACCTCCCAAATACGTGATAATATTAGTATAAATACAAATAACCTGAAATATAGATAGTAGTTCATAAACGGAATCTGTATAAAGGATTAAAAAACTAACATAGCGTAATACAGTACTAGATAGGTGAGTGGTGTATTAGTGAAAATAAGTGCACTCACAAACAAAGCATGAAATCAGGCTTCTCACCCTCCAAAGGGTAGCAGTCTTAGTAAGTAGACAATCCTCCGTGGGATATATAAAAGAATAAGAAACAAATATAGTGAAGCATGTAATTACATTACAAAATCGTATTTATTGGTCTCACTTACAAGTGAAGAAAATTAGCAGGCATATCTCCAAATAACATGGAACTCCCAGAACGGTGTAAAAAAAGGTCCAATAGAAGATCCAATGAAACAGGCAGGATACAATTGAAATAAAATAAAATAAAGATAAAAACTACATACAAAATATAAAATCAAATAGCAGCATATATAAGCTCAAAGTGTCTATCCAACGCGTTTCGTCTGACAAAAAAGGGACTTCCTCAGGGATATAACTGTGATGACACTTCCAGGTATAAATAGGGCGATGTGCACAATCATACTGAATTCAAAAAACCCGGGTGTCCGGCGTCCAGCTGGCGTGCGTTTCATCCGTGGCACGCACGAAACAGGATACAGTCCTTGCGTTCCGTAAGTGATGTTATTTCCGGTACCATGGAACGCATATGTGTAGTTCGTACACATGCGCACAATAAAAGCGCATGTGTAGTATAAACGTACATAATAAGCTGTTATAACTGGAACCTGTAAGGGACAAAAGATTGAAAAAACGGGCGGGTAATCCGCCCAATGGGGCTGAGAGCCAGGTAGAACAAAATTATGCAAACAGAAAATAATAATAAATACATAAAATAAATTAAAATTAAAAGACCAGGAAAAAAAAAAGAGACCAGAAAAAGATATATGTATATAACATAAAATAAATACACATATAGTAAATGTGCATATGATACCCAGTACATAAATACATACTTATATAAGACATAATAAATACTTATTATGTTTTATATAAGTATTTATTATGTCTTATATAAGTAGAAAGACCAAAAACATAGTTTAGACACACAGAACCATGTAGACCCCAAAATATTCTGAAATGAGAGGAAAAACATATTACCCCATTTAAAGGAGTATAGATAGAATTAGTCTAATTCAAATTAAACCTTGTAAATCAATTTCCTGATTAAGCCCCTGGTGTAAAGTTTGCAGATTAAAAATCCAAAAAGCCTCTTTTTTGATTAACTCTTGTAATTTGTCTCCTCCTCTCCAACCTAAGTGAATGGAGTCTATACCAAATGCTTGAAAAGTATTCCATTTAAATAACGGACATGCATTACAATGTCTAGGGACACTATGATCTACTTTCTTTTTCTTTATGTTATTAAAGTGTTCTTCAGTTTATCTATCCCATAAATCAATATACATAAAACAAGTATTTATACATTTTTTTGAAGTGCCTAAACAGAAAATGGATCTGCATTTTTGAACACTCACTACATATCATTGCATATTATTTATATGTTTTATTATGCAAAAAAAAATTATTTATTAGGTTTATGTATTTTTTATATTTTTTTATATATTTTTTTTTATATTATTTGTTATATGATTATTATACCATTAGCTAGTGTAGCTATTCAAGTATGTTTTTATAGCAGTTATTGTGCTGTATTATTGGTTTTTAATTGCTATAATAATCAATTGCTAATAAGATCAAACACGCATAAATTGTTGTATATGCCTTTAAGGATTCAAATGCTTTTTCCCGGCAAGGTATATAACTGCCGATCAGTGTATAGAACACCTATCTTGAAAAAGCCCACTTATAGGGGCGAAACGCGTTGATGAGGAGTTCGTTTTTATCTTTTTCCATCTGGTGAGATTGTCAATACGTCTAGTCTCCTGTGCCAGCCGAGGTTACATCTGTGGAAGGGAGGACTTTACAGAACATCCAGCCTGCCTCAGTGCACGAGACAAACAATGTCTCCATCTGCAAACCGGACGGCACATTTGGGATACAGAAGAGACTGCAACCAGATAAGCTTTTATGTGGTCCTTAGAAATAAGCACCACATCTATTTCTTGTAAGGGTTTCTATGTTGGGGAGGGGGATTCCCTTTTTATGTTAAGACATTAAATACAGTATTATACTATGTTTATTTTCTGTCTTTCTTAAGTGATCTCCAGCACCAGTCTGTGTTTTCAACAACTTTATGGACTTCCCCACAGTTTGGACCCTGCTATAATATCATGTATACTGGATTGTGATATTGTAAAAACTTTCTTTGTTTGGTTTCACAATTAGCAACATTGACACTTTTTATGCTAGATTTTGCATTACATAGTTGTTTTTAATTGTTGCAGATACATTGGTAAATGTGTATACCGCGAACTAAACTTAAGGGGATTATCTACTAAGCGCTGACAATATAATCAAAAAAAAATTCTGGGGGGGCGGAGCCTAACCGCCGAGCTGGAAGGACGCGTTGAACACCAGCTCCTGCCTGAACGCAACAAAAACAAGGGTAAATACCCCGAAAATCGGTGCGTCCACCAGCTGGAGGGTATGAGACAGAGTGGGGACACCCAGGAGCACAAAATGATACCAAACTAGAGTACCCCACAGCCCGGAAACCCACAAAAAGCACCTGAGGCCTACCAGCGACTGAGCCGGGGAGAGGCGGCCGCTCTCCTCGAAGACACAGCCGCGCATAGAACCCTCGGCGCACCCGCCTCCCTCCCCCCCCCACCAGGACCGGCGGGGGTCATCCCGGTCCACACTAGACACCAGGGCTGCCAACTGACACAGCCTACCAAGCCTGTACCAATACCTCACAGAGACAGCTCCTCGCATGGCGAGTCCAAGATGGCAGCTGGCGGCAAGAGGCACACGGCAAGCACACAAGCGAAGTTGGCGAACATAGTACCAATAAAACCTACTGGAGGCCCACAGGAACCTCTTGAAAAACGGCTAGATGAGCTCTTTCGTGCCTTCTGGCTGAAGCTCGAACACAGACAAGCTCTGACCGCAGAGAAAAGCAGAGAAGATGGAGCACAGAGGCTCCAGCTCTGCACAGCTATGCTGTCCACAGCCTGCTCAGCAAACCCTGGGAGGAAAGCCCGCCAAACCACAGCCCGTCCACGTCCTGTGAAACGCAGTACCTACTCGCCTAAACAGAAAACTAAACGGAGGACACACTGGATACAAGCTACACGCCACCGGCGGGAACAACCTTGCCCTCAAACCAAGCATACTGCCAGCTGGGACACCGCTCGCGGAACTAAGAGGGACTGAAGAGCTGGGAACTACACAGGTGCCCTCGCAGAGGCCTGGGGCCAATGGGGTAGAATAATACAGCGCGACACCTCACCGACACCCGCACAATGCATACCCCGGATCACCACGAAACTCCCACATGGACCGAAGCCGGTCTCACCCAAGCTCTCACTCAAGCCTCCACCAACGCCAAGCACAAAAGCTACGAAGAGCCCTCTCCCAAACCCACGCAGAGTGTCAAAGAGACTCGGAGCTCCGACAAGCGGATGGGGGAGACCGGGGCAGAAGCCCCCTTTTACACACTATAAATGGTTACCGGGACTGTTTCTGACTGGTGTGGGCTGAATGGAGAGCAATTCACAACCTACAACATCTCGGCACCAGGACACTGGCACCATCCTTCTCTTGACCTCGAAGACCTCGTAAGAGGGACATGTTCATTCTTTTTTTTTTTGTGTGTGTGTGTGTTTTTTGCAGTTTCATTCTTGGGTTATACCATCGTCATGCCTGAAAGAATATGCACACAGATAGCATGTTTAGCCTGTATAGCATTATTACACACCTATATGCATACAACATCTTTAAACCCCAGCACAGCTCCATATGTTACACAATCTATTGTTGTCTACGCTAACAGAAAACCAGCACGCTACTCATCTAGCTATTAACTTAAGCTAAACTACAAACACATTTCAATCTTTACCTTCAATTATCACTCACATGTCTAGCAAGTACATACAGTTAGACACGCAATTCCAGCTAGGACTGGACATGATTATTTTGTCTAGCATGTTTCCTGATACGCCTGTTTGTAATATGCTATAACTCGTGTACTAAAAACAAAAAAAAAAGTGCAGTATACCACAATGACGTTAAAAAACACATTGTTACCCTGTCTCTAAAGCTTTGTGATAATGCTGAAATGTATATTTAACACTGCACTGAAAAATAAAGAATTAAAAAAAAAATTTCTGTTCATAGAATTTGGGAAAATTCTTTTTCTGTTTAGCAGCTACATTTTTGGAGGTACTTTGTACCATTTTATACAAATTAACTATATACTTTTTTTGCGCTCTCTTTCCTACATTTATTTTATGTTATATACATATATCTTTTTCTGGTCTCTTTTTTTCCTGGTCTTTTAATTTTAATTTATTTCATGTATTTATTATTATTTTCTGTTTGCATAATTTTGTTCTACCTGGCTCTCAGCCCCATTGGGCGGATTACCCGCCCGTTTTTTCAATCTTTTGTCCCTTACAGGTTCCAGTTATAACAGCTTATTATGTACGTTTATACTACACATGCGCTTTTATTGTGCGCATGTGTACGAACTACACATATGCGTTCCATGGTACCAGAAATAACATCACTTACGGAACGCAAGGACTGTATCCTGTTTCGTGCGTGCCAAGGATGAAACGCACGCCAGCTGGACGCCGGACACCCGGGTTTTTTGAATTCAGTATGATTGTGCACATCGCCCTATTTATACCTGGAAGTGTCATCACAGTTATATCCCTGAGGAAGTCCCTTTTTTGTCAGACGAAACGCGTTGGATAGACACTTTGAGCTTATATATGCTGCTATTTGATTTTATATTTTGTATGTAGTTTTTATCTTTATTTTATTTCAATTGTATCCTGCCTGTTTCATTGGATCTTCTATTGGACCTTTTTTTACACCGTTCTGGGAGTTCCATGTTATTTGGAGATATGCCTGCTAATTTTCTTCACTTGTAAGTGAGACCAATAAATACGATTTTGTAATGTAATTACATGCTTCACTATATTTGTTTCTTATTCTTTTATATATCCCACGGAGGATTGTCTACTTACTAAGACTGCTACCCTTTGGAGGGTGAGAAGCCTGATTTCATGCTTTGTTTGTGAGTGCACTTATTTTCACTAATACACCACTCACCTATCTAGTACTGTATTACGCTATGTTAGTTTTTTAATCCTTTATACAGATTCCGTTTATGAACTACTATCTATATTTCAGGTTATTTGTATTTATACTAATATCACGTATTTGGGAGGTGTTTTCCACTTTGTCTTTTCTATTTCATGTAATTTAGGTGTCAGTGAGGTACACCTGGTTTCTCTCCCTTATATATGATTTTTATATAATTTTATATAGTGTGTATACTTTACTGTTCTTGTTTGTAACACTCTACCTCCCCCACCCTTCTTTCCCCTCTGCCCCTCCCCCACCCATCCTCTTGATTTGCACTACTGTACTCTTCTTCAGATCCCAAAAACCTTCCTGCACTGGGATACAGGCAATAAGGCACCCAGAGCAAGGACTCCCCACAGATACAGGGTCTAGCAACCCAAGGTAGGGGACGCAACAGATGGCACCGGGCTCAGATGGGGGGGCGGGGGGGAGGAAATAAAATGACCCTACCTGGTACTATACAACAGCAACCCCGCACCATCTCTATGTGACTTCCAGAGCAATGGGTCAACAACCATAGACCTAAAGTCCACCTCTGCGCTTGAGCCGCGAGGGATAAACTGACCTGAAATTCTCACCATAACTGGGGAACCATAGAGGCCGTATTCATAGGGTGCTGGAGGGTACTATCTGCTGTTTTTAGAAGGTATAGGACCTGCGAGTCCAATATGTGAATGCCAATTGTACTAAATCTTAACCTGCGAGTCACCACAGTATGCCTATGGGATCAACATCCAACAGTACGATCGCCGACACCAGAGTACAACGGGACCTGCGTGTCCATGCGGTCATTTTTTTTCTATTACAAAAAGTTGAAAAATGTAAAAAAAATATATTTACAAAAAAAAAAAAGCAGGAGAATGACAGCTCCCTTTCCGACTCCAATCGACAAACAACGCCATACAGCTCTGGGATTCCCTATGACAGGTGGAACACAGAGAACCTGGTGGCACTTGTGGTCTCAGCAACCCTTGGAGGAAAAATAAATAAAATTTACTGTTGAGTACATATACCCCCAATGAATACATTCATGAATTGTTCCATGCATGTATTCATTGGTGGCATATCTTAAAAGAAAAAAAGGCCTTAGCAAGCTCTCCCCATTTTTTTAGTCTCTTCACAGGGAAATAACCATGGGCTTCTCAATGCACACATCTGGTCTGAGGTCTGTGTGGGAGGAGACAGGCACGCACAGGGGTACGAACAGAAGGAGGCTGCAAACCTCCCTGGCTGTTTGAAAATGAAGTTAAACAATTTTCTAGACAGCAAAATGTATTAATTAATTAATTGATTTTGGAGGATATATGCAGTTTAGAAGTGAAATAGCTGTGCTTATGCAGCCGTAGTCACACCTCCCCTGGTTGAGACCCATACAACCTCCATAGAGAAAAGAGAGAAAAGAAAAAAAAAGGGAGGGATGGAGTGATTTTTTTTTTTTTGATTTTTTTTTATATATTATTTTTAGAAATTTTCCTGCTCAGTTAACCCCTTAAGGACTGGACTGTTTTTGCGATGTTGTACATTTGCGACCAGGCATATTTTTACACTTTTGTGGTGTTTGTGTTTGGCTGTAATTTTCCGCTTTCTCATTTACTGCTCCCATACAAATTATATATTGTTTTTTTCAGGACAAAAGGGGCTTTCTTTACATACCATTATTTATATAATCTCATGTATTTTAATTTAAAAAAAATAAAAAATATGATGAAAAATTGAAAAAAATACATGTTTTTTGACTTTTACTTGAAAAATCTTTTACTCATCTACAAAAGCGAATGAAAAAAACTGCTAAATAGATTCAAAATTTTGTCCTGAGTTTAAAAATACCTAGTGTTTACGTGCTTTTTTGCTTTTGCATGTTATAGGGCTATAGGTACAAGTAGGATATTGCGGTTTCAAAACATACATTTTTAAAATTTATCAATAGTGACATTGTAACACTATTATCTGTCATAAATCTCTGAATAACACCCCACATGTACATATTTTTTTTAAAGTAGACAACCCAGGGTATTCAATATGGGGTATGTCCAGTCTTTTTTAGTAGCCACTTAGTCGAAAACACTGGCCAAAGTAAGCATTCATATTTGTTTGTGTGTGAAAAAGTAAAAAAACTAAATTGAACGCTAATTTTGGCCAGTGTTTGTGACCAAGTGGTTACTAAAAAAGACTGGACATACCCCATTTGCAATACCTTGGGTTGTCTTCTTTTGCAAATGGTATGCCATCATGGGGGTAATTCTCATTCCTGGGCTACCATACGCTCTCAAAGGCAACGTAACCAACCTGGCCATTTTCAATGTAAAATATTTGACCCATATATTTGACCTTGTAACTTTCAAAAATGCTATAAAACCTGTACATGGGGGGTACTGTTTTACTCGGGAGACATCGCTGAACACAAATATTAGTGTTTAAAAACTGGAAAACGTATCACAACAATTATATCATCAGTAAAAGTGCTGTTTGTGTGTGAAAAATGCAAAAAAAGTAACTTTCACTGACAATATTATCGCTGTGATATGTTTTACTGTTTTGAATCACTAATATTTGTGTTCAGCGAAGTCTCCCGAGTAAAACAGTACCCCCCATGTACAGGTTTTAGGGTGTCGTAGAACGTTACAGGGTAAAATACAGTGCTAGCAAATTAAATTCTCTGGAATTTCGGCCTGGGTTGGCAGGCAGGTCCCTCAAATTGCAATCAATAAAATTACTGAATTATGTAAAATATTACATAAATACGCACGTAGAATTTAAATATATATGCATATTTATATATTTGAAGTCTACGTGTATATTTATATAATTATTTATGTAATTTTGTATATGGACATATGTATATTTCGTATTATTTTTATTTATTTTTATATACATAGATATATTTACAAATTCATTCTAAGTGTATTTTGATATAAATATATATATATTAATTTTAAAATACAGTTAGAATAAAATTTCATATAGATATAATTTTTTTTAAATTTTTTATTATTTAAAAAAAAAAATATTTAATTTAAATTAATTACTTATTTATATTTTATAATAATATATATATACACACAATATATATAGTTATTATATATATTATATATACACGTGTGTAATTTAATTATAAGTGTATTTTTATATTAATATAAGTACATATTAATATAAAAATACACTTAGTATGACATTATATATATGATATATAGACATATATTATATAGATATAATATATGTCTATATATCATATATACACAAATATAATTTCTTTTTATTTTTAATTAACATTAACTTTATTTTTTTTTCTGATTTTACACTAGCAGGGAGACTGCCTGTCAGCACAGACAGTCCCCCTGCAGGCAGACACATGGACACCTATTGTGACCATGTGATCGCTGTGTTAAGCGATCACATGGCCACAGGGGTCCTAATTCAGTGTGGGGAGACTGTCTGGGCTGCAGGCAGTCTCCCCACAACCGGAGCCACGCTGATCGCCGCCGGGGGAACGACGGCGATCAGGTAAGTAAATAGGACCGTTAGGACGGTTCAGGACCGTCATCGGTCCGCAATGGGAAAATCCCGATGACGGTCCTGAACCGTCCTGGGTCGGGAAGGGGTTAATTACTTTTTTTTTATTTTATTTATTTTTTTAAAGCCCTTTCTTTATTTTTGCGGTCAGCGTTGACATCTTAGCACATCACAACTGTAAAGCGAAAATATCAATGCATACATGAGTGGTACAACAATCACTCCACAAGTATAAGAACAACCTGTTTTTTTATATTTATATTAACTGCAAGACCCTGCGTGCCAGTGTAAATAACTATAACAGTGAATCAGGGGGATAGGTACAAGGCTTTGTGTGCCTGCGGCTTGACAAAGTAATGTGCTGACTGCATGTTGCGCAGATGGCACCGGTTGTGATCTTTTGCTGTATAAAAGCTTCGCGGAACTTATAACTGCGGCCGACTCTGGCCAGGAGGATAAGTAATAACGTTCAGGGTTTAGGTTTATCGTGTGGTGAAGCATGCATGTCAGTAAAGGGGAAACTTAACACTGTCAAATTGGCTTGCTTGTGGGGCTGGGGGGGAGAGAGGTTGTGGGGGGGGTTAATAACGGAATTAATGTGCAGGTCAAATGCTTGCGGAGCCAGGGTGTATGGGAGACTTATAGTCTAACACATAACTATGTAAAGGTAAACAATAATGCACTTGACAATAATAATATCAGCCGCTCTAGACATCAGGTAGGAGAGTCAGTAGTCTCCGGTGCTGCCCTTCTGGGCATAAAGGGAGTAATTCTCTCCAGTGTCCAAGATGGTTTTGCGTTCTTCTTAACGGTCTCCATTGGTAGACCTAGGGAGTGGAGGAACGTCGTTGCCTCCGAGAAGTGCATCAGTAGGTGTGTCTTGTCATTCCTTTCCGCTATCAGTCGGTGCAAGCCCCACTTGTATGGGATGGAGTGCCCTCGCAGTAGTTGCGTAACTGTACGGAGCGCCCTCCGCCAGGTGAGGGTGCTTCTAGAGAAGTCTCTGTAAAAGACTAGGTGTACTCCCTCAAAAGGATACTGTGGGAGAGCTTCTAACAGCACCCATGTGGGTCCCTCGGTCTGAGTCCTTTACAAACTGTAGCAATACATCCATAGTTGCGTTCTTGGGTGCTGTGGTAATCTTTGGGAGACAGAAGCAGGTATCTACTACCAGCTGTTTGGTTTTTTTTGGCGGCAGGAGTGTGGCGATGAGCCTCCTGCAGTAATGGGGTAATTCAGCATTTGAGATATAGTGTCGGGAACTCCCCATATGCTCACATTGCGTGCTTTAGCCCTGTCTTCCATGTTAGCCAGTTGTGCTGTCAGATCGTCACATTTCTTTTGTAATGAACCAAGAGCAGCATCTGTGGCAGATTGTGCCAGTTTGGTGCTTCACATGTTTCCCTTGAATGCTTCCACTCTGCCAGTAAGTGTGGTGACTTCTTCCCGGACTTGGGCCATATCTGCCTGAAACATGGCTATAATGTCCTGCCTCAATGCTTGTATGTCTGCCTTAGTGGAGGGGGAAGAATCACCCTCCTCCAGAGATGCCCGGGCACGGAGCGTACCTTGGATGAGTTAGGAGGCAGATTCTGGAGGCTGTCCTCGTCCGACGATGCCGTGGAGTAGACCCCAGCCGGCGCCATCTTGGAGGGTGCTGGACGCTTTTTATTTTTCTTTCCCATGTGTGATGGAGTCCAGGGAGCCCCACCGGACCCTCGTAGGTAAGGTAATGGCTCCAAAAAGCTGCGTTAGTTGGGAAAGGTTCCCGGAGCTGCACTAAAACACGTCCAGCTCGATCAGGTGCTGGCTCCTGCTAATTAAAATCACACACACACACACAGGATGTTGTGGTAGGCTCTAGCAGTCAATAAACAGAGAAGGAGATATAAATTCTAGATTAAACACAGTATGAAATTAGGAAAGTTTATAAAATGAAAACTTTTTTTGGAAGTGTATGAGTCACAGCTAGCGGATTGTGGCTAGGGCTGCATAAACAAAGTGCTTAATTTTCTGCCATTTAGGGGCAATCTGTTAAACTGTAGGCACACAATCCATAATAAATTTGGTTGGTCATGATGTTGTATTTTAAAGGGATAATAAGTACAAAAACAATGTTAGTTTAATGAAGCAGTTTGTAACACCCACCTGGGGAATATGTAACAGTTTAACAGGAGTTGGAGCCCAGTTGCAGGAGATGGCACAGGGAGGAGGCAAAAACCTGAAGCGCAGCAGGAGGAACAAAGTCAGTAAATCAGGCAGAGGTCAGAGTCCAGGAAATCAGTCAGTAGCGTAGCAAAGATCCGGCAGTAAAAACCAAACAGGCAAAATGACCAGATGCTAGCTTTCAGGCAGGGCTGGCTTTTACAGCCTGCTAATTAGATGCAGCTGACCCCAATTGGAAAAGGGCTGCAGGTGGATCAGTACTGCTTAATCCAGGCAAGGGATCAGGAATAGAGTTGAGCGGACACCTGGATGTTCGGGTTCCCAGAGTTCGGTCACGTACTTAACCCCGAATCCGAACTACATTGAAGTCAATGGGGACCCGATTTTTTGGGCACTAAAATGCTGTTAAAAAAAAAAAACACATCCTGGAAAGGGCTAGAGGGCTGCAAAAGGAAGTAAAATGGGGGTAAGAGTAGGACAAGTGCCCTGCAAACAAATGTGGATAGGGAAATCACTTAAAATAACAAAATACCTAAAAATTTAAAAAATACAGCTGAGCCATAAAATAGCACTAGATGGAATCTTTGATTTTAGCTTTGGAAGAACATAAATCTAAATCTAAAGCATGGCTGTCAGGAGGATCGCCAGAATTATCTATTTGAGAGAGGGTTGGAGTGCAAGGTATTCTCTTTCATTGTTCAAACTGAGCTCAACTCCTGATGCATGGAGAAGAGGCCTCCCATAGGTTGAGGGGGCGGTGACCGTGGCGGTGTAGGTGGAAGCGGCGGTGGAGCAGGAGGAGGTAGCCAACACTGTTTTTTGTTTTTGTTAAATTGGGGTTGCCCCCAAAATATTGGGACATAAAAAAAGAAAACAAAGAAGTGCACTGGAGTATAACAATGGCTGGGTGAGGCCGGTATAAATGTTTATTCTGCACAAGGTACAGACAGTCTGGTGGGATTCATGCCTGGTTCATTTTAATAAATGTGAGCTTGTCCACGTTGGCTGTGGACAGGCGGCTGCGCTTGTCTGTGATATTGCCCCCTGCCGTGCTAAACACACATTCAGACAATACACTAACTGCAGGGCAGGCCAGCACCTCCAAGGCATAAAGGGCAAACTCAGGCCATGTGCCCAATTTGGAGACCCAGAAGTTGAATGGGGCAGACCCATCAGTCAGTACGTGTAGGCGTGTGCACACGTACTGTTCCACCATGTTGCTGAAATGCTGCCTCCTGCTAAGACATTCCATATTAGATGGTGGTGCTGGTTGTTGTGGCGTGCTGACAAAGCTTTTCCACATTTCGGCAATGCTCACCCTGCCTTCTGAGGTGCTGGCGGTGCCCTAGCTGCGTTGGCGACCTCTTCCTCATCCTCTGCCTTCGCCTTGTGCTTCCACTGAGCCCCAGGGGTCAGTTGGGAATGCCCTCAGCAGCGCATCTACCAGCGCATCTTCCGATCACGCTCCAGTGAGGGAATTAAGGACGGCATGTTGTCATTGTAACGGGGATCCAGCAGGGTGGCCACCCAGTAATCAGCACAAGTCAGAATGTGGGCAACTCGGCAGTCTTTGCGCAGGCACTGCAGCATGTAGTCGTTCATGTGTGTCAGGCTACCCAGAGGCAAGGACAAGCTGTCCTCTGTGGGAGGTGTATCGTCTGTGTCCTCCGTATCCCCCCCAGCCACGTTCCAGTGATACCCACGAGCTGCGTTGGGTGCCACCCTGCTGTGAACACTGTTCCTCCTCCTCATCCTCATGAACTGTGCCCTGGCTGGACAATTGTGTACCTGGCCTATGCTGGTGCAGGAACCCACCCTCCAAGCCACTTGTGAATGACTGGCCTGATAACCGTTGAAATTACCCCTCTTCCTCCTCCACCACATCCTCTTCCATCATTGCCCAAAGCGTTTTTTCAAGGAGACATAGAAGCAGGATAGTAAGACTGAGAACTGAGTCATCAGCACTGGCCATGTTGGTGGAGTACTCGAAACAGTGCAAGATGGCACACAGGTCTTGCATGGAGGCCCACTCATTGGTGGTGAAGTGGTGCTGTTCCGCAGAGCGACTGACCCGTGCGTGCTGCAGCTGAAACTCCACTATCGCCTGCTGCTGCTCGCACAGTCTCTCCAGCATGTGCAAGGTGGAGTTCCACCTTGTGGGCACGTCGCATATGAGGCGGTGAGCGGGAAGGCCGAAGTTATGCTGCAGTGCAGACAGGCGAGCAGCAGCATGGTGAGAATGCCAAAAGCGCGCACAGACGGCCCACACTTTCTGCAGCAGCTCTGATATATCTGGGTAGTTTTTCAGGAATTTCTGCACCACCAAATTCAGCATATGCGCCAGGTAAGGGATATGCGGCAAACCAGCTAGGCCCAGAGTTGCTACGAGATTTTTCCCATTATCGCACACCAACAGGCCGGGCTTGAAGCTCAGTGGCAAAAACCACTCATTGGTCTGTTGTTCCATGCCCGTCCACAGCTCCTGCGCGGTGTGGGTTTTTTCCCCCAAACATATGAGTTTTAAAACAGCCTGCTGTCGTTTCCCCCCTGGCTGTGCTGAAGTTGGCAAACACAGCCTAGGTTGAAAATCACTGCATATGGCCGCAAATATCGAGAATACGGTCACGAGAAAGCATGACGACTACACAACCCTGACACGATAGTACCATGCCGCAAAATTAGGAAGGGCTCTCGTTAAGATGGAACCACCCTACACAGGGGTCGACAAGCCCCCAGTACAACACACCCAGGGAGACTAAAAGACACAAGCAAGCCTGACCACAAGGCCAAGGTCACAAGAGAAGTGGGATAAGGGAAAACTCTACAACGGGACAGTCAGAAGAACGATAGGGGTAAATGGGACAGGTACGCGCCAAAAGACCCAATTAATACCCCCTAATTTCACACTCACGACATCACGTTCACAGTCTCCAACCACCCACACACAGTAAAGAGAGTTAATCGAGCATCCTATCAGATCAACACATACTCATGGGGGTAACCCCTAGTCTTAATTCTGGTTGTTTTGAAAGGTTTCTCTATATGGTAGCACCAATATGCTATGTTCGATACTGACCAACAATGACGCATCTTGGAAGGACCTGCGTGTCCCATAGTTTAGACAACAAATGCTTAAATGCGGTACAACGAAATGGTAACCTGAGTGCAACAAAGTATTGTTAGACGAAGGCAAAAATCCACAGTTAATGTAATCGAACAATTGGGAAACAAAATATCTATATGCTGAAAGGGACCTGCGAGTCCATCGCTATTGTGGGCCTGTGTGCCCGAATAACGGTTCGTCTTCAAAACGCTTTTTCGCACATGTTGTGCGTTGGTTATTATACCCAAATTGCCGATGGAGACCTGCGAGTCTCAATGTTATTTGCTTTCGACAACGCAAACCTAAATAAACATCATATTTACAAAAAAAAAAAAGTTAGCTGTAGTAGTTATATTGCTCAGAATGCAGTTAAAAAAACAAAACAAAACAAAAAAACACACTTGATAGACATGTATAGTATGTATGTGTGTGAGTGAGTGTTTCACATATCCATTTAGATTTCATGCCTCTTAGTATTTCATAATGATTAAATCTTTAGGACATACTCAAGTTCACAGAGCTGGAATTTAATTAAAATTCCAATGCAATCAAGAGATATTAGACAGAAGGCAATGACTGCTTATCGGCAAAGCCTAAGTTGGCAAAAGCCAGAGCTTCTGCACTCAACTTTTATCAGTTCCCTAAGCCATCTGAGAGTCTTGCAGGATCATCCATAGACAGTGTTGCACTCAAAGCAGAAAGGACAGAGAAAGAGGTCTGAAATTGGCAGCAAACATGGCAGAATTAACACAGAAATATGGAAATTAAAAAAAAAGAAATCTACTTGTTCAAGGAACTAAAGCGGGTAGCTCAATCTACTTGTCCTGACACAAAAAGATTGGGGTCCTTGCCCAGAGCCCTGGACATTGGCACATTGTCAAAATTCTCTAATTCTGCTATTGTCACAACATTATTTTGCATCAGTTTTGCCATTTGGATTTATTAAGCGAAAATATGGAGTCTTGCAAATTACCATGAGTGTCTTTACACTCTGCCCTCCATACTATCCCTTTCACATAATGTATGCGGTGAGTGCTGGCTGTGTCTCAGGTGCATGGTGTGTGCTGACTGTATGTGGCTTGTATGCCTGTTAGCCGTATATAGAGAGTGTGCATGGCAGGTGTGCACGCTGGCTGCATGAGATGCATGTCCTTCGAAGCAGGAAGGAGCATGCAGGTCTAGATTTGATAACCTCTAGGGTAAAACCATATGTCTGAGCAAATATTTCCCGCTCAGACATATGTACCGCTGATTACTCAATTGGCTCTTCGAAAAGGTTTATTACGTTTGTGTAGCTCAGATAATGTTTTTATACCTATTAGCTGTATTTGAACTCTGTCCCTCCCACTATATGTACTGATTTGGTACTGCCAAAAGGTTAATACTGCCAGGTTTGATCAGGTATAATGAAATTGTTTAAAACATTTTCTTTAAGTGTTCATTAAAGAAACATTTAATTCTACAGTTTCAAGTTTGCAGTATTAATGTCGTTCACCCCTCACCCCCCCAGCCCTGTGTGGGTTGGAAGTGTGAGTTATATTTACTGCTAATCACTCACCATTCTGGTCTCTGAAGGGAAGCTCCGTCTCCTTGTCGGAAACACACGTATTTCACCAATCCAATGCTTTTCCATAGAAAAAAATAAAATAAAAAGTACCTCTAGTGCCTGTCAGAGTGACAGTCACTAGAGATATTTAAAGCCTGCAATGAAAACTACAGGGACATGGCACCCAAGAGCTGCGCACGCATTCAGCCGGTCAATGAGACAGCCGCTAGAGGCTTTGGGGGAAGGCTTAACCCATTCATAAACATAGCAGTTTCTCTGAAACTGCTATGTTTATAAAACAATGGGTTAACCCTAGCTGGACCTGGCACCCAGACCACTTCATTAAGCTGAAGTGGTCTGGGTGCCTAGAGTGGTCCTTTAAAATTACGGTAAGCAAGAAACTATTTTAATTAGTATTTGCCATGATTAATATCTCATCTTGGTTAAAGACCCCAGAGGCTCACATAACTTGTTCAAACTTCAGGTTTGATTCCCAGTAGGGCGAAAGACATGGAGTTAATTACTGTTAACATCAATATCCTAGGACATAATTTAGAAACTACAGATGTTAAATATATTCTTCCTGGCTAAATATGTTGATATTATAAGATTAAATGAAAGTCAAGATAAGCTTAGTTATTACTCCATTGATTTTTCTTCAAAGTTTAGTAGAAATACTCCCAAAGAAAACAAATCTGCTTATTTTCTTCCTGCATGCGGTCTTTTGAGGTATATGAAAAACAGGTTGCAAAAGCTGTCAACCTGCTGCTGCAGCCTTTGCAAGCACTCACCATTATTCCTGGCAAAGACAGAATGCCTGTCGAGGGAATACACTCAATGAGAACCTTGAGCTGCAAGCGTGCACCACTTTCCAAAGCTTCTCAATTAGTTGTGGTACAGCTTTTGAGAAGGGGGCAAGGCAGGTATACTCTAGATTAGAGCTTCGGTTTCTTCATTTAGCTCTGTAGACCCAGAGGAAGCAAAAGAAAACCTTTCTTCTATCTGACTGACAGTCAGGTCAATTGACAGACAGTTTCTGCCCTCGAATATAAAAATGCCTATTTTTACTTTTAAAAAAATTATGAGACTCTGGACACATAAAGCACTTCAGTAAGCTTTGCATGGTTTAACACAACTTTCCGCAGATTATAGAAATACAGGAAAAATTAAATTTGTTCACATTCAACTATTGAAAAATAATACCCATTAGTTAGTCAGTCAGTCAACAGCATTATGTGGATAAATCTTGCTTGGTAGTTGAAAAAACATATTTTCTATAACAGAGTCTAAAACAAATCGCAAGAGAGTACTGAGAACAGCTAAATTAACCTGCCCTTCGGTAGGTCCCCGCTCAGATCTCAAGCTGGTTTTAGCTCATCTTGTGCAAGTACAGAAAGAACCAGGCCATGCATCTCAGACTGATTCCATCCAAAAGGGAAGAACAGATCCAAAATACAGGCCAGCTCTCTCTGCACGAGAGATACTGCAACCAAAGACGATTGTTTCAACCTTATTAGGCATCATCAGTGAGGTATAGCCAATATCCCTCCAGGCACCGTGAGCAAGGGTGTCTGGGGTTCCTTACATAGCTTGTCCAGTTAAAAATCCGTGTCAGAAAATATTAAATTAGCACTATGCTCTCTTTTTCTTTGTATTGCATGTCCTCTACGTTATTATTCAACCTTTAAACCTTCTGTGGGTGTTTTTCCTGTCGTAAGTGGCAGTACTATAACAAGTGATTTTAAAAAAGTACGTGAATAGTGATACGGTTTGTGTTACTCACGGAATTCATCATGGCAAGTTGAGAAGGATAGGCTTTACATGGAAACAGGATTTTAACACCCCCAATCGTATATTCGGATAGCGTGGTTGACATCTTAACTACAGCAAAGAAAGATAAGAAATTATTGCCATCAGTTACATCAGGAAACGAAAAAACATTATACATCCCATTATTTTCTTGTTTTGGGCATGCAATCTCAAGGTGATTAATTACAGATCCTCTGACAGTATTTTTAAAGAAATGTTTTCCCATAAATGGGCATAGAAGGCATAAAAAATACCTACAATTGTCTCTACTATATATGCACATCATAACTTACAATATAATGAGTAAATCAGATGTACTCCCGCTGAACTAGAATCCAGTTCTGGTGGACATTTATTTAGTATACTGGATACCTGTCTTTTTCCATCTCTTTTTTGACTAGTTTTCTTTATTCCATGTGTGGGATCAACCCCTTTTATTCTATTACCTAGTAAGAAGGAAGACATCTCAGTGGACTAAAAGGGGTGAGGTACAGAGCAGTCATTTTCAAATGGTGTGCTTCAAGCCATGTCAAAGTGTGACACTAACACATTGCTTTCACACTGTGGTAGATTGAATGCAGTTCCTAAAATGTGTTTCATTTTTTTTTTAAATAAAGTACAAGAGGGTTTTTTAAGTGTCAGCATTACTACTGCTATACCTGTTGACGATTAGAATAATTATTTTTGTCAAGACATAAGTATGGCTCTTTTGTAAGGCTACAAGTAAATGTTGCTTACTAAAGGGTTCTTTAAATAAATGTAAAATAATATATAGAGTAACCCAGATCCCCTATAGAATGCAGAGCATCATGGAAGTTGCAGTCCTACAAAAACTAGAAGTCTACTGTTGTCCACCCCGGTATATAGATCAGTCTTCTAAGCGCTTGCGTTATGTTAGTAGGCTTTGTTTATAAGATATGTTGCAGCTAGTGATGTCCCGAACGGTTCGCCGCAGACGGCGAACATATGCGCTAAATAAACTTTACTTGAAATTTACTATAGAAGTGTGCTAATGATTTTCTCCACGTGACTTTGTTGGAGTCCATCACCTAAACAAGTAGGAAATGTGCAAATGGCTGCAACTAGTGATGTCCCGAACGGTTCGCCACGGACAGAATCCATTTTACATTCATTGTGAAGCTGCATTCTTAGTGAGCTGTCCAGGAGGTGGGAGGGTCTGGGAGGGAGGGTCTGCTGCTGATTGGCTGGAATGTGTCTGCTGACTGTGAGGTACAGGGTCAAAGTTTACTCAATGATGACATAGGGGGCGGACCGAACAGCGCATATGTTCGCCATCCGTGGCGAACCGTTCGGGACATCACTAGTTGCAGCCATTTGCACATTTCCTACTTGTTTAGGTGATGGACTCCAACAAAGTCACATGAAGAAAATCATTAGCACACGGCTATAGTAAATTTCAAGTAAAGTTTATTTAGCCTTCACAAACCAAACAAATATGACAATGTTTCCAAGCAAGTCTGTCCAAGGCATCTGGGGTTAGGAATTTGTGTGTGCCGACACCTGATGCAAACATTGCCTCAAAGTGATCTTTCCAGCCATTAATAGAGTATTCCAACTGTGTTTTATTTACAGCTCTGGCAGGCATATAATGGGGGAAAGAGTATCTCTGGAATAAAACATTTGCTAAAAGAATGGCTGCATGGACAGGATCTTTGCACCATAACCACTTGAAGTGATTATTTTGTTTCGAGCGACTTTTTAAGGCTGTCTAAAACAGTGTAGTTAAATTTTTCACAAATGTGTGACTGTTAATGGATCCTTAAAGGCTGGTAGTTAGTTACCTGAAATTAGGGATCGACCGATATTGATTTTTTTAGAGCCGATACCGATAATCTGTAAACTTTCAGGCAGATAGCCGATAACTTACCATTACTTTCTACATTTACCATTTAAAAAAAAAAAACTATTTCTACACAAGTCTACTCTAAACTGAACAGGTTTATTATTTATTTACTTGCAAATCTTTTTTTATTAGGGTAAATGCACAAAATATACATGTTTTCAAGAATATGTGTGTAGTAGATGCAGTTAGAGTATTTGATTAGTGGATGCAGTGTATGTGTGTATAGTAAATGCAGAGTGTGTGTTTGTGTAGTGTGTATATTGGATGCAGTGTGTTTGTGTAGTGTGTATATTGGATGCACTGTGTTTGTGTAGTGTGTATATTGGATGCACTGTGTTTGTGTAGTGTATATTGGTTGCAGCGTGTGTGTATATAATGAATGCATGAATGCAGAGTGTGTGTCTAGTAGGTGTATAGTGAATGCAGTGTGTGTATATGATGAATGCAGTGTGTGTATATATAGTGAATGCAGAGTGTCTGTGTAGTGTGTATATAATAAAAGCAGTGTTTGAGTAGTGTGTATATAATAAATGCAGAGTGTTTGTGTAGTGTGTATATAATACATGCAGAGTGTTTGTGTAGTGTGTATATAATACATGCAGAGTGTTTATGTAGTGTGTGTATAATAAATGCAGAGTGTTTATGTAGTGTGTGTATAATAAATGCAGAGTGTTTGTGTAGTGTGTATAATGAATGCAGAGTGTTTGTGTAGTGTGTGTATATATTGAATGCAGAGTGTGTGCTTGTGTAGTATGTAAAGTGAATGCAGTGTGTGTAGTCTGTGTATATAATGAATGCAGAGGGTGTGTTTGTGCATCAAGTGTTTGTGTAGTTATGCAAGGTGTGTAAAATGGGGGGTGGGGGGGACCATTTTAATTTTTTTAACTTTTCTTCCTTTTTTTGTTTTTTTATTGTGTTTTAGTCCCCCCCCTGCTTCTTACCTGGCCAGGGAGGGGGGATATGACATTCCATGGTGGTCTGGTGGGATGGACTGTGCAGAGGGGGGGCCCAGTACACTCTTACTTATCTTCCCAGCAGCTCCCTTCAGCTCCCCAGTCTAACTCGCGAGACTCGCAAGATTTAGACAGGGGAGCTGAAAGGAGCTGCTGGGAAAGTAAGTAAAAGTGTGCTGGGCCCCTCAGGACCGCCGTGGCCCCCCAGGACCCTGATGACAGCCCTGGTCTGCATTATTGGCTGATACTGATATTGCTGAAAATACAGAATATCGTCCAGATATCCTTTTGGATAATTCCTCCAATCTGAAGAGAAACTAAGTATTTTAGAAGTTTGAAACATAGACCAGGGATCTTATTGACAAACATCGACATAAAGGAACACCCCAAGTAACAAGTCAGTTAGCTGAAGTGGTCTGGGTACCTAGTGTCCCTCTAATCTTATTATTAAAGGAACACTATAGTCACCTAAATTACTTTAGCTAAATAAAGCAGTTTTAGTGTATGGATCACTATATAATTTCACTGCTCAATTCACTGTCATTTAGGAGTTAAATCGCTTTGTTTCTGTTTATGCAGCCCTAGCCACACCTCTCCTGGCTATGATTGACAGAGCATGCATGAAAAGGTTTCACTTTCAAACAGATGTAATTTACCTTAAATAATTGTATCTCAATCGCTAAATTGAACTTTAAAATCACATACAGGATGCTGTTGCAGGGTCTAGCAAGCTATTAACATAGCAGGGGATAAGATAATCTTAATTAAACAGAACTTGCAATAAAGAAAGCCTAAATAGGGCGCTCTTTACAGGAAGTGATTATGGAAGGCTGTGCAAGTCACATGCAGGGAGGTGTGACTAGGGTTCATAAACAAAGGGATTTAACTCCTAAATGGCAGATGATTGAGCAGTGAGGCTGCAGGGGCATGTTCCATTCACCAAAACTGCTTCATTAAGCTAAAGTTGTTCAGGTGACTGTAGTGTCCCTTTAATTAGAATTGATAGAGCACCATGTTGTGTGGAGTGCTTTACAACATAGTTGGTTTACATATCAACAAGTAATTGGCAGGCAAAATAAATAGATACAAGGAAGAAAGAAGGCCATGGTCAACTAAACTTACAATGTAGTTAAAGCACATCTAGTTAACTAAAAACAAAAATACAGACATTCTAAAGTATGGCATGCACCAAACACATGGCCAGCAGACACCATTGTACATCCTGGAACCAGAGACTGGGTGTAAAACATAAGCTGTGTGACAGTCCTGACTATGTGCCTGCACTAAACGAGACAATAATAATAATGATGTTACTGCAGAGCCCTGCCATTATTATGCACACAGGTTGCAGAGCCCATGGTGTACACACTGTCGATATGCACATTGCTGGCACACAGTAACTCACCGGCCCAGAATGATTTATTTATATGCCGCCGCTAACTCTATGCCCGTCTGGCACACGATAGCGCATTCGCGTGTTCCCGCCGTATACGTTCATCCAATCATGGAGAGACACTCGCTGACGGGCAGGGTATTCGACAAATAACAATTCGGCTAACGCTATTTGCTAGCTTTGGTACTCTGTTTGAGCTTCACTCGCCCCGCCTCCATGTTACTCTGTCAGCCAATCAACTACGGAAGAGTGAAGATTGGCGGGTTTGGAAGCAAATAGTTAGCACTAAGAGAACCATCGCTTCCTGGTTTCTTCACTTCCTGCACGCACTGCCCATTGGCACTGTGGGCAGATAGGAGGAGTGATGATAGATGTATTGGTGTTACCAGTAGTTTATCAGCTCATTATAGTCAGAGAGAATGACTAATGCTCACACCATGCTTTCCATTACTGAGCTCTGTTGGTTTAGTGTGTGGACAGTAAGAGTATTCAATGACCTTTATAAGTGAAAGCAAATGTAGAAAAGGGATTTGAAAGGATAGAATTGAAAGTGAAAGAAATCTGTGTGCTTCAGGGGGGAAATGTAAAAATATTTCTAAATACTAGATTTGAGCATGGTGGAAAAAAATTGGTTCTGCCAAATCAATTTGACACATTATATACAAGCAATTTGTATAACAGGACACCAAGATGCACAGGCAATAGGTCCCAATCCCCCCTGTGGATGACCAAAAACATTAATAGTACACTTATGATAATTCCTGGTTTGTTTAGTGCAGTGGAGCTAAACTCAGAAGGCAGGCAGTTGCCCAGATCATCTGCCTCGCAAAGACATTGAGAAGACTACGACTGGACAGCCTCAGACTGTCCGGCATGGGGAAGAATGGGAGGTTTTGCAAAGGCAGCAGACAAGAGAACTGCATATTTTTCATGCGGTTTTTAGACTGTTTTATTTTGGGGTATATCTACTAAACAGTAACTTATATTGTATTTGGGCAGTGGAGTGCGCTTAAATAATTTTATTCACACATTTTCCCCAATCACAAGTCTATTCCTGGTAATTTACACTTTAGTGAATAACCCTCTAAATGTAAGTAAATACACATCAGGAAATATAACACTAGCTATCATTGCAGTCCTACTTACCTTTCACAACCTTACAAGCCCTACAACATTCTTCAGCCAATATGTGCGCAGATGCCCAGATATTCTGTATTACATCTATGTGTAACCAACACGAACAGGACACGCAGATGTACATACCCCCAATGTGAAACCAATGAATTAATCAGTCCTTAGATACATCAGCTGTCATTAATTAATTTCAGTACAGTAATAGGTATGAAATCCACATACTGCCAGTCAACACCTTTCCCGTTACATAATTAATAAATATCTCAGTAAAGCATAGCAATTCGCCAGCCCCTTTTACAGCATGGTTTCAAATCAATTATTTCCTTATGCCCCTTGCATTTTAATGATTATACTCCCGTACCCCTGTAACTTGCCTTTATTTATATTATATTTTTGTCCTACCTCTACCTTGTGAAGAAGCTCAATATTTGTGTGCCTCCATATTCTACTCCTCTGTACATGTTGTCTGCAGTTTGCACTACTGTGGGATCCTTTTCACAGATAGATTTTGGATAAACTACCTGGCCATTGCTACATGAAATATAACCTTGCCTAAAGGAACACTCCAAGCACCATAACCACTACAGCACACCCCTCCTGCAAGTATTCAAATTGTTTTAGAACAGTTGACTTCTTACCTGAGGTCTATTATTCACCCCTCCTCGCCTCTACTACAACTCAATGCAACTGGAAGCTCCTACTCTGAGCATCCACTAGCTCTCCTGAGCTAAGCTCTGTATTGCAGGGCTAGCGCATTGGTAGCAGTTATAGTATATGGAGTGTTCCTTTAAAGCAGTGGTACCCAACCCAGTCCTCAAGTAGCCCCTAACAGCCCAGGATTTAGGAAATACCCAGTTGTGTCTAAGGTGTTTTTAGAAGAAAAACACTTTAGACACAAGGTAATCTCTAAATCCTGGACTGGTAGAGGGTACTTGAGGACTGGGTTGGGAACCACTGCTTTAAAGAGTCGTGCGTCACTTGACAATTATATTTCTAAACCAGCAAGCAATCATTTCTAAACAAACATGCAAACCAAAATAAAGCAAAAAAAAAAACTTTGAAAAGTATGTAATAAACATTTATAAATTTACCATAAATTTGGTCAAAGTGCAGTGCTGCACATGCCTCTCAGCCAGAAGGGTTTCTTCAGCCTCCCTCTTACCCACCCATCTCAGTTTCAGACCAGTCTACTAGTAACAGAAACAGGGCATCATTGTGCCGCAACAATGGCAACTATTTACGAACGGATGAAGCACTCTGATGAAACTCCCCTTCTCCCCCTGTCAGGATGCTGCAATGTGATATTCCAATTGCACATGTCTAACTGTCAGGCATGCCCAATGCACTTTTCCAGCATTCCTAAGGATAGGATACCAATTGGTTAGCTAAAGCTTTTGAATGAGACAATTGCCTCAAAGTGATACATGTCCCTTTAAAGGACCACTATAGTGCCCTGAGGGTGCCCCACCCTCAGGGTCCCCCTCCCGCCGGGCTCTAGGGGGAGGAAGGAGTTAAACTTACCTCTTTCTCCAGCGCCGTGCGGGGAGCTTTCCTCCTCCTCTCCTTCTTCCTAGCAACGTCATCGGCTGAATGCTGACAATGCTTTCCTATGGACGCTGGCGTCTTCTCATTGTGATTTTCACAGTGAGAAGCACGCAAGCGCCTCTAGCAACTGTCAATGAGACAGCCACTAGAGGCTTTAGAGGCTGGATTAACCCTCAGTGTAAACATAGCAGTTTCTCTGAAACTGCTATGTTTATAAAAAAATTTTAAAAAGGGGGTTAATCCTAGCTGGACCAGGCACCCAGACCACTTCATTAAGCTGAAGTGGTCTGGGTGCCTATAGTGGTCCTTTAAGCTGAAGTGGTCTGGGTGCCTATAGTGGTCCTTTAAGCTCTGTCCAATGTCAAAGATTACACTGCTTATAAGATAAGGTATTCCCTCCTTTTTTTTTTAGGGACTCTTAAGGTACCAAGACCACTTTAGCTTAATGGACTAGTTTTAGTATATAGCTCATGTCACAACAGTCTCACTGCTCAGTTCTCTAACATTTAGGAGTTAAAATAATTTTGTTCTTTCAGCCCTAGCAACACCTTCCTGTATTTGACTTACACAGTCTTCCTAAACACTTCATTAGTGACAGCTAATGTTTAAACATCCTTTATTGTATATTCTGTTTAATTTAGAATTTATTCTTTCCTTCTCTGTTAATAGCCAAATAGACCCTGCAGGAGCCTACTGTGTGCGTGATTAAAATTCCATTTACAGAGCAGTAGATAAAAAACTTCTAAATCAAGTTGACGTCTGATTTAAAATGAAACTTTTTTTCATGCAGGTTAAGACACAGACAGGGGAGGTGTGGCCATGGGCGTAGGAAATTTCTCACAACAAAACAATATTCAATTTTTTTTTTTTTTATCAGGTCACAGAAATTAACCAAAGGTTTGGCATATATTTCAGTTATTCCACTTAAAACCACTGGTAATAATACTTTAAGTAAAGCACTATTGCCTGATTTTAACAAAACAAAAGACTTTGCATAAATACAGTTAAATACTATAACTATATAAATAGAAAAAATTTACTGCAGACAGAGTGAGACCCTCCAAGCACCACAACCACTGCAGTTTACTTTAGAAGTTAAGATGCAAGGTAGCTGTTCCTGTAAATTTGTGCCTGCCAGCTCACACACTAAAGCTACAGGAGATGTGTGGTAAGTGTGCACACATTCATACAATGCTGTTCCCTATCCAGCTTAGTACATAGTACTCTGAGCAGAACAGAGAACTATGCTGTGTACACTGACAGACCAGCTCCTGCAAGTCATGGAAGCAGAGGTGAATGGCGTGAGCATGCAGACTTTCCCATATGATGTCAGTGAAGGAAACTTAGGTGCTGCAATAAAGAAACTGTGAAGGAATTAAAATTATATATACAGGAACATTTTCCCAGCACCATAAGCACTAATGTAGGCTTTAATAGTTATAGTGCTTCAAGGGTCCCTTTAACTGTTGTTCATCTCTAAAAATTACAGAAATGCTTTGCATCACACAATCTCAACCTCTTCCATATCCGAATAAAAAGCCAAAGAAGAATACTTGCAACTGGCTTAACAGAGATACTCCAGTGCCTAAACGCACTTGTTTGATACAATGGCTTAGGGGTTAACTGAAAATCCCCTTTGTCTTATTTCATAGACGTCCATAGGTTTACTCTTCCAGCTATCAATCAGACATCTAGGAGGGTCCCCTTCTTCATATGCTTTGAACACTAACTCAAGGCAATGCTTGTTTATGAGAAGCATTGGATAGGACTGGACATCATTAATCATGATGATCTCAGCGAGGGTGGATTGTTCTCCATCAATGAGACTGTCTTGGTGATGGAAAAGGGTGAGTTTATTTTATTAATAAATATATTTATTTTTAATAGTTTAGTGTTTTTTATGGAACAAATAAGTACCCTCCATAAAGTTTCCCTTAAGCCAAATCTAAAGATCGCAAGTTTTTGAAATCCAAAAACTTTTTTGCGGTGATCACAACACAATGTAAATACATAATTCCATTATGTCTCTATGGATGTTGCATATAGCAACATGGTTTAAACGTTTCTGGGTCATTGTGGACCTCAACCAGGTTTTTAATCTAGGCAGTGCACTAAAATGTCTCTCAGCTTCACAGGAAGAAGCAGGAATAGTTAAAAGGATTCTGACAATTTTTTCTACTTGAGAAAAAAAGCATCTCTCTGGCAGGAATCTTTCGCAAAATATCTACAACCTCTGAGACTGAAGTGTACTTGTAAACATATGATAAGGTGGTTATCTGGGCAGAGAGAAGATGATATTCAATCTTTGGATACTGGAGAAGAACTTCACTAGCTTGTCCTGTCAACAGATAATGTTCTGGTTTTTCATATATAAGTAAGCCTTCTTGGTCAAAGCGCTGTGTAACGGAGCTTCCTCTACCCCGGTTGGGTACCTCCGCCGACGGATGCTCCTAGTGCTTACCAAGGGCTCCAAGCACTCCACTAGACACCAAAACCACCGCAGACCCCACGAACCGATGCAGCTTGGTTGGGGTCTCGCCGTCTTCCACCCACTTTGGACCCAAGACCAGGAGACCTCTCTTAAATCCAAAGAGCAGGAACAGCTCTTACAAGAGCTAGTGGGGAGTATAGTGATTATAGCAATCCCCAGAGTGTTGTTATCCAATCCCCCAAACATGAGCCAAGATTTCATGAAGGGTAAAACAAGTCTGAGGCTTTTTTGGTACAGGTTTGCTTATATACAATTCCTCAGGCCAGAGGCACACCCCCTGGACCGGATGGAACACAGGCACACAAAGAACACAAACCAATCAGAACAATACAACAATGTCCGACACTCCCACTTACAGCACACAATCCCTCCCCTCTGCCTGTGATACAATTAACAAAGACAATGGGCTAACTCAATTAACTCTAAACAGAAAAAACATACATTTTTACAAACCCCACAAAGTACGCCAAAATCCAACATATCCCAACACATCCCCTGATAGCCCCGATCTGGGTGAACAATATATCCAAAAATCACCCAGATCGGTTCAGGGGTTCAGGAATTTCCTGGAAGTCTTATTTTTTCCCCACCGTGCACATGATCGCATGGCCAAAACAGTTCCATACACTCGACGACAAAACACGGCTGGACAATTTAAGCCACATGTTTGAATCTGTTCCAGTTAAAAGTCCAATGGGCAGAAACAGTACTTTTGAACATGGGTTATCACAGGGCCCATGGTCCCAGGGTAGGAGGCTGGCAAACAGGCCCCTCCAAAAACCAGCAGCGAAGTGGATTTTGTCACACGCTGCATTAACTGTGTCAATATAATATCCATTAAAGGACCACTCTAGGCACCCAGACCACTTCAGCTTAATGAAGTGGTCTGGGTGCCAGGTCCTTTTAGGGTTAACCCATTTTTTCATAATTATAGCAGTTTCAGAGAAACTGCTATAATTATGAATGGGTTAAGCCTTCCCCCTAATCCTCTAGTAGCTGTCTCATTGACAGCCACTAGAGGCGCTTGCGTGCTTCTCACTGTGATTTTCACAGTGAGAGCACGTAAGCGTCCATAGGAAAGCATTGTAAATGCTTTCCTATGCGACGGGCTGAATGCGCGCGCAGCTCTTGCCGCGCGTGCGCATTCAGCCCAGGAGGAGGAATGGAGGAGGAGAGAAGGAGGAGAGCTCTCCGCCCAGCGCTGGAAAAAGGTAAGTTTTTACCCCTTTCCCCTTCCAGAGCCGGGCGGGAGGGGGTCCCTGAGGGTGGGGGCACCCTCAGGGCACTATAGTGCCAGGAAAACGAGTATGTTTTCCTGGCACTATAGTGGTCCTTTAATTGGAAACACTGAGAACAATAGTATTCCCTCACAGTCTTAGCATGAAATTGTTCAGTTGGCCCATGTTGAAGACGTTTGGGAATTTTATGTTGCCTTGGTACAGTAACCTCTTTTAGCTGGTATTTTTCCACTAAATGTATACTAGTAGCAAGAACTCTTTCAAAGGACGTGTCACAGCTAACTTTTGTATAGCATGATGGGTCCGTTGAACAGTTGCTAAAAGTCCTCCTGATATGGTTTGTTCTCTGCCTTGGAAGGTTACATTCAGGCATTCTAAGATCTCCATGACTTTAAGAGAGATTTGAAGACCTAAAAGAATTTCCCTTGCCTAAATTGTTGTAGTAGGCCATGTCCACATGAATGTATATCTCCACTACTTCTGGAATTCGCAATTTCTTAAAGTGTTTCCAAAATCAGCTGGTAATTATCCAGAATTTTTTTCACAAACTTCACTCTTAACAGTCCAGCGTGTTGGGCTCAATGGTTTAATATGCAAGACTTTAAGAGGCCCTTCAGCTTCACAAATTCTGAAAATGTGGTTCTGCATTTCATAGATTGCCCAGAGAGTTTGCAAAGATCTTGCACACACATAAGTGCATCTTCCATTATTGGACAGCTATGTGCTGTGGCCTGCATAACTAAATTTGTGCAATGTGCACCGCGATGGACATAAATGGCAAGTGGCTGTTCCTGCTTGATTAATGCCTGGGCACCATGATATTTACCACCATCATATGCACTACGATATTTTCCTCCATCATATGTTTGCCCTCGCAACATTGACATATAAAGCCCTTTACGGCATAAAGCATCCTTGACAATCGTTGCGATTGCAAATCCACTTGTTTCATCAACTTGGTATAAGCCTATAAAGTCCTCATGTGGGTACAAGTCTTGATCAACATAGCAGATACAGAAACTTTCTTGTTCTTGACCTGATATGTCTTGTGTGCCATCAACAATAATTGCAAAGGCATTATTTCCAATCTGTTTCTGAACAAGGCGTAATACGGTGTGAGATAACGTCAAAATCTCATTTTGAATGTCGAGACTCTTGTATTCGGTTTTGTGCGATATCCAATTTTTTAGATAAGGCACATCATCTGCTCGTGCAAGCAGAAACTGTTTAAAATTGCCATCATTGTCCTCATGGCCACAAAGAGGGAGACCTTGTATTGCCAACAGGGCTATTGTTTAGACTATCTTGATGAGACACAGCCATGCATCATTCTGTTGCTGTTGAATTTGTAGTGAAAGCTGAGCATTAATGGGTTGATTTTTACGGATGCTATGAAAGGATCAGTAAAAATCAAACGGTATAGCAGCAGTATTAGAAACGGACACAGCAATGCTATGCCTGTTGATTTAAAAAAAAAATTAAAAAAATTAATTTCTTTATTTTTGTTGTGCAAGCATTAACAACAAGCTTGGATAGCCAAGACAGCTACAACAAGCCCAATGGCAACAGAGTATAACATCAGCATGGCATTTATGGTAGCAGCACAATTTTTGACTGTTGATTTTTTTTAGTGCTGCAATGCCAGTTGATTTTTACTGATGCTATCTGCATAGCATTACAGCAGTAAGAATCAGCAGACACAGTGTTTTTATTTTATTATGTTTTCTACTGAAATGTATTCAGGGGACATAGGAGTTTAAAATAAAATTATATTTAAAAGAATCGGCTCTTTCCTTCCTAGGAATGCAATCAACAGATGACTGAATTAGGCTCCAATAGCCCTCAAACATAGCACAGCTAAGGCACCTCCTGTGGCCTCAAGGGAAGTACTGATAAAATTTGTGCGGGAGTCTGAAAGGGGGCGCTCAGGGGAGAACCTTTTGTGTCTTTTGAAGACAATTTTTTTTTTTTTTTTTTTAAACGCTTTCTTTTTCTGATCGGTAATAACAAACAAAAATATGGCACAGCTAAATATGACCATTAAAGGACCACTATAGGCAGCCATACTACTTCAGCTCAATGAAGTGGTCTGGGTGCCAGGTTTCCCTAGTTTTAACCCTGCAGCTGAAAACATAGTTTCAGAGAAACTGCTTTATTTACACTGCAGGGTTAATTCAGCCTCTAGTAAATCGCACTTATTTGACGCTGGACGTCCTCATGGAGTGCAGCGTCAAAAAAGAACCCTATAGGAAAGCATTGAGTAAATCCAACACATTTCTTACCCAGTCTGTGATATCTGGACAGGTCAGCACACACAGCCAGCAGCTTTGCCCAGTTCCTCCCTGCCACTACTCCACAATTACAGACATTTGCCTCCTCGTCCTTCTGCACCACATTCCGCCTGTGCCGCAGTGGAACCGGAAGGAGACCCCGGAGTGCTGATTAAAGTAGGAACCAGGGGGGTGGGGGTGGACACATCACCCCCGGAAATCATGCAGGGGGGACAGGTATGGAGAAATCCCCCCCAGGTTAGGAGTGCCGATTACGATGTAAAATGTTGTTGCATTCGGCTTCCGAACAACACTAGTGTTTGGCATTTGAATGCATCCTTCATGTAGCTGTTATTAACAGCAACACTGAGTGCTTTCGAATGCCGAACACCAGTGTTTTTTCGGAAACTTAATTCACAGAAATTTTACAGCGTAATCAGCACTCCTAACCTGGGGGGGGGGATTTCTCCATATCTGTCCCCACACCCCGGTTTCTACACTTGTGGGTGTGGCTAGGGTTGCATAAGCAGAAACAAAAGGGATTTAACTCCTAAATGGCAGAGAATTAAGCAGTGAGACTGCAGGGCCATGATCTATACACCAAAACTGCTTAATTAAGCTAAGGTTGTTTTGATGCCTATATTGTCCCTTTAAGTATATATATTTTTAAATGGTGAATTTCAAAATAAATGAGAAAAAAAAATAAAAACAGGTAAATGGGACTAAAATAATAATAATAAAAAAATAAATAAAAAAAACCTGAAGAGTGTATTAAAATCAATATGCTAAGACAAAAGAAATAAAAATGTACTCACATTCAGGCATTCCCTGCACAACAGATTGTGCAGGATTTACAATGCTCACAAAACTAGGAAGTGACTGAGGTTTCCTTTGGAGTTTTTGCCATAAGCAGTGGTTCTGCAGTTATATGCATAATATATATATATATATATATATATATATATATATATATATATATATATATATATATATATATATATATATATATATATATATATATATATATTTTATTTATTTTTTTTAAGAATATTAATATGTAAAGAAAATACACAATGCACATAAACCAAAAAAAACTGTATAAAATTTATATTTTAGAACAATTGTACACATTAAATAATTTTGTGGATGGAGGAAGTTGGCAAAAGCCCAGCAGTAAGAAACATACAAACCAAACTACAAAAAAAATCATGTTTACAATCCAATCCATATTTACATAGTTTACAATAACACATTAAATTTAACAATCCTTCACTGTTGTAAATACAGCACTGTTGATAGAAAAGTAAGATTCACTTAACTTTTTTGTTTATTTTACACTTCTATGGTTTGAAAAGGCATCACAGCCATTGCTTGTAATATACACCTGGTTACTTGGAACACCATAGGAATGCTGACATTTAGTATTCCTAAAGGGTGTCATATTCTTATATGGAACTCTGATACGTGATCCTTTTCTTAATGTTTGGGAATCGGCAGTGCCAGTATACTAGCTTTTTCAAAATAATATTATGCACAATAATATTTTGATTCAAATAAATATGCAGTACTTGTTACTTCTAAATGTAGCAAAATGTGTGCAATAGGTGAGGTCAATTAAACACAGCACATTTCAATCGCCAAGATTCGCTCAGTCCTCTTTTTCCTGTTTGGTATGAAATCCTGTAGATTGCATTGAGATTCAGTAGTCAAAATTCTCAACAAAAAAAAAAAAGAAGCTTTTATCGCCACCTGCAGCTAGTTCAAGGCATAGCTATAGCACGGCTGTTTATTAAAATAAAAAGATTGCAAAGTTCACTAAGGCACAATCCTCTGTACTGTTCTTGTTCAGTTAATCTAATGCTTATCCAGGATAAAGGATGAAATAAATAGCTATTCTTTAAACTCCTGTAACGCTCATGTTAATTATTTCAATTATAGTGCTTTCAATACGTTGGCATAGCTGCACATCTGGATCCAAACTGTCTGTGTCCTTTACAGCAACAACTGGCAACAATGAAAGTTTGTAAGTATCAGTCCATTCCTTGGGCTTCTCTTTCAGCTGCTGGAGACCTATTTTGATTGCAAAAAAAATCATTTGTAAAATTTAAAAAGGAAATTACATACAATATTTTACTTACCATCTGATTTTATAACCTTGGCCAAATGTGGTTACTTCCAAGTACAAAATATTTGGAGAGAGAGTGTAAAAAGACTTTAAAATACCGCTACTTACGTGTAATGATTGGGTCTACATCCCTCGTCTGAGTAGCTACATTTGATGCACACACTTGACCAATCTGAATGAGTAGTGACATGATATCCTGGTATAACGGAGGAAAAGCTTGGCAGAAGGATATCAAACAAGGCAGCGTTGGCATAAAAAATACATAACGTTTGGCTTGTGTAAGAACTGAAAAGATAAGAAAATAAGAAGAAAAAAAAAAATCAAATAATTTCCGTCATGTACTAAAACTAACACCAGATCACAGAGGTTGTGGTGATCGTGAGGTTAATGCTGTTATTGCCAAGGCAGACCAAATCCGATCCGCCTCCCTCCACTTTGTTGTGCGTTTTAAAGTGGAGAGAAACTAATTGGTGGGCTACTTTGTGTCCCTGTGTGAAGAAAAAAGATTTAAAGTATCCAGATCCCATTTAGGTCTATTCTTTAAAAAATAAATAATAATCCTTTCCCTGTCCTTTGATCATGGAAAACATTTGTTATTTAAAGTTAAGCTGGTCAAACCATATATTAATTCTGTTTTATGACAGGAGGAGGACCAGTAGAAAATGTGCTTGCTGCCCAGTCACTCCACCCACTCAAGCAGACAAACACCGAATCATGCAAACTGGCACAAATGCACTGACCCATGCAGACTGATGCACACACACACTGACCCTGTAGACTGATGTACACACACATTGCACACTGACCAATGCATACACACACACACGGACCCATCCAGACACACACACACACACACACACACACACTGGCCCATCCAGAAACAGAAACACACACTGACCCATGCAGAAACAGAAACACACACTGACCCATGCAGAAACACACACACTGACCCATGCAGGCAAACACATACAGTCAGGTCCATAAATATTGGGACATCAACACAATTCTAATATTTTTGACTCTATACACCACCACAATGCATTTGAAATGAAATGAACAAGATGTGCTTTAACTGCAGACTTTCAGCTTTAATTTGAGGGTATTTACATCCAAATCAGGTGAACGGTGTAGGAATTATAACAGTTTATATATGTGCCTCCCACTTTTCAAGGGACCAAAAGTAATGGGACAATTGGCTGCTGAGCTGTTCCATGGCCAGGTGTGTGTTATTCCCTCATTATCCCATTTACAAGGAGCAGATAAAAGGTCCAGAGTTCATTTCAAGTGTGCTATTTGCATTTGAAATCTGTTGCGGTCAACTCTCAATATGAGATCCAAAGAGCTATCACTATCAGTGAAGCAAGCCATTTTTAGGCTGAAAAAAACAAACCCATCAGAGAGATAGCAAAAACATTAGGTGTGGCCAAATCAACTGTTTGGAACATCCTTAAAAAGAAAGAACGCACCGGTGAGCTCAGCAACACCAAAGGACCCGGAAGACCACGGAAAACAATTGTGGTGGATGACCGAAGAATTCTTTCCCTGGTGAAGAAAACACCCTTCACAACAGTTGGCCAGATCAAGAACACTCTCCAGGAGGTAGGTGTATGTGTGTCAAAGTCAACAATCAAGAGAAGACTTCACCAGAGTGAATACAGAGGGTTCACCACAAGATGTAAACCATTGGTGAGCCTCAAAAACAGGAAGGCCAGATTAGAGTTTGCCAAACAACATCTAAAAAAGCCTTCACAGTTCTGGAACAACATCCTATGGACAGATGAGACCAAGTTCAACTTGTACCAGAGTATGGAGAAGGAAAGGAACTTGTCATGATCCAAAGCATACCACCTCATCAGTGAAGCATTGTGGTGGTAGTGTCATGGCTTGGGCATGTATGGCTGCCAATGGAACTGGTTCTCTTGTATTTATTGATGATGTGACTGCTGACAAAAGCAGCAGGATGAATTCTGAAGTGTTTCGGGCAATATTATCTGCTCATATTCAGCCAAATGCTTCAGAACTCATTGGACGGCGCTTCACAGTGCAGATGGACAATGACCCGAAGCATACTGCAAAAGCAACCAAAGAGTTTTTTAAGGGAAATGGCCAAGTCAATCACCTGACCTTAATCCGACTGAGCATGCATTTCACTTGATGAAGACAAAACTGGGAAAATGCCCCAAGAACAAGCAGGAACTGAAGACAGTTGCAGTACAGGCCTGGCAGAGCATCACCAGGGATGAAACCCAGCGTCTGGTGAGGTCTATGCGTTCCAGACTTCAGGCTGTAATTGACTGCAAAGGATTTGCAACCATGTATTAAAAAGTGAAAGTTTGATTTATGACTGTTAATCTGTCCCATTACTTTTGGTCCCTTAAAAAGTGGGTTGCACATATAGAAACTGTTGTAATTCCTACACCGTTCACCTGATTTGGATGTAAATACCCTCAAATTAAAGCTGAAAGTCTGCAGTTAAAGCACATCTTGTTTGTTTCATTTCAAACCCATTGTGTTGGGTGTTTAGAGCCAAAAAGATTAGAATTGTGTCGATGTCCCAATATTTATGGACCTGACTGTATACAGAAACACACACCAACACTGGTCCATGTAGACAAACACACACTCACCCACGCATAAAGACACACACTAACCCATGCAGACAGAAATACACTGATCCAAGCAGACACACACTGATCCAAGCACACATTCTCTGAAACACAGACAGCAAGGACCCATTAACCCTCTTAACTTCATTTTGCATATCAGTTTGTGTGTTTTAGGCACATTTCTGTGCCTGGTGGCGCTTCAGTCTTCCAGTCTGAGACTCTCTTCCTGCTATCCTTCCGCCCACTTGTCCCCACGTATAGGGCAAGGGGCAGGAGTGAGCAAATAATGTGCCCTTGCACTGCCACCGCTGTAGATGTTGGGGGGTGGGAGCCCCTAGCTTTGCAGACTGAGGTGGATGCCGGTGTTCTACCAGGCGCTCGTCAGCAGCCATGTAAGTGCTCTCTAGAACCCGATAACATGGCCGGAGGCACGCGCTAAATAATTATTCCAGCTTGAAAGATGGGCGGCTCAAACCGGCCCTGTACAGGAGTCACAAAAGTTCACATCGGGTCCTACAGGCAATAAACCACTTTCAAGGCCTCTGTCAATGTAAATGAAAGTTTTTGATTTCGGTTTGTTCCAGTTAAGGATGACAGCCTCTAAGACGACGTGTAAGCAGAATTCGGAAGGTCACATATACTGAAGAGCCTGAAAGTCTGAGCCTGCTAATAATAGGCTCAGCACCATGTGAGTTTGACCAATTGGTTTTTTTAAAGATTGTATATTCGGTTACATTTTACGCTATGATCTGTATTCTTTATTTTATTACAGATATCTAGCCATGGATTTTATGTGTACAGAAGCCTGAAGTGGAAACAGAACACCGATTTATGTGTGTGCTCTCACCTACATTCATGTATGTGCTTCTTGGTTCGTCTTGTTATAAGTACATCATTTATCTGGAATATACAGTGTTTGATAATGGAAATTGTACCTGTGAGCAGTGTTCCCATTACATTAATTGCAAGGCGAGCCATGCTAAGAGATTTTGGCAAGGCATACTGGATGCACAAATACGAGAGAAGTTGAATAGCAAATATCTGTAAAGACAACAATTGCACAAAGAAGATAAATCACACAGAAACAACAGTAAAAGAGGTTCTTGCAAACAGACGTATGGAAAATATTGCATTACTAACTTAAAGGGACACTATAGTCACCAAAACAACTTGAGCTTAATAATGAAGTATAGATCATGCAGTCTCACTGCTCAATTCTCTGCCATTTAGGAGTTAAAGCATAAACTTTGTTTATGCAGCCCTAGTAACACCTCCCTGCATGTGACTTACACATCCTTCCGAATCACTTCCTGTAAAGAGTCATCTAATGTTTACACTTCCTTTACCGCAAATTCTGTTTAATTTAGTATTTCTTATCTTCTGCTCTGTTAATAGCTTGCTAGACGCTGCAGGAGCTTCCTGTATGTAATTAAAGTTCAATTTGCAGAGCAGGAGATGAAAACGTTTAAAGTAAGTTAAATCTGATTGAAAATGAAACCATTTTGTTTTCATGCAGACTGTGTCATTCACAACCAGAGGAGGTGTGGCTAGGGCTTCATGGACAGAAACAAAAGTGATTTAACTCCTAAATGGCAGAGAATTAAGCAGTAAGCCTGCAGGGGCATGATCTATACACCAAAACAGCTTTGTTAAGCTTTAGTTGTTTTGGCGACTATAGTGTCCCTCTAATGTTTTCTAACGAATAGGAAGGAAATTACCTGCTTCTCCAGTTCAGGCTGAGCTATGAGTTCTGGAATAAAATCCAAACATATGTGCATTGATGGTATTCCAGCAACTGTGAGTGGCAATAGTTGACATGGATATCCCTGTGACCATAAAAAAATAAAAATAAAAATATATATATATATATAAAATAAAATATATAGACATTTATTGCTAAACACCATTACTTCTCAGAGTTATTTATTAAAGGACCACTAAAGTCACCCAGACTACTTTATCTCAATGAATGATGGAGTGGTCCTGTCACTTTAATCCTTCAAGGTAAAACTTTGCCATTTTTAAGAAAAGGCAGTGTTTACCTCACTTCATTGAGTGAGTAAAACTTGGTCATGTGATGCAACACCTAATAGAAAAGCACTTGATTTAATGCTTTCTATGAGAAGCATTGGATGCATGTATGGCACTAGCACATCACATTCCCAATATTCCTCTGTGAGGAGCATTGGATTGGGCCATCACCAGAGAAACTGATGTTCCTCAAGAATGTTGGAAGTTGCTGGAAGTAAAGAGGTGAGCAGCTCCAAGAGAGTCTCTGTGATGGAAACAGGTGAGTAAAACCTTTATTTTATTAAAGGACAGTTGCCACCTCAACACAATTCTTGAACATAAATTAATTTATCCATCAAGGAAATGGATTCTTTGTTAAATGAGGTATATGTAAAAAAATAAATAAAAAAGCAACACAAATTCACCCTGGGTCACAGCATTTGAAGACTTCTACATCAGGCATGTAAAATTTGCGACCCATTGGTCTGCTTTGTGCTGTGGCAGCCACAAGACAGGAAAGATCTTTCCTGTCTGATCCTTGTCTTCCCTCCCACAATAGCACAGAGTGTCTGTCTGTCTGCAGAGCAGGCCAGCCACTCTACCTTCCCTCTCCGATCTCAGTGCCAGAGGAGCGTCAGGCCTGCTTGAGCAGAGAAAAAAAGGGCTGGAACTGGAGGATGGGCAGCTCATTTTAAAGTAGGAGAAGAGGGGCTTGGGGGATTTTCCTGTGTAGTGTGTTAAATTAGGGAGGGAGATGGAAGTATTAATTTAAGGGAGGGAGGGGGCCAGTGTAATAATTTGAGGGAGGGAGGGAACAGTGTGTTAATTTGTAGGAGGGAGGATGCAGTCTATTAATTTGGAGGTGGGAGGGGGCAAGTGTATTACTGTAGGCCAGACCACTTCAGCTCATTTAAGTGGTCTGGGTGCTGTGTACCTTTTGCACGTAGGGCTGCAATGTAAAAAACATTGCAGTTCCAGATAACTGCAATGTTTACATTGCAGCACAAAGTCTGCCCTCAGTGGTTGTCTACCAGACAGCCACTGGGGGGCGCTTCCGGAATCGTAATGGACTTTTGGTCCGTTATCTAATGCTGGACGTCCTCAGCATCAGATTTTCCCCATAGGAAAGCACGGATACAATGCTTTCCTAAGGGCAGGTGTAAAGCGCGCGCAGCATTTGCCGCACTCGTCGTGGGACAGAGCTTAGACCCAGCACCGAGGGATATCGGCACTAAGATAAGGTAAGTAAATAATGGGGGAGGGGAGGCAGAGGGATGGGTAGTGCCAGGAATACAGCTTTGTATTCCTGGCACTACAGTATTCTTTAAATTGTGGGGAGGGGTGAAGGGGAGGCGGACAGTGTATTAATTTGAGGGAGGAGGCACTGTATTCATTTGGGGGAGGGAGGGGGCAATGTATTATATTGGGTGAGGTAGTGGGCAGTGTATTAGAGTGGTGGGAGGAGGGGGCAATGTGTTAAATTGGGGGAAGGGCATTATTAAGACCTCTATACAACTAGGGACAGGGACACTCTAGTGCTAGGAATACAGGTTTACATTCCTAACACTATAGTGTTTATTTAAGGTATATATTGTCAGGAATTCTATATAAATCAACTGTAATACAAAACATTACATATACAAAACATTAAATAACAATGGCCATAAGTAGATAATATAACCTTTATTGATATTAAGGTATTTCTATTTTACCTTAAAAAGGGAATGGGAAACATTTCCCATTTAATATTGTATACAATTATCCTCATATTTAACAAACATGTATTTGTGATGTATAGACATAATAAATACATAAATAGATGTAGAAATCCATGTCTATTTATCCTGCAACATTGCACCTCCATCTTAGGTCTCTGTCAATGATTTTTTGTAAGCTCTATCCCTTGCATCTGCTAGTTACCACAGAGAAAATATAGCGTTGAGTTGAGAAATAAAACAGTAGAGGAGATTCGTCAAAGTGCTCTGTTCTAAAAAATGATCTTAGATACTAAAATAGGGGCAATCTCAATGGAAATCAGTGAATCAAGCAGGTACATTTCACTTATGACTCTTCCCCTTTTACAATTTTTGCATCACTTTTCAGATAAATCTTTTGCTAAATCTTTAACAATTTTAAAATAAAAAAGGTAAGCAAGTTATGGGTGATTTTTGTATTTTTATTCAATAGTGTAATTTCCACATAAGTAATAGTTCCTCTTTAAATGAATAGGTACAGATTTTACATAATTATATTAAAGACTCACTATAGGACCAGGAACACAAACATGTATTCCTGACCCTATAGTGAAAACCAACCATTTAGGTGACTTGCCACTCCCCTTAGCCCCCGCAGAATGGGTTAAAACACACATTATTTTCAGCTCTCCACGGGTCTGCCGATGCTGGCCCAGCCCACTTGATGACATCATCAAATTTGACGATTTGTAGCCAATCCAATGTTCTCCAATGGGAAAAGCATTGAATTGGCTAAAATTGGCAAGGGGGCGGGGCCAAATGCTGTTTTGGCCAATCAGCACCTCCTCATATAGAAGCACTGAATCAATGCATCTCTATGAGGAAAATTCAGCAGAGCGTAGGGACGCTAAACGGCAGGGCTTACTGCCCAGCCCTGAGCCAGGGGCAATGTAAACACGGACTTTTCTCTGAAAAGGCAGTGTTTACATGAAAATGCCTGAAGGGAGCTATTATACTCACCAGAACAACTACATTAAGCTGTAGTTGTTCTGGTGACTATAGTGTCCCTATAGTCTTATGCTAGAATAAGCATAAAATTACGTTTGTGCTGAAATAAATATTGCATGTAGTTAGGTATAATCTTTCATTTAAAGTGCGCATATTAACAACTCTACTAACCTGAAAATGCACCAGCTTAGCGATGTTGGGGTCTGCAATGAACATTTGATGCAGCAAACAACAGATAAGACACTGCACCTCTCTAAGGTTGCACAACAAATTTTCTTCTTCTTCCAATGGCTGGGAAAGTGTAGGGTCTTGTTTTTTCTCCTCTTCTGTAGGAAGACATATCTCCAGCAATATCTGTACAGCAGCACTATCCTATTATAAAAGAAAGGCATGGAAGCATATTCCCAAATCAGTATCGGTCTCCTGTTACAAAAACATCTACACCATTTAATTTAGAGTAGACTACTACAAATAAGAAGTACAAACAAAAATCCAAAAAAATAAAAAAAAATAAAAAAAAAAATCACACAATATTTGTGTGTACTTAATATGACAGATGGTGCTGCAAAACAATCTGTGCACATGTGCAGTTCACAGCCTTATTAGAATACGGTGTGTAAAGCTACTCACAAAACTAACTGGGATGGGACTGGCATGAGAACAGCAAAATTATTGCTAGCTTATTCAGCAGCTCCATTCCTGACCTGAGATCCCACAGATTAGAGTGAGAAACTCCTGGCTGGTCAAACCTCTTTCTAGTCTAAGAGTTATGTCTGTTGCTGAACATTGGACAATTTAGTGAACAGCATTCCACATTGGGCACATTACTTGATAGAGAGCCGTCTGAAACAACTTCCTCTAAATTTCAGGAAGAGATGCAGGGAACGATCTCAATTAGATCCTTCAATGATAATGACTTTAACCATACATTAAACTAAAACTGCAAGTCTCTTACACCAAAAGGGTAAGTTATTGAAAATATGTTACCTATACACCCATATTAAAGCAACCAGAAGAGAAAAAAATACTCTGTAAAATGACATCCCAGCATTTAGAAAACAGTTATGAAAATGTATTTTCAGAATATATACCTGAGCAGCAAGCAATGCATTTTTCAGTTCTTCTCTAGTAACTTCCATAGTCTCTGACTGTCCTGCCAGGCCTACTGCATTATTCGGTGATGGTTTAATATCCTGATCTGCTGTCTCTTTGAGGTACGAGTTCAAGTAAGCCTTTGATGCCAAAAGATACCCATTCAGCATATGCAGAGTGATATCAATAAGTGGGGGGCACCTAGAGATAAACAGAAAACAAAAAACACCATTATTCATAAAAAATTACAGAGTGGTTTATACAAGATAACTGGACAATTTTAAAGCAAAAAGAAAGTACAGGAATACCAACCTTTGTATTCTAGCATCACATCGTAGTACAATGAGAGGGTCAATCATCAAATCATTCTGTGTGTACTTGTGTTGTCGAACTAACTTTAATGGAGGTTGTAATGCATTCACCGTCATCACCCACAACCTAGTGGAAAGTTAATTATGGTTTACTTGCTTAAACATATATATTCTCGTATTCATACAGCATAGTTAGATTTATATATATATTTCTAAATTACTGTGCATGTAAGGGAAATAATAAAATACGACACCTACAACCAACTAATCTATGTTAGAGTAAGCACAGCACTTACACCATATTCAGCACGCATAATGACAAAATGATCATTCAAAATACATGTCTACACCCACATTACATGCAGCACCCATTAGATAACATGTTGCTTTTAGCAGACAACAAACTAACCTAGCTGCACAAAGCAGCAGTATTGCACTCAGTTAAAAAAAAACTGGCAGACAACACAGTATTAATGGTGAAATTCTGTCAAATATTGTTGACTACTACTAGATAATTATACATCTGTGAGGAGGAGAACTGCTAAAATAATTTGGAAACATGCAAACATAAAAAGTTCACACATGAGAACCAACATTATGTCGGACTCTGCTTTTTCATTCTATATTATTCTAGTAATGTAACAGTTACTGAGAGCACCAATGTGTATAGTATGTATTCAAACATAATATACACACACTATTAATATGAAAAAAATAAAATAAGAAGACGACAACTTTGTTTGGACTAAGAATTAAATTGAATATTCCTTAGATTTCATCATGGAGAATGGGTCTTGAACCAATTCCATTACCTTCTAGGCATTACAGTATTCAATGTCATCCAGAGCTTGTTGATAGTTTGAAGGATCCTTCGTGGGACACCAACATTCAGGAGCTGGCTCATGTTAGCAGTGAGCACCTCAGCATAAGGGATGAGAGCACTGGCACTAAGCAAGGTTAGGTGTTCCAGGATTTGCATTACTTGGGTGTGGTTGCACTGTAGCAATGAGAAAGCTTGAACAGCAAAAACGGAAAAAGTAAGAATACACGGTTATTCTTCTTTAAAAATATAAACTGATGTATAAAGTCACAAATGGATCAGTTTACTAAACACAAAGTCTTCTCTTCCAATAAATAATTCAGACTACCTGATATCTTTAGAGCCCAAAGAGGCAGCAATATTCCATTGTCTGCTCCGCTTCGGTGTACACCTTGAATATCCATACACTTTGATAATTCAACAGTATAATCGGATTCTCTCCTCACTGTCTCAGGATACCATACCAAACATTTATTTTATCAATGATAATCTAGTTTCACGTACCCTGAGCTTTACAATGCAATATTCACTAACTACACATTAAACGGTACACCTCTCTGACCTGGAAGGACTCCTTTCACCATTTCACTTTATTTGTGGCTTTCCTAACATATAAGATATACTGTATGTTATTTGCAGTGATAATGATTGCCAATTTCATAATACTCATTACTGGAATCCATATAAACATATTGGAGTTTAATAGACATTTACTTGTCCTACAAGTATCACTTTATCTCCTACTACAACTAGCAGTTCAACCAAATCATCAGATCACAAAGAGAAATAGTCACCACTATCAGCCTATTTAAATGCAACATATGCTGCATTCCTCCATTAACACTTTTACATAATAATGGTAACACAGAATCTTAATATATGTAATGAATCATATTAAAAAGTATTAAATCTTTTAATTGTTGCCCTGAGAATGAAAACTCCAGAGATTTGGTATTACCAGGGTTTACTGTTTTGTATTTTAATTATTAGAAAGATTTCTACACTAGCACCTCAAAAATAACACTGATGGTTTTAATGTCATACCTTCCTGGAGCTGTTTAGGAGAATGACTTTTTGCAGAACTGGTCAGCAACATTCGTCTTAACAGAGCATCAGTTCCAGTAATCTCTTCTTCGCAGATCCAATCATCCACAATGCAAAGATGAGGGTAATTCGTAGCAAGCAGACGCAGCAAGGCAGAATGTAAACCTGCAAAGGACAATAGCGGAGTTTCTGCTTATTTAATACAACAGATAGAATTAAAATTAAACTTTTGCAAATATGTTATATAATGCAGTCACAAAAAACAAACAGACAGTAAGGTCACTTGCGTTGCTTTACCCCTAACAGATATTTAAAAAAAAAAAACTGTATTCATATATGACACAGAAGCTTAACTCCCACAATGTGCACCCTGCTCTTACAGCTTCCTGTCTTTCCATGCCATACATTGCAATAAGTGTGAAATTTCGAAGTGGATTTTCAACTTTAAGTTCTGCTATTTTGGCTTTAAAACTTGAAAATTCTCTTCAAATTTTAGACAATTCACACTTTAGTGAAAGAATAGGTGTACGTGTTGTTGCCTGATCAATCAGTTGTTCAGGTTGGACTATATAACACCTACGGCTGACATTTCACAATCTTTCTCTTTATCCAGTATACTGTGTGTAATATGAGGCTACAGAAGAGCACCAATTGCAGAGACATAACGTAACTTCATTAAAAAAATAAACAATGAACATATGCCTTGCAAGTGGTTGTAAACCTTCAAAAACAAAATATATAAATTTCAGAACTGACAAAGCATATTTCCATTTAAATATCACCAACAATTGAAGAGGCCTACATTCTTACAATTCTAACATTTATCTATCCAATGTTGGCTAAACGTTACATATTTTTACTCACAATGAGAGGCTGACACACCCAGCCAATCCTTCTCTTTTATCAAAGCGGCTAAATACAGGACATAGATGGCATTGTGAGTGGACATGTGGGCGTTAAACCATTTCAAAACAATTTAACTTTAAATTTAAGGCAAGGGGGCACATGGGACTTCACCAAATGAATGTTGTTATGTGGTTGAAGTGTCCTTTTAAAATATCACTGTCTCTTGGACATATGTGCTTGCATTGTGGTTTCAAATGGTAGAAGTGTAGGGGACACATTCTTACTCCAATGTTTTCACATCCTACCTACTTCATCTTGTATGTTCTGCACTGGAATTTCTATTTTATGTTCCACAAACCCTGAAGTCTGACTAACATTAAAGACTATTAAAATAGAGTAAAACTAGTTAAATGCTATTAAATTAAAGCCAGCTTGCAACAATTCATTACATAAAACTTTGATATACATAGATGCATAAAACATATTTTAAAGAATGAATCAAAACACATACCTCCCAGTTCTTGCTGTAGACCATGTGCTTGTCGAATAAGATATTTTATTGGAATCTGGTCCATCAGTGCTGAAGAATAAGATTTTGGTTTTCTTTGCATGGCTGCTGTATGTGATAGAAAAAGCAAACTTTTGTTTTTTATTTAAGAGACAGCTCCTGCAGTTTCAATTATTTGGGCCTAAGGTTGCAATTGTATTGTTAATTCAACCAAATTGACAGTTTAGTGAATAGACCGCTAGGAAACATTTTCTGTTTGCCATATCATGTCTGGCAAGCAGAGGGCTAGCATTCATAGTGAAATTATCCTCACATGGGCTTAGCCAAAACAAGGGAACAAAATACTATTTTTTAAACATAAATGCTCTCATCAGAAAGGTATGTACATAAATGACTAAATATATATTTAATAAAAATGGTATCTTGACACAGCTGCTTTCAGAATATCTGTAAACCTATTCAAACATTACATGAAACACATATTTTCATTTGTAAATATATAACATCTGAGTATTATGCTAAATGCATGTATATAGTTTTACAGAAGAAGAGTTAAGCAAACACACAAAGAACACCCTTCAAATCTTAAAAATACCAAATCACATAAAAGCTTAAGCAAAGCTCCATTTCAGTTGCTAAGCTTTACTCACAATCCATCAGTCAAAAGAATTGAAAAGAAGGGAAAACAAAAGGCGTCAAAAAACAGGGTAGAACAATATGGCAGCATTCGGATATTGATATCAAATATAATAAGGCTAGGCAACACGGCAATATAAAAATTTAAATACGAGGCTCTCCTGACAGCTCTGCGCAACATAACGCCCCACCTGTTTGAGGGCACTGAATTAACATTCTACCAAGGTCTCTCAAGGTCCACCTTGCAATGGAGGCGATCACTCCATTCTATCACTACTCAACTGAGAGCAGCTGGTGTCACTTATCGCTGGGCAATGCCGAGATCTCTGGTGGAGAAAGCACCAGCCCTGTTTCGGGCACTGGGACTACCTGCACCAGACAGGGTAGAAGGAGGTCAAAAATGGCACTCACAGCTGGGAACCAACCACCATGGTCCCCTTCATCCCACGTTCACAGCTGACAATGTGAATAGGAACTTGACTAGGAAGCAAGCGGATACTACTTCGAGATGCTGTGGGCTGCATTAAAAGTTTATCATTTAAACGTTGTATTCATCACGTTATTGTTCTGTTGGTTTGAGTTGAAATGAAAGCCTTAGAGGCCTCGTGGATGATGGTGCCGCTTTATAAGATAGGAGCTTGGCAACAAGCACTCCCTCGCGGCCCCCTTGGTTAGGGGCATTACCATGAAGAGCCAGCGCATTCCCGTAATGCATAAACTTGACTAAGGTAAGTTAACCATGCAAAGTTGGACGACACTATAAGCTAGATACCTCTCAGCTACTACTGAGAAGTGATATCTAATAAATCTCAATATTCCACCCTACATATTAACTGGGTTCTTCCCTATTGCCACACAGAAGTCCTAAACCATAATCTAAGGGCGCACTGCCCCCTCAATACTGCAACTCGGGCGGTAACGCTGATACCTAAGCCTTTGGCAAGTTCAATTCACCAGGTCAAATACTCATGCGACCAACTCATCTTAAATAATAACACGAATATAGTATGTAATAGGACGCGACTGTATTGCTTGTTTTCCCCAGAAAAAGTTAAGAAGCTATTCATTTCAAGAGTGCATGACATAATACTGCAAATGTAATGGTGTGCCTATCTACTATTGCACCCTTCCTTTATTTTTTGTACCCTACACCCCATTGCCTCAATAAAAGAAAGAATGACAACAACAACAAAAAATACATGAGGAAAATATATAAAGAAGTGAAAATAAAAATTACACACATTCACATCCGATGGTTTAATTTGCATCTTAAATGGAAAAGAATGAAAGAGAGCAATAGTGAGATTATTTTCTAGGATTACCAACCTAGCGTCTTTGAATTTGCTAAAAGGGCATCCTCATACGATAGGACGTAATACAGCACCAAAAGCTGAGCTGTGATTTTGTGTCGCGGATTAAAACGGGAACTCTCCCCTACCGGTTGGAACACCTTTAATACTTCCTGTTCTGTGATAGGCTTGTTGGTCGCTTCTGGACTGGACTTTGTGGCAGGGGTAATGATAGAGTTTATGTAAACATCAATAAGAGGTAATAACTGCTGATGCAGTGGTGTGGATGTTTCACAAAGCTGTGTGTATATCCAGTCCTGTAATAAACCACAAATAAAGTAAAAACATTTAAAACATTATTGTATAGTAAGAGATTGCTCTAAACATGAAAAAATGTAGTAAAATTAATACAAAACAAAATTTTTGAGTCATAGGCTAAAAGAGGCAAGCAGGTATTGAAAAGGATTTAAAAGACTCAGCTATATTTGTGTAATATGTGCAGTAATTAAATAGAAGAGCTCAGACAAATTTAACTGGTTCAGATGTCATAACAATCACATGGCCTGGAAGGGCCGGACTGGCTACAGGGGGACTGCCTGATAGCGATCGCCAGACAAGTTAAGTATGCCAGGCTGGGGGGGTGCGAGGGGGGCTGCAGACCGTTACAGCGTACTATGGTACTATATTCGATGTTAAAGTCATCCTTTTTCAGGACGGCATAGTACACTGTAACGGTGTTAAGGGACTCAAGAGACACTATAGGCACAAAATAAACTTTATATTAATTTAGCGTAATAAACCCTACTGTTACATTGCTCAGTTATCTGTCATCACTTTGTTTATACAGTCCTAACCACACCTCCCTGCATATGACTTGCACAGCCTTCTTAAACACTTCTTGTAAAGAGAGAGATAAGGTTTAAACTTTCTTAATCGCAGATTCTGTTAAGTCAACAATTTCTTATCTCCTGCTCTGTTAATAGCCTTCTAGACACTAAAGAATCCTCCTGTGTAAAGTTCAATTTACAGAGCAGAAGATTAAAAAACTTCTAAAGTGTGTTTACATCTGATTGAAAATGAAACCTTTTTTCATGCTGGTGGTTAGCCAAAGCCATAGGGGTTGTGGCTAGTGCTCCATAAACAAGATTTTAGCTCCTAAATGGTATAGAAATAAGCAGTGTAACTGCAGGGGTATGATCTTTTAATCAAAACTGCTTCCTTAAGCGAAAGTCGAATTGATGCCTATAGTGTCCCTAAGTTTTTCAAATGAGTTAACATGACATTTTCAAAATATTAAAATATCAAATATACATATATAATTTATAAAAATATATGACTTGGAACAGGGCCTCGCAGCCAACCAAGCAAGTCACAAGAGTACATAGCTCCTGAGGAATCTATTTTAAGTATTTATTTTGATTTACAGCAACAAATTTGCCCTGCTCTAGTAGCCTGAGGAATACCCTACAAATCTTTGCCTGAATTTAACCAGCAACGCAGGACAAATCTGATGCTCTGGAAGTAATCAAAGTGGAGCAGGCGGTCGATCCCCAGCTTTATTTGCAGTTTTTATTTGGGCCCTGTTTTCCTACCTCTGGACCAGTGAGTGTTACCCCAGTACCAATTATATTTTATTTTGATTTACAGCGACAAATTTGTCCTGCTCTAGTAGCCTGAGGAATACCCTACAAATCTTTGCCTGAATTTAACCAGCAACGCAGGACAAATCTGATGCTCTGGAAGTAATCAAAGTGGAGAAGGCGGTCGATCCCCAGCTTTATTTGCAGTTTTTATTTGGGCCCTGTTTTCCTACCTCTGGACCAGTGAGTGTTACCCCAGTACCAATTATATGGTTTACCTTACCTCTTCCAAGCATCTTTGATACTCTGTTTTGTTTGCCGAACGAGGCCTCATTTGCAAGATGGCTACCACCCAGGAACTCACTTATCAGTCCTCCACAAAGGATACACTCCTACAAGCTTTTCACCAGCTCTGCATACAATTTTGGGCTAAACTGCACAGATGCTCTACCAAAGCAATATCTGTGTTATATCCTCAGACACCCCTAGTCAGCTACTGCATTTCTGGGCTTGGAATCTTTGGGGTATCATCCCGTCAGTAGAGCCCACACGCAGAGGGCTTCAGTTCAATGTGATCAAGAGCGCAAGGACGGATCCCGCTACATGTGGCCAGGTCTGTGGGTATTGGTTACAGGCTCTAGTTGTTGCCTGAGGCTGGTGGAGTGGACTTAAGCTGGGGACTGTAGTATTTTCACAGACAGAATAGCTTCGCATTGGAATTGGATGAAGGATGTTGGGGCCTAAGAGCTTTGCACGGTTCAATTTGATTTTCTTAAGCACCTTTTTTAAGCTGTTCAATTTTAGTTTTATTTACTCTACTTACACAGTCAATAATCAGTAGAGTCCAGTCTGGCAGCCTAAATCTTATCTTACCCAGTGGTATTGTGTTAGATGTGTTAAGTTGGGCATATGTATGCAGAGAGTGTACTTTTCCTTTTATTTTGTTATTCTTCATTATATCTCTATATCTAAAAAAACGGTCTTTCCAAATGCCAAAATATTACATCATTTTAAAAGTGTATCCAGAAATATTAAATCAGCTGAAAAGCTTATCCAAAAATATTAACACCAAGGCCAATATTGGCAAAGTCTTATGAAGGTGTTTTGCAGGTTTTAAAAGTGTGTATTACAATTGTCATACAAGCCTTTTTACCTTGATAGACACTTTATGCTTTGTGAATGCTCTGCTTCTCAAAAGCTGGTATATACAGTGAATGGGTAGAAATCCAGTGATGTTAGCACTCAGGTTGCTTGTTACAGGTACTCGAACTGCATGTGCTGTAACAACCTGGAGGGTGGGGGGGGAGAGAGGAAATAGCCCTTCAATATTTACATATAATAGAATAGTTTCAAATGTACAGTCAACCACCAATATACAATCAAAAGGAGTGGGGGCTGGGTGAAAGAAAAAAAACACAACTTGTTCCCACGTAATATAAAATGTGAGTCCTCACCTGTTCTGTAAATATCTCCTGAGTGAAAATTGTCTTCATTCTACTAAGAGAGTTCGATTTAATCACAATCTGGGGGGGAAAGAAAATATGCAGTAGCAATAATAGATAATACATAAATGGGATAGTTACTTTTTTCACTGAAATTGCTAAATTGGTACTCCCCTTCTGCATTATATATATCAATTTTATGCCACTAAAGACAAAATTCATTGGCCGAGCACTCTCAGCCAATCAATTAGTTCATCAGATGAATAGAAGTTATATTGCCAATGCAGAAGGAGGAAATTCAGCTTTGGTGATATCTGTGAGGTGCTGGATTGAGATAAGTGACAGACCATTAGAAGAAAATGCCAGTGAAATCCTGGCACCATAGCCACATCCACTGCTATATTCTGAAAATAAACCTCAGCTTAATGAAGCTGTTGTCTTACAATATAATACATTGAAGAAGCACCTACAAAAGTAATGTTTCCAAATACAGCTGTGCAAGGTTTGAAAGTGTCTATTTTAATTTATTTCAGATAATTTATGGTATTAACGCTTTATACTTTCAGGAATAGATTTTATTCTACCTGTCATGCTTCTCACCGTGACATCCAGACTGCCTTTAAGCCACAGCAGTTCCTATTCCTTGGAGTATTTCTAGCCCTGTTCTGCCTGACTATGTCTGCAGCACTGGGGGCTGAATTTCTTCTGTGGTCATTGCCTGTGCTTCACCTGAGACAGATCAGTAATCAGCTGGGTATATAAGCACTGCTTCGCCCTTGGAACTTTATCAAGTCTTTGATCCTGGTATATGTGTTCAGTTACTGTTTTCAAGTCTCCTGAACTTGTACTCCATATTGACCCAGGCTTCTGACTTTGTTTATCCTGACCTCAGGCATCCTTTGACTTCGGCTATCCCTTGACTATCCTGCTGTTTGTGTCCTTGTCAGTACTGCATTGGAATCACCTTTCCTGCACAGCCCCCGTGCACAGATTCACAGTCCAGGTGGCTTCTTACCTACTCACCTTGGACTTTGTCAATCTGCAAGGGTGAGAAAATATATCTGCGCTACAGACTCCCACCTCAGGTAAAATCCTGACACTACCAAAGTGAACAGTTACCCTTTAAGTGTGCAGTAAGTGTACTCACACCTTTATGTATACATAAAAGGTGGGAGTAACACCGTGAAATGTCTTGAAATATAGGCATTATGAAAAAGGAACAAAAGGAGGAGTATATAGTGTAGTATGTAAAATATAAGTGGGAGTATAAATAAAGAGCTATCAGTTAGCTCTACTTCTGTGCACCTGGGCGGTATAATCCCCACCCAAGTATATGCTGTGTATCTTTTGTATGTAAAATAAACACAATAGACACCAATATAGTGTACGATGTATTAGTACCACAGGCCTGATGAGTAAATAAATATAGGAACACTCACATTTATTCAAGCTGTCTCGTGTCCCCCACGCTATTTACTGGATATTTGAGGACATTTCAGGGTGCTACTCCCATCTTTATGTTTATCCATCCTATCTCTGACTATGTGGTTGTTTGAGATGCCGTCTCCATTTCACAAATACATCTCAAGCATCAGAAACTTACTGTCCCCTTTATTCTTTAGAATATAAATGGACATATGTCACTATCACAAGAGGGAAAAAAAAAACCTGCCTCCCCTATTCTAAAGCATTCATGGACTTTCAGTCACCTTCATTCCAAGAGTAGAACAGACCAAATCAATGATGGCACTGAGCTGATTGCTATGAAAATACATAGCAACCAATAGCAGCATCTCTCCAAATGATGCAGACACACCAGCAGTACTGTAAAAAATACAAAAACAAAAAAATCATTCAGAAGAGAAGGAAAAACGCCTCTTAATATATATATATATACACACACACATACATATATATATACATACACACACACACACACACACACGATCTGTACGATTTAGAATACAATAAAACAAACTCACCTTTCAAAATAAGCCTCCTCTTTTATCATCCAGTTTAACCACAACAACATCAGCTGTTCTTGTTCTGGTGTGCTGCAAAATAACATATGTTGAAAAAAATGTAATTATATATTTTTGGTTGGCAGGGTGGGGGGTACTAATGGCTATTTAACATTTAAACAACATGTAATACTTAACCTTAATATACCAGAGGCACTACAGCTTAAATTTTTTCTGGTGAAAGAACAAGAATGTGCATGCAGTCTTTGCAATGCAAACACTTCAATGTTTACATTGCCTCCTATGAGCACTTCTAGAGGGGCCTTCTGCTTCGGTCCTGCAATCTTTGAGTCAATTTATTTCTATAAGGAAGCATTTCCCAACCGGTGTTCCGTGAAAAAATTAAAAAACACTCAATGCTACCCAATCGTCTTCTCAAACAAAGAAAAGAAAATATGATGACAGCTACTTATCAATTGGATTCACAAGTGCCAAATATTGTCATTTTGAGCAAAACCATGCAGAGTACAAAGATAAATACATTGGCTTTTTTTTTTTAGCAGTGCATATTACTACAAACAGGCCTGAAGTACCCCAACGGCAATCCTCAGGCTTCGTGAAACATTGGATAAGGCATGCACAATTTTTGTTTGTTATGAACAGGGTAGTACAATCACTAGGTAGGTCTATCCAGCCAAAAATCATGGTATAGGCATATATTGGTGAGTTTGGTTAGGAGACTTGCCAGGTTAGGTAACTTACACTAAAATCATAATATAATACAAGACTGTGTCGGTATTAAACATGCTGGACGCACATGAAAGACATTCATCCTCTGTAGATTGCTAAACAAGAGCATGTATCGGGGTATCGGTTGGGTAGTTAGGAGACCTTCCCCTTAGGATTTACAGGAGGTGCATGTACAATTAACAGACTAGATATTAGCCAAACATTCTCATGCTAACTTTATAGGTCTATATTGTTCATGGAGTAGAACAGCTGAGAACAGTTAGCAAAACACTGCCAGTATGACACTATACTATATTATCATCTATCTTTTATATTCTGTATTTTAGGTGTGCAGAGAAGCATATTCAATTAGACAGTGACATTTGGTGTAAAACAAAATAAGCTATTACAAACTGATGATTAGATCTCTGAATGTCTAATTAAGATGTACATTTTAAAAGATAAAATAATACTCAAGAAACACAAGCTAGCCATTTGTGATAGATCTCTAAGATGAGAAATAAAACTGCTGAATCCTGAAAATTTTTACAGGCTGACTGCCAGTAAGGCTAGTTAGACAAGCCGATCTAAAGCAGTGAGTATGAAATTACTTGCTGAGCGTAAACATGCTAGAACTTGCTAAATAAAACAGTCGAGTGATTAACAGTTGTAACCGCTCAGTAGGCCACCCCATGGTAACTGCATCGAGTAGACAAAGATAAAGTGAAAATCAAGGGAAATATATTAAAAAAAACTCCCTGTTAGGAGTTATAAAGATGAGGGGACTTTGCTGTCCATGACTAATGGATGAGAGAAGGAGACAAGATAAAGGACAGTGATTCCCAGAGAGTCCCTTCACAGTTCCCACCCTAACCAATGCCTTCAGGGGGTAGGACACAGTTCGGCATGATGTGGAGATACCGGGAGCTGCTTGTGTTCGTTGCTGACTCATTGTTGTCCCGCCGTCCCAGCCAAGGTACGTGCCGGGGTGCTGTGTGTGGTCCTCTGTGTATTGGATCCTCGCTCTGCTTCTCCCGAAGAGCATGTTGCTCAGCTGCCATGTGGTCTGGGGTTCTCCTCCTCATGTAAGCTTGTGATGCCTTCAAAGCCCAGGCTCGGTGGGTCTTCATTGATGCGTTTCTGCGGGCACTCCATCTTCTCCTGTCAGGGTCCCGGGTCACGTGGATCCTCCGATATCTGGGGACCAGTCTGGGTCAAGGGCATCTAATTAAGCATGCCCCCATGCGGGCCCTAGGCTGGACTGGCTCGGCATCATATGTTTTGGGCATTTCACGCAGTGCAGTGGTGGGAGATATGTTGGAGATGCGCTCCCAGAACTCCTCGCATATTTTGTCGAATTTAATGTTGAAGCACTCCCTCCAGGTCATAGTAGGTATGCTCTCTTGGGGATGGGAGTGTTGTGATGCAGCAGCCATCTTGAGACCGCCATGCGGTCGGTGGCACTGCGGGGAATACTGCTGCAGTGAATAGGTGAGTTTCCCCAGCGGGGACCGGGATATCCCCCACCAGTCCAGAGGTGGGGGGGGGAGGGAGGGTTGCAGGGCTGCTTTACGAGTGGTGTTGGAAGCATGCCCCATGTCGGAAGATCGGCTGCCTCCCCCAGGCACCAGGCTGCATACCAGGCTAGACCACATAGCTGGACGCCACAAAGACTCGATTTTACGGGTCAAATCAGGTACCTGCTTGTTCCTGCTCAGAGCCAGGCTGGATTATAGTTGTGGGAAGTTGCCTCCCAAGCAGAATTGAGCGATACAGGCTTGTATATAGCTGTATTGTGCCGGAGTCTTCACAGAACACGTCCAGCCATCTTGGTTGTCAGACCCCGCCCCCAATACATTGCCTTTTTTAATAAAGCCATTTATTAAAAGGTTTGTGTTACGGCGCAAATTATTTTTTGGGGGGGGTGGGGGGGAGGGCGGGGAGGGGGGTTCCAAGATGTTGGTCTACTATGTCAAAGGGTTCCACGGGAAATATTAATTGGGAACCCCTGCTATAAGGAGATTAATTGGCGTGTAGCAGCAATTTCTGTGCACGTGCACTCTGCCCCAATGCTTCCCTATTAGGAAGCATAGGTTTGGCTGAGATCATCTATAATGATTAGCTCAGCCGGGAGAGGAGTCGCAGCCATGGTAACACTGGCACACAGCGGAATGCAAGGTAAGTAAAGCATATTTGTTTAGTTTCCTAAGGGAAAGCTATCTAATTAGTGGATAAAACTAACATTAGGCATTCATGTTTGTATTTCTAACGCTAGAGTGTTTCTTTAAGGAGAGTATCCAGACCTGTAATGTAATGAACTTGGAATGCAGCCAATAAAAATTGCTTTATTTTAAGGTCCTTAAGTTAAGATGCAGTGTTCCTATTTTAATGATAAATAGTACTGTGCACATAAAAGTGAGCACTGCACGCACTGCAAAGAATTACTTCCACCAGTGTGCTCCAGATACGGAGGGCAAATTCCCCACAAAATTTACTGGAAACATATACAAATGTCCAAGCACACCCAATGGTTTCTTCAAGAGGCAGTCTTTATTTTAAAACAAAATGCAGTGACAACATTTTGGCTCCTATATGAGACTTGTTTCAAAATAAAGACTGCCTTTTAAAGAAACCATTGGGTGTGCCTGGAAGTTTGTATATGATAAATAGAACTGTCGGCTTAAAAAACTAACCTCACTAGAGTGGAGAAAGCCAATAGCATACAGAAAGAGAGAGACACAAAGCGCACGCCTGCAGGAGTAGCTGGTGGACGGCTTGTCATCAGCTGAAGCACTTGCTCTGCTTCTTCATCTGTTGGCCTGTAATTATTAAATAAATATAGTGAATGTATTTGTATTAATAAATCATTAGTGGCCACTGAAAAGAAAAAAAGATAAGGCAGAGGTTAATACGTTAAAGCAAATGGAAATAAGCTAGCTCACATATAATGATAATAAGATACTTAAAATTGTTCCTGTCCTAACACACACAAGTTTTTTTTAAATTGGACTTCATAAAAATGTATCTATATACAATGCAAGCAGAATTGTTCATTTGTGATGGCATAGCCCTGTATGCCAAGAACTGAGAGACAGGGAAGAGCAGATTAACTTTTCTATAGACGAGCATGTGTTTTGCTTTTCTACAGGAATATAGGATTTCGCATTGAAATATGCTGGAAAAAAAAAAAGCCAGATTTAGGGATGAAGTATGATTTGCTTGGAGAAGTGCTCCCAAACAGGGTTAGCCACATTTGAGGAAGGCAAATGTGTGCAGGAACAAGTGGGTTGAATCAGAAATGAAAGATATAATTTATTGCTGTGACCTCATAACAGGCTCTCTTTAACATAGTTTTAAAGCAGCATAACTAATTCAGTCATTATAATTGGCACTTGGCCTCTATAAGTATGTGTTTCTTTATTATTTTGAATGTACTGTTTTTGAATAAAATGTATTTTATTATCTTTATAATAATTAGAAAAATGGGTCAGCTCTCTTTAAGCCAGTTATTCATTTTGACATTTAAAGGACCACTATAGTGCCAGAAAAACCATACTCGTTTTCCTGGCTCTATAGTGCCCTGAGGGTGCCCCCACCCTCAGGGTCCCCCCTCCCGCCGGGCTCTAGGTGGTGGAAGGGGTTAAATCTTATCTTTTTTCCAGCACCTGGCTCCCTCAGCGCAGGGAACTGTCCTCCACCATTCCCCGTCATCGGCTGAATGCGCATGCACGGCAAGAGCCCCGCGCGCATTCAGCCAGTCTCATAGGAAAGCATTAAAAATGCTTTCCTATGGACGCTGGCGTCTTCTCACCGTGAAAATCACAGTGAGAAGCGCGGAAGCGCCTCTAGTGGCTGTTAATGAGACAGCCACTAGAGGCTGGATTAACCCATTTGTAAACATAGCAGTTTCTCTGAAACTGCTATGTTTACAGCAGAAAGGGTTACTCCTAGGTGGACCTGGCACCCAGACCACCTCATTAAGCTGAAGTGGTCTGGGTGCCTATAGTGGTCCTTTAAAGTTCTACTTAGTTTTTTTTCTTGCAAGAAGAGGTTAAAACGAAAAACACTTTTACTTACTTAAGGCCAGCAATTCCCATTAAGGCACAGTATAGACGCAAAAGAGCACTGGCTTTTACTACATGTTCTTCCTTCAGTCCTGAATAAAAAGATGGCCCAGACTGTGCATTAGAGTCTGCTTCTGTACTCTTAGCTGATGGTAGGATCCCCATTAATTCCAACAGAAGCTGCCTTCTCATTTGCCATAGCACCGAACTGCTGTTTTCCTTTCTTCTCTAAAAACGACCACAGGCATGTATTAAAGGCAGAGTAAATACTAGAATATCTATTGTGCACTTAACTATTATAGTAATTAATCTATTATAATAATTAATTATAATTAATTAATCTGCATGCTCGGTGAGAGAAAATTAAACTGCAATTGACTACCATTTTCAACTTTAAAAAAGCCCTCTATTTAGCTAGAACATTATATATAAAAACATTGCATTGTTGCGGAGGATACATTTTCAAGCACAGATCAGATTTGCAGATGATGCATCTACTTTAAAATCACCCCAAACACCTCGATTTCATATTTTTGATAAGTTTTTCAAATTATTTCATATTTTTGGATCAACTTTTAATATGAATTAATATTATGAACAATGTTTTAATACATTATTTTACATATATTTATTGATACTTTAAATCAGCACTGTCACCAGTGACAACTGCAGAGAATTGGCAAAATCTATGGAGAATCCCCAGAGAAACCACAGACCTCAATGCTGTAATTTCAGAGCAGAGCGAGAAAGATAGCAGTGCCCATGAAATACAGGTTCAGGTAAGTAATCTCACCTTTACCTGTGTCCCCCTCCCCTTTACAGAACCAACAACAGCGATGTCACTGTGGGTGGACTTAGCAAATTTGTCAAAGTTCACAGACAGTGATAGTACTGCTTTAATATGTTGAGAAAAAAAATATCCAAAAATATTAAATCATTTGGCAAGTTTATCCAACAATATTCAATCGAGGACTAAGTTGTCAAATATGTGTATATTACAGAGAGTTGCAACTATGGATTAAGTGATAAAAACTTAAATTTCCCCCACCTATAAAGCAATGTCATAGCTTTGGAGTGGTGCACGGTAAAGTATAATGTCACTAGTGACAGGGAAAACAAAGCTGCCAATATCAGAACTACATACGGTGTGCATCGTTCTATAATAATTCAGTTTGTTATTTTTAGTTTCTTTTTTTTTTCAAATTAAATTTTTATTGAGACTCAAGGTTCATATGTAGAAGGCATATAGTTCAATGCTTACATTCTTTCACATAAGATTTTAGATTATAAATCATCAGTAAAGTTACAGTAGTTGAACATCACACGTTCAATATTCTAAAAGTTGTAAACATATACTGGTAAACATAACCCTTTAATGAAATTAGGTACTTTGTTAGTGAACCCAAGTTCAAATATACAGTAACTAGAGTGAGTACATAAGATACAACAAGAAAGGGAAAAAAAGTGGGAGAAGGAATTGCAAATTCTGTGTAGGTACGAAATGCATTGGCAGAACGCTATTGTATCACTTATACATGAATTAAGTGGCACATAAACCATCGCACAACTAGTACATTGGTAAACTCACACTGGGAATACAGCAGAGTGGCACATTGCTCCAACAGTGCTTTTTTTTATAATGCAGTTATTTTTCATTTTGTAAACATAGAGGCATGGATCTACATGCTTACAAAATACATCCAGATTTGTTTATCATGTACTGTTAATAAAGACGGTAATGAAGAAAAAAGAAGAAAAAAAAATCAAAAGTAGCTACTATCTTGCTTGGAAATGAGATATAAAAAATAATTTAGCTTTTTACCAGTTGGCCATTCCGGATAAAAGTTCCAAACCAAGTGCGCACTTTTGCATTTGTCCCAAGAAGCAGTCCACTCACAAAACAAACCATGTTGCTCACTCCATCTTCACCAGCCTCGGTTTTGGTATGGTCCAGTGTTAATGCCACTCCAAGTCCTGGGAGATGACATTCTTCTACCTGAACAATGTTTTGGGAGAAACATATGGTAAACCTGGGAGGTTTTTCCAAAATGATACTAATGCAATCCTGTAAAAGGGACTCACAAAAAAACGGATGTACAGTTCTTCAAGCCTTTCATACATGTTGTTTGTATTTGTAATAAAGACCTATGAAGTCCTAGAAGACACAGCAAGGCAGGCACAAGATAATCAATATTCCTGCTTTTACCCATTTTGCCACTGTCTGACTACTTTTTTATTACTGTCTTATGTATACCTCACTTACCTTGCTTTAAGTATATATTGAATTTATGTTGAATTTCAGTGCAATATATGGGTAGATTTTCACAGATCATCCTAATAAATCTAGTATTATGCAATGATGTAGCTAGGCAGCACAAGATGTATATTCAGAAAACATAAAATTTTGTTCTGTGTTTGATGCATCACTTTGATGTCCAAGATTTATTTGCCCCCTAGTGTCAATGTACTAGTGCTGGCAGAAATCAAAAACTAGTAAAAGTTAACCTTTTCTCTCTTTCCATTATTGGACAGTAGGTTAATAGCTTCTTACCACCATGCCTCGCACTTTGAGGGCCTGAGATGGGTTCATCTTGCAAAGCTGGCGCAATGCTTCAGTTCTACGTCTTCCTCCAACACTCTCCTCATCCTGACGCTCTCCATTCTTTATCAAGCTTCTGCAGACTTAAAATAAGGAGTTTTAATGTATAGAGTACTGTCAGGGACATTTGCAACAATCCATTTACACATGTCCCTGTTAGTTGTATTTGGGAACCTATATAAAGCAAAGCTCTATTTAAATAAATGGGACCGATAAATAATTTGATATTTACAGATGTGCACTGAGCACCGCAGAACAAAGTGTACAAATGCAAACAGAATTCTGCCTGGTTACAAAATCATCTTGTTAATAAAGACAAATAAATAAATAAATACATACCTTCATTAAAACTGTCAGGGACATTTGCAACAAGTAGGCAAAGGAACCAGGCCCCATTTCGAACATGAAGAAGAGCTTCTGCCATGCTGGTGATTGGCAAAAGGGTGTGTAATTCTGCAAATAGCACAGTGGAATGGAAACATTATAAGTCATAAACTAATGGTCTACATAAATGGATTTTCTGCATTAGTTAAAATATCAATAATAAATAACAATGTGGGTTGGCATTACCAGTACACAGAAAGCAGATCTTCTGATTACAAACACACCTTGTAGTAACTTGTTGTAAATATTACCCATTACTATTCTCTGCCAATTACTGAACAATGAAAATAACCTATAAAACTTTAAATGTTCATTAAAGATATGGCAAATAACATCACAATCCAGCTCAATATGAACACAGTCAGGGCACGCACTGCATTGGAGAATGTGTACAACTGAAGAATGGATAGCTACATTGATGTAATGTACGAAATTCGAATCCACGTCATATAACTGAAGAGCCACTTATCTAGACAAATGACTCCTAACTCTTAGTGGACAGCCACAACATGTATTTTTATTTATTCAAGTAAACTATACATATATTTAATATAATCCATAAGCCTCTGAAAGATATGCAGCGTTGCATATTAAAGTGTTGGAAAATACTGCAAAAGCCTTTACAATGTATATTTTGTGACAATGTGTTTTAGTACCTGCTTGTAAGATGCAAAGAACATCTGCTGCTTCCTCCATGTGCACTGGGCTTTCAAATAGTTCACATGACTTGACAAAAAAATCTCCATTGGAGTCTGCAACCTTATAAATTAAAACATGGAACTCTGTATTAAACTCAATAAGGTTTTCAGATTAACCTACTGACAAGTGACAACTAACAGAACACTGGACTATAATCTGATACCCAGACAAGACAGTTTTTGTTGCACTCTAGATGCAATGGAGTACAAATCACATAGTGAATCATATAACACATAGTCCAAAATGTAATACAACTATAATGCACAATAGTTATGCAATAACATATCAGTAGTCCTTGATAAAGGCCTCCTATTTCCGTAACACTGCGGTATGTTATTTTAACCAAAGCCAACAGGTCCAAAAGTCCCATACATACATTTCTAAGTTTATATGCCGTTGGTTACGCTGATTTTGTGCACAAACATGGCATGGCATGAATACCTTATTCATTATGGCCAAGAGTTCACTAAGAACAAGACGCAAGCGTCGAGGAGAGTCACTGTGTTCAAATTCCAGCGTCAGACCATGCTGAAGTTGTGATACCAATATGCTTTCTCCACTGCCACCTCCAAGTTTGTGCCTAGACAAAGATTAACAAATTGTAATTTATTACAATCAAGTTATATGGATACAATAAAAAGAAACACTGAGGCCTCCTCGCATTTTTAAATTGCTTCTAGAACACACAGGCAGCAGTATCTAGAAAACAGAGAGCAATGTTGATAAAAATAAAAAAAATAAAAAAAAGGAAGAACAAATTATTGGGGTTATTCACTAAAATGAAAATTCAAGGTGAATTTCAAGTACAATGCCAAAATGGCTGAACTGGACAATTTCTCTAAGTAGTTATGCTTTTCATTCAACTACTCTGACCTCAAAGTGACACTACAGTCAGCAGAACAGCTTAATATATTTGTTCTGCTGAGTATAGTTAGTCAATTCAGGCATTTTGCAGTAATCACTGTCTTTTTAGAGAAAAGCCAATGTTTACATTATAGCCTAGGGTTACCACTACTGCCCACTCCTGAGATGGCTACTAGAGGTGTTTCCTGGGGCCCTGCCAATCATTTTCTCCACTCTTTGCAATGGAGACACTGAATTATTGCACGAATAATCACCAGAACAAATGCAGCTTATTGTATTTTTCTGTTGAGTAGAATCATTACGTTCAGTTTTTTTGCATAAACACTGTCTTTTCAGAGAAAATGCAGTTGACATTACAGCCTAGTGATACCTCCACTGGCCACTCCTCAGATGGCTATTACAGATGCTTCCTGAGGCAGTGCTGCACACTGTGCAGAACTGCCATTCAGTGTCTCCGCCCTCTGCAAGCAGACACTGAACTCTCCTAATAGAGATGCATTGATTCAATTCATCTCTATGAGGAGATGCTGATTCACTAGGGCTGTGTTTGACTTATACTGGCTCTGCCCCTGATCTTCCCCCTTGAAAGTCTCCACCAATCCTAAGGGAAAGTGTTGTAATTGGCTCACAGAATCACTTCTGAGCATGTCAGCTGTAAGCAAGCAAAAGCAGTGGCAGAAGCATCAGCTGCAGACTTGAATACAAGTAAGATTTTACTATATTTAGGGAGAAAATGGGAGAGGGGCGGCTAGATGGTGGTTTTAACACTATAGGGTCAGGAATATATGTTTGTGTTTCTGACCCTAAAGTGTTTCATCAATATTAAAATGACAGAAACAAAAATGAGCATCACAATGCAGCCTGACTTTAGTCAATAAGTCTGAAGGCTTGCATGGATCCAGCAGCAAAACAGAATCGGAAAAGTGATTCAAGGGGTTTTAACCCTTTATTGGCCGGGGGCCGCAAGGGAGTGGGGAGAGAACTCTAGCGTTAGGAATACAGGTTTGTATTGCAAACACTATAGTATCCCTTTAAGCAATCAACAATGCCGAGAGAGTGTGTATTTTAGAATGGAATAAAAACAAGGAAACGATTTTTCCCTTTTACCAATAACAAACACATTAAAGGAAATCTTATAAAATGCTATTCTCAGTCATGTGCATGGTCCACTTTTGAAGAAAGAAAAATATATATTAAAATGTAAAGTGTGCCTTAAAGGGTTTGATAGGTAAACTGGCGGTTCCATACAATATATACCCCTTATGGATAAAGAAAGTCACACCTGAGCTGTTGCTCTTTGTTGGCATCCTGCTCAAGTGCATGGAAATCCACAGACAGCAAGGCTACAATGGCATTCACAGCTTCCACTCCTGATAGCAGCCGGAGGAGAAGCTTCTTGTCTTGAGCCCAGCTCTGACTTTGATCTGCTGGAGCACATAAGGCCATGCGGACTAAGCAAGGCAGGAGGAGCCTCAATTCAGGATCACTCAAGGCTGCCAATCGTACCACGTCCACCTTCTGCATTGCCTCAAAGGCATAAGGGCTGACATATTGAAGACCAGAGCTCTCACTCATTGTATTCTCACCTAAAAAATAAATAAATAGATAAGTAAATAAACCAAATACAAAACAAATTAAAAATTAAAAAGTAGACGTCATACATAAATATGTGGATAGCAAGGTTAATTTTTAAACGACTGGAGCTTATTTTACTATGTTAGTGCCATAAAGCTAAGTTGAAAGTGAGAGCGATCAAAAATAATTACATATACATAATTACATATAAAGGAGGAGGTGACTGTCAAACTGTGGGAAGCAGTGACTGACTGTCAGAAAAGAGAGGAGCATGAAGGTTACCCAGCTGTAGATAAAACATAAATTTTTCCAACAGCATACATTAATTTTATTTCCCAACTGTGGAGTATTCTATTATACACATGGCGGATCAAAGGTTGATCTCCAGTAGCCAAGGGTAATTAACAAAACTTACATGCTATTCATGACAGACAATATCTTCTCTCTGCACCTTAACCTGTCCAGAGTGAAATCATCAATCCTGATGAACTGTGGTCCAATCTAAAGCTTCTCTACAGAGCATGCACAGCAATCCCCACAATGTGTCCATCAAATAATTCTCACAGAGAAGCACTGAATCCAATGGTTTTCTGTGAGAATCATTTGCCACATTCAACATTATCATGCTGTGTATGAATGACACCATATGTAACCACAATCAAAAATCGAAGATCTTGAAGAAGGAAGCATTTCTAGTGGCGGTCTGGCGGCCACCACAGGCGTGTTTTTGGCCAGATGTAAACATTCCCAATTATCAAAGCATCAATGTTGTTCAAGAAATAGGACTGGGACTTATCATTAATTTGAAGAGGTTTTGGGGCTTAGAGTTTTGTTCTAGGATAACTGTAAACCTATCTTTGGCAACTTCTTTAATAACAGCAAAAAATTTTTTTTTTAAAGATCATTAATCAGGTATTGAAATATTTAAATTTGTGCTTAGGCATCGATAGTCTAAAAATACATCCACTTGTTAACCATAAGGCAATGTATACTTTATTTTAAAGGAACACTCAGAGCTTTAATACATAATAGCAGGAGATAATTGTGCCACACTTGTGACACTATTCTCAAGGAAACATGTTAATGAATATCTGGCTTTACACCAGTGAGCTATACTCAGGGGTTTATTCACTAAACTGGGAATTGTGAATCACAAATGGAAAGATAAAAAGGAGCAAACCAAAATTCCCTTGTCAATTCTACACATTTCCTAGTTTAGTGAATAACCCTATAAAGTCCTATAAAGCGAATTAAACATGTAAATTCCTATTCAAAAAGCAAAGTCACTAAATGTTTATTTTTTTTTATAAAGTCTTAATTATCTAGAAATAAATTGAATGGTGTTAATGTTACTGTAAGAAGCGGATATATTCTTCTTCTTAAAAGTGTAACTTCACGTTCTTTGTACTGTGAATCCCCCCTTTGGCTGTAGGTGGTGTAGGGGATCTTCATTCATTCAAGGGACCGTATAAACATTTCTGGCAGGTCCCTATTAAACATCACATTGAAAAGACCAAGCGCCGATTTCAGTCCCTAGTAAACTCCCAATTATACATCCAGCTCATATACCCCCGTGTAACAGCCCCAGCTCACCGACAGCACCTCGGTGAAGCACGCACTCTCCTGCGGCCTAGCGCTGAGCAGGTCCCCGGACTAGCGTAAGGACAACACCGTCTCCAGCACGCCTGTCCCGCGGCGGCAATGTGAAGGCGAATCCCCGGATCCGGCCTGTTCAGATTCGATTGCTATAGTCATAAAATACAGGAATAAGAAGTATGCATGCAGCCAATACACGACAAACAAGATATTCCGAGCAACAAATTCAGTAGTTAGAGGTATTTTGACCCTCACAGGCTTCCGTAGAATACAATGTGATTAACTCTTTCATTGCCTCCATGTGTAGCTCTGCTAAAACGCCGTGAGCGTTGTGTGCGGAGGAGAATAATGGAGTTCTGTAGTGGTAATAGCAATAGGAGATCTAGTTTGGAACGCATTAGCATTTGACTGCAGTTAGTAAGCCTGTGTTTGTGTTTTGGAATTTTGGACATGTGTTAATTCTACCACAATTGAACTCTTTCTGTTATTACAAAAGGCATAATAACAGGATTGAAAAACATATGAAGGGACCTTATATCCACGGAGACATGTCGCCTAGGTTATATTGTGCTGTCATAGATTGCGTTACTTCCTAACAAGTGGGGCTGAAAGGAGGGGAAATGGTAGCAATAACTAGGTAATGAACACATCTGAAAGAACATATAGGTATACCAAAATTGGTAAGTGATCTACCACAGCCTTCGGTTAGATTCAGAAAATCCACAGATATTACGAAGAGGGAGAGTATAATGAAAAAATAGCAAAATGTTAAATAAATGCCATTTGAGGATAACACCCACATACTTTAAACAAAGTTAAATTATAAAAAATAAAAATTTGTTTAAAAAAACAAACAACAACTCGACTATCAACAACTATCCCAAATATATTAAAATAACTGGGGTGAGGGGTGGGGTTAGTAACACTCCAATGGCCATTTAAGGCAAACCTCTTAGGTGAGTTCTATGTTAACAATTCACCTTGCTTCTTTCAGCTGCAGTTTAAAAAATCTCTAATGAGACAGAAAGGGGTATTTTCTAAACCCCCACAAACTTATTAAAACTTCATAGGCAAAATGGGGTGTTAGGCAGCATTGTTATATGGCTGTGTAATACAAAATTAAATACAAATACAGGCATTTCCCGGTTTACGTACTCCCACTTTACGTTTTCCTGCCTTTACGAACACTGCACGGACCCATTGCCATTTTATTTTGCGCCAGCGCTTCCTGGATTCGGACTGAGGAGCAGAGTTTGTGAAAGGTAAGTAACAATGATAGTGATTGGTAGGAGTGGAGTGCTATGCTGAGCTGTTTCCCTCCTGCCGCTATTTTAGCATGGCCGAGCGGACTGCAGTCTGCAAGAAAGTGCTCACTGCGAGAGCACTTTCTATCAGACCAGGTACTGTACCATAGTGAGCAGGTACAGGACAGGAGGGTGGAGAGACACCTGAAAGGAGGAGACGCACATGGACAGGGAGGGATAGAGACACATTGGCAGGTATAGGAAGGGGGAAGGGAGAGACACATGGGCAGGTACAGGAAGGGAGGGGGGAGTTACAGATGGATGGGGCAGGGAAGGGGAAATGGGACACATGGAGTGACTGGGAGAGGAGAATGAGGCACCTGGAGAGGCGGGAAAGGGGTAGTGAGACACCTGGAGCGGCTGGGGGGGTGAATGAGACACATGGTGTGATGAACCACCTGGCACTCCGACTGAGTGCCTCCACCAATCGATGCTCCTAGTGCTCACCGAGGAATTCCAGCACTCCATGAGACACCATAAGCACTGCATTCCAGTGTTGCAGCTGCGCCGGGGTCTCGTCGTCCTTCACCCACCCTGGACCCAAGACGAGGCTCTAGCTTCCAATGAGCAGACCTCTCCTACTCCCAGAGAGCATAGCAGGAACAGCTCTTATAAGAGCTAATGATTACAAATCCTGGGGAGTCTAGTGATATAGCAATCCCCAGGATAGATACAGCCGTTTCCCCCACACATGAGATACACATAGAAATATAGAATGTGACGGCAGATAAGAACCATTCGGCCCATCTAGTCTGCCCAATTTTCTAAATAATTGTATTAGCCTTATCTTATAGTGAGGATAGCCTTATGCCTATCCCACGGATGCTTAAACTCCTTTACTGTGTTAACCTCTACCACTTCAGCTGGAAGGCTATTCCATGCATACGCTACCCTCTCAGTAAAGTAATACTTCCTGATATTATTTTTAAACTTTTTCCCATCTAATTTAAGACTATGTCCTCTTGTTGTGGTAGTTTTTCTGTCTTCCTTTACTGTGTTGATTCCTTTTATGTATTTAAATGTTTCTATCATATCCCCACTGGTCTCGTCTTTCTTCCAAGCTATACATGTTAAGATCCTTTAACCTTTCTTTGTAAGTTCTATCCTGTAATCCATGTACCAGCATTATCTTGCACTTATCCACATTAAATGTCAGTTGCCACAGCTCTGACCATTTTTCTAGTTTACCTTAAGCAGGGGTTCCCAACCCGTGGTATACATACCCCCAGGGGTACAATCCAGTGCCCCTAGGGTTTAGCCGCCGCACGGGTTGGACACAACAAAGGTACAGGTCCATCAGGTGGCCCATGCACTCAGGGCCACCCAATGGATATATGCCACAAGGGGCCCGGTCATGCATTGTGGCACTTTAATAGCGCGACGAGCCCCTTCTAACTTGCCTAGAGAGCTGGGAGGAAGTAAGTGAAGCGTGCACTTCCTCCCAGCTCAAAGAGAACATGCCACACAAGAGGGAGGGGGAGGAGCAGCAAACCCTTACACCCATCAGCCCCAGCCATGGAAGCCACCCTCCAGCACCTACAAGGTAAGAATCTGAAGGGTGGCTAGAATTGTGACTTGTATATCAGTGTGTGTGTGTATCTGTATGTTTGTCAGTGTGTGTGTATCTGTATGTCTGTCAGTGTGTATGTCTTTCATTGTCTGTATGTGTCAGTGTGTGTGTATCTCAGGCGTGACAAATCCCAGGTGCCAGGTCGCCATGGCGCCTAGGAATTTTGCCTTGACGCCTGGGATATGTGAGCCCTTTACCTCCAAAGCAGACGGTCGGTAAGCTGGGGGATTATGGAGGCGTGCAGCATGCTGAGTGGTCGTAGAGGCGGGCGGGATGCTGGGTGGTCATGGAGGCCGGCGGCTAGCTCTAAGAAAAGGAGGACAGTGAGGGAGCTGTGATGTCCCTGCTCTGCTCCCCACGCTCCGATTAATGACAACGGGGCTGGAATATGACATCATATTCCGGCCCCGGTCTCACTAAGCGGCGTATGGGGGAGCAGAGCAGAGACATCTGAAAAGGAAGTGTTTACTTTGAAAAGTCTGAAGGGACAGGCTATAGACACCAGAACCACTACATTAAGCTGTAATTATCCTGGTGACTAGAGTGTCCATTTAAGAATTGTATTTTAAAATCTAACTTTTTTTAGCTGGCTCCTAGGTTCAAAGCAAATTTGTCAAGCCCTGATGTATCTCTGTGTCAATGTGCATATCTGTATGTGTCAGTGCGTGTCTATGTCTGTCAGTGTGTGTGTGTGTATGTGTATGTCAGTGTGTGTGTGTGTGTGTATCTGTAGCAGTGGCGTACTAATAGAGGGGCGGGGTGGCTGTCCGCCCTCGGTGCCACACATTAGGTGGGGTGCCATTACTGCCATCCACCATTGTAGACCAGGCAGTATTATTTAGTTATGAGGAGGAGGAGCGTGGCGATGCACGGCGGCACGTACCCTCCCCACCCCCACAGTATTTTGAGCAGTAGTGGAAGAATGTGTGGCACTGTGTTGGAAGAGCCTTGTGTTTTGTTTTTAAATGGATATTACTGGCATTAGTTTTTGTGAAGAAGGTGGGGTGCATTGGGTTTTTTGTGAAGAAGTGGGGGTGCATGTTTTTTTTGTAAAAAAGTGGGGGTTCGTTTTTTTGTGGAGAGGGGGTGCATGGGTTTTTCTTTATGAAGAAGGGGGGTGCATGGGTTTTTTACGAAGAAAGAGGTGCCTGGTTCTTTTTTGTGGAGAAGGGGGTGCATGTTTTTTTTGTGGAGAAGGGGGTGCATGGGTTTTTTGTAGAGGGGCAGAGGTTTTGTAGAAGGGGGGGCTTGTTTTTTTCCTGAAGGGACGCAAGGCTTTTGTAGATGGGGCAGGGGTTTAGTGTTAGGGGGTTGGACAGTGTTTTTGTAGAAGGGGGGCTGTGGCAGTTTTTTTCAGAAGGGGCTGGGCAGGGGTTTTATGAAGGGGGGGGCTGGACAGGAGTTTTGTAAAAGTATGGGGCAGGGGTTTTTGTGAAGGGGGCTGGACGGGGTTTTTGTGAAGGAGGGGTGCAGGGTTTTTTAGAAGAGGGCAAGGGTTTTGTATTTCAAGTTTTATATTCTGAACCTGTAAAAAACAAAATTGTGGGTGTTTCTTGCATTTTAAAGTGGGTGGGGGGACTTGGAGGGGGTGCCAAATTCAGGATCCGCACCGTGTGTCAAATGCTCTTGGTGCCTTTCAGTGTGTGTGTATCTGTATGTGCGTCAGCAGTAGCGTACTAATAGAGGAGTGGGGGGGGGCAGTCCGCCCTGGGTGCCACTCATTAGGTGGGGTGCCATTACTGCCATCCACCCTGGAGGCGCACGGTGGCACGTAACACCATGCTACCACCAGTGGCGGCTACAGAGCATAGAACAGCAAGCTGTGAGTGTCTGCTTGCTAATTTTGTGTGTTTTTTTTTTTGTTTTTTTTTAATGGATATTACTGGCATGGGGTTTTGTGAAGAAGGTGGGGTTCAGGCCCGGACTGGCCATCCGGCATACCGGGCAAATGCCCGGTGGGCCGCGATTGCCGTGGGGCCGAGGCCAGCAGGGGAGATCTCAGAATCTCCCCTGCCAGCCCCTGCAGGGCCAGCGCTATCCGAACGCCAGCCCTGCTGTGTGCCTCCATGGGCCGGTGAGGAGATCAAAGATCTCCCTCACCAGCCCACAGGCAATTATAACCGGCCGCCAGCTGGGGAGGGAGGAGAGGACCAGCGGAGCTCTAACCAGCAGCTCCGCCGGGTCCTCTCGCGGGATTCTGAGTGTTCACACTCACCACTGGACCACCAGGGGAGGATGGCAGCACGGTCCCCCTCATGGCACCCCAGGCAGAACGGCTCCCCCTCATTGCAGAACAGCTCCCCCCCCCCAGGCTAAAGGTAAGAAGGGAGGAGGGGATATAACATTTTAAAAATTATTAATAAAAAATATATTTAAATAAATTCACACTCACACTCAGACACACACAGTGCACCCCCAGACACACACACAGCACCCCCAGACACACACGCAGCACCCATGCAGCACCCTCAGACACACGCAGCACCCCCAAACAGACACTGCTCCCTCAGAGAGACAGCACCCACACACAGCACACTCCCACACATATAATAAATAAAATAACCTTCAGTGAGTTAACAGACAAAAAAAAATGTGACGGCAGATAAAAACACCCTCACACACAGCCCCCCTCTTACACACACCACCCCTCACACACATACACACACTGCGCCCCTCACACATACAATACGTCCAAATATATATACACACACTACAGCACCCCTCACACGGCACCACTACACACATTATGCTCCAGATACACGCTAGATCCTTTACCCTATATGCACTCTTAATCCTCTATACACACACACACACACATACAATCTCCTATACACACTCTGAGTCCTTTACACACTAGATCTCCTACACACACACACTACCCCTAGCCACACATATTACACCACAAACACAAATGAAATTGACCTATTTACACAATACCACACCACACTCTACACACACGCAATCCCACAAGCAGGCTCCAAACACATGCACCATACGCTTTCCTGGCCCTTTTGTCCTCTGATATCCCACTTGTGGAGACACCAGAGACAATTTAAAAGCAAACACAGCGCAAGCATGTTATTAAATTTGCTTGCGCTGCGCAGAACAAATACAGGGCCTTTTTCTAATGCTAGAGCTCTTCAGCGGGGCTCTTCCCATTGAACCAACATGCTCACTTTAAGAGGGGGCGTGCTTGTCTCTAGCCCCGCCCCCTACTTAGGGGGCCGCTCTGATTGAAAAATGCCCGGGCCTAATTTTTTTCCCAGTCCGGCCCTGGTGGGGTTCATTGGGTTTTTGTAAAGAAGTGGGGGTTCGTGGGTTTTTTGTGAAGAAGGGGAGGTGCATGGGTTTCTTTTTGTGAAGAACGGGGGATTGGGTTTTTTTTGTGTAGGGGGTGCATGTGCTTTTTTGTGAAGGAGGGTGCATGGGTTTTTGGTAGAGGGGGCAGAGGTTTTGTAGAAGGGGGTTGTTTTTTTCTGAAGGGAGGCAGGGCTTTTGTAGATGGTGGGCAGCCTTTTAGTATTAGGGGGGTTGGACAATGTTTTTGTAGAATGGGGTTGTAACGGATCACCTGGCACCCTGACTGGGTACCTCCGTTGATGGATGCTCCTAGTGCTTCCCGAGGGCTCCAAGCACTCCACCTGACCCCATAAGCAACGCAGACCCCACAAACCGCCGCTGCTGGTTGGGGTCTCGCCGTCTCCTATCCACCCTGGACCTACGACAAGGCTACAGTGGGTAACCTCTCTTCCTTCAGAGAGCGAAGCAGGAACAAGCTTTTAAAAGAGCTTAGTGATTATAGCCAGGGGAGTATACAGCGTATAGCAATCCCCAGTGTAGATGGAGCCTTTTCCCCCACACATGAGACGAGGCAGTCTGAGGGTTTGTCTCTTTTATACAGGTTTTCCCACAAGGTTACCACCCACCCACAGAACTCAGCAGTCTGAGGGTTTGTCTCTTTTATACAGGTTTTCTCACAAGGTTACCACCCACGTGGACCTTGTGGAACACAGGATACAAAGTTACAAAGCCAATCACAGTTAGACACTCCCAGATAATGTACACAAGCCCTCCCCTCTGCCTGTGATACAATTAACAAACACAATGGACTAACTCAATTACCAACGGGCAGAAAACACACATTTTTCACAAAACACCACATATCCCCACAAATTATACATCCCTGATCTGGGTGAACAACATATCCAAAAATCACCCAGATCAGAGCAGGGGTTCAAAAGTTTTGTGGAAGTCCTATTTGACTGACCGCAAGCATGGTTTTCATGCCCAAAATAGTTCCACAGATTTAGGCTGTGCAGCCGGTCTATCTTCTCCTCTATCCTGGAGATAATTGGCTTAAGTGGCTGTGGTAACTTTAATTATCTCCAGGTACAGGAAATATCTCTAAGTCAGAAACTGTTACAAAAACCACATAAAAATACATAACTCATATAACACAATGTTTAACCTATATGTCCAACATATCGGCAGATAGCTTGGATCTGAGCGCTCCATATGTCCGAGAAGCGCTCAGATCCATGGGGTTAAACAATAGCAAGGGCTGACGAGAGATTGAGGAGGGACAAAGCAGCCAATTCCAACTGGTCTGGCCGTGTCCCTGGGACAACGCCCTGGTGGAGAACAATAGGACAGGAAAAAGGGGGAGGGGAAGAGGCACATTTTCCCATGGATTTAAAGGGGTAGACAAAGTGTTTTAAAATCCAATAAGCCCAAATAGACGTTTTAGCATGTCTTTTTGCAGGGCCCATAGTCTTTGGGCAAAAGGCTGGCCATTAGTCCTCTCCAAAACCCAGTGGCGAGGTTATTTTTGGCACAGGCGGCTGTGCCAGGTTTTTTCTAAAGGGGTACTGGGGTTTTGTAGAAGAGGTGTTTTGTAGAAGTAGGGGGCAGGAATTTTGTAGAAGTTGGGGGCAAGGCGTGTTTTTTGTGAAGGAGGGATGCAGGTTTCTTTAGAAGAGAGCAGGGGTTTTGTATTTCAAGGTTTATATTCTTGAACCTGTTAAAAACAAAATTGTGGGTGTTTTTTGCATTTTAAAGTGGGTGGGGGGAGTTGGAGGGGTTGCCAAATACAATGGATTCGCCCCGTGTGCCAAATACAATGGATTTGACCCGGGTGCCAAATGCTCTTGGTGCGCCTCTATGTCTCAGTGTGCGTCAGTGTATCTGTGTTTCTGTATGTGTCCCATTGTTTGTAGCTGTGTGTCTGTATATCTTTATGTGTGTCAATGTGGGTGTCTGTATATCTGGATGTGTGTCAGTGTGCAATTGTATGTGTCTGTGTTTGCGTCTGTGTGTTTGCAACTGTATGTGTGTCAGTGTTTGTATCTGTGTCTGTATTTGCATGTATGGAAGTGTGTGTGTCTGTACATCTGTATGTGTCAGTATGTGTATCTATGTGTGTGTATCTGTATGTGCATCAGTGTGTGTCTGTACATCTGTGTCTGCGTATCTGGCATGGAAGTGTGTGTCTGTACATCTGTATGTGTCAGTATGTGTATCTGTGCCACTGTTTGTATCTGTATCTGCGTTTGTGTTTCAGTGTTCGTATTTGTGTATCTGCATATGTCAGTATGTGTATCAGTGTGTCTTAGCAACTATATGTGTATCTTTGCACCTGTATGTGTGTCAGTATTTGCATCTGTGTATCTACATGTGTCATTGTGTGTGTCTGTGTATCTGCATGTGTGTCAGTGTTTGTAACTGTGTCTGTATCTGTATGTGTCAGTGTTTGTAACTGTGTCTGTATCTGTATGTGTCAGTGTTTGTATCTATGTATCCTAATGTGTTGGTGCGTGTATCAGTGTGTCTGTGCAACTGTATGTCTGTCAGTTTTGGATCTGTGCATCTGCATGTGTATCAATGTGTCTGTGCATCTGCATGCATTTCAGTGTTTGTACCTGTACATCTGTATGTGTGCCAGTGTGTATATCTGTACATCTGTATGTGTTCCAGTGTATGTATTTGTATCTGTATTTGTGTCAATGTTTGTATTTGTGTGTCTATAAATCTGTATGCGTGTCTGCATTTGTGGCAGTGTGTATCTGTACATCTGTATGTGTGTCAGTGTGTGTGCATCAGTGTGCATTTGTAACTGCATGTGTGTCTGTATATCTACATGTCATCATGTGAGTCTATCTGCATGTGTGTCAGTGTGTGTATCTGAATGTGTGTTTGTATCTGTACATGTGTATATGTGTGAGTGTGTGTGTCTGTGTATTTCTGTGTGTCTGTGTATCTGCATGTGTGTCATTGTATTTGTGTGGCTGTGTATTGTTATGTTAATGTTTATATCTGTATGTGTGGCAGGATATGTATCGGTGTGTCTGTGCAACTGAATGTGTGGCAGTGTTTTGAATCTGTGTATCTGCATGTTTGTCAGTATGTGTATCAGTGTGTCTGTGCATCTGTATGTGTCAGTGTTTGTATCTGCATGCGTGTGAGTGTTTGTATCTGTATCTGTGTGAGTGTCATTGCTTGGATCTGTGTAGTCTGTACATCTGTATGTGTGTCAGTGTGTATTTGTGTGTCTGTGCAACTGTATGTGTGTCAGTGTTTGTAACTATGTATCTGTCCATCAGTATAATTGTTTGTATCTGTGTCTTTGTGTGATTTTCTGTATATGTATTTGCATGTGTGTCAGTGTGTGTATCTGTATCTCTGTGAGTGTGCCATATCTTGGATTTGTGCGTCTGTACATCTGTATGTGTGTCAGTGTGCATATCAGTGTCTTTGTGTGAGTTTGTGTGTTCATGTCTGTTTGTATCTGTGTATCTGCACATGTGTCCGTGTAACTGTCTGTGTATCTACATTTGTGTCAGTGTGTCTATATGTAAAGTGAGAAGCAGTGGGAGCCTGGGGTAGAGGAGCATCAGAGAAAGCATGGGGCAGAGGATTAGCAGAGAGAGTGTGGGACAGAGGATTAGCAGAGAGAGCCTGGGACAGAGGAGGACCATTGAGAGCCTGGGACAGAGGAGGACCATTGAGAGCCTGGGACAGAGGAGGACCATTGAGAGCCTGGGACAGAGGAGGACCATTGAGAGCCTGGGACAGAGGAGGACCATTGAGAGCCTGGGGCAGAGGACCATTGAGAGCCTGGGGCAGAGGAGGACCATTGAGAGCCTGGGGCAGAGGAGGACCATTGAGAGCCTGGGGCAGAGGAGAAGCAGGGAGTGCCTGGGGCAGAGGAGAAGCAGGGAGTGCATGGAGCAGAGGGAGCATGGGACAGAGGAGAAGCAGAGGGAGCCTGGGATAGAAAAACTGGGGAGTCTGGAGCATATACATTTGAAATACCAGCAACTATTGTAATAATAAAAATGTCACTAATATGAGGGGTACAATTTATGGAAATGGGCTGCCAAGGGGTACTCAAGTGAAAAAATGTTGGAAACCACGGACCTAAATCATTTGCCATTTGGCTTATCCCTCCTGGAATATCAACCCTGTTATATATCTATCTATAATCAGCAAAAAGACATACCTTACCATCAATACCTTCTGCAATATTACTAATAAAAATATTAAAGAGAATGGGTCCTTTATCTTTTATTATTGCCTCTAGTTTGTATGTTGGGGTAGTACCTTGACACAGGTAAACCGAATAACATTGATTGGATTGTTACAATGGCACCCGTCAAGTAGTGATATATATGAGGCAGCAAGTGAACAGTCAGTTCTTGAATTTCATTTGTTGGAAGCAGGAAAAATGGGCAAGCAAAAAGATCTGAGTGACTTTGACAAGGGCCAAATAGTGATGGCTAGGAGTATAGGTCACAGCATCTCCAGAAGAGAGAGTCTTGTTCGGTGTTTCCGGTATAACTGGCGAACCGCAATCAGACTTTTTCATATATGAGCATTTGAGGAACACCAGATGAGGCAGTCTACTATTCGCATTGGACGCAGAAAAAGCCTTTGACTGCCTCAGATGGCAGTTTTTAAATCAAGCAATGCTCTCATATGGATTCCCTCCTCAATTTCTAATGCAGTTTTTTGCATTATACAGTGACCCAAGAGCCCAGGTCCTCCAGGTGGGTTTCCTATCTTTGGCATTTAATATCACCAATGGTACATGCCAAGGATGACCACTGTCCCCACTACTCTTTGTTCTAGCTTTGGAACCGCTGATAAATGCAATTAAAACACATCCTGAAATTAAAGGAATTGAAATGTGTAAAAGGGAAATTGAAGTTAGTTGCGGGCGACATATTACTATACATCAATGATGCACTCACTTCCCTACCACCGCTCATGGAATTAATACGAGAATATGGTCTACAATCCTACTACTCGCTAAACACCTCCAAAACACAGGCACTTAGCATTGGGATAGAGAAGTCTGTTCTGACCACTCTACGCAACACATACCCATTTGAATGGAGAACAGATAACCTCAAATATCTAGGCGGTACCTTTACAAAACAAACTAAAAACCTATTTTCCGCAAACATGGAATGATTGCAAACACCTATTACACAAATGGGGTCCACTGTTCCTTACATGAACAGAAAGAATAATAGCCTGTCCATACTCCTGAGACTCCAATATTTATTTTGCACGTTGCCACTTCCCCTCCCCATGTCATTTTTTTTAAAACCGTACAAAAAGACCTACTGAAATTTATTTGGGCTGGAGGGAAACCTAGAATAGCACAGAAGGTCCTACTGGCACCGCTACACGAGGGAGGATTAGCAGTCCCCAAAATCAAAAAGTACCACCATGCATTAATCCTGGCCTCGACCCTTCCACACTTCCAAAACAAAACCTCACCACAATGGGTCTCCCTAGACAGGAGCATACTTGACCCATATGAACTCTCCGGCCTGTAACTAAAATAACCTCAGGACAAATAGAACTGGCTGTATGTACATGGGATATGTATAGGAATACTCTTGGTACGTCTAGCGGCCTGTCCCTAGCAACACCTCTAATAGCCCTCCCTCTCTGCATTCCCATGTTTGACTCCAAACCATGGTCAGATTGTGGAATAAAGTTCCTACCCAACCTATATTCCAATATGAAACTCTTAGACTTTACTTCGTTAAGAACCAAGTATGGCCTTCCAGCAGCTTCACACTACTCCTATATGCAATTAAAATCCTTCCTGGCACAAAACACCACACGCGATCCAACCTTGGTTGCAAACAGACATACCCTTACACTCTGGGAATCGATATGTATCAATGGCATATTATCACATTCTTGTAAACCTATTTGTGTTACAAATCCCTAGTAGAGTTTCTACCTTTTGCAAGCTCGAAGCCAGCACATCAATGGTCCAGAGATTTAGGGCAAGAGTTTACCCACACCAGATGAAAAGAGATCCCTTTGACTTCTAAAAAAACTTATCAAATCTGCCCCCCTTCTGGAGCAGCAGCGGAAAATTATCTATAGATGGTACATGGTACCTACTTGCATACACACAATCTTCCCAACCTCCTCCCCGATATGCTGGAGATGTCCGCTCCAGAGAGGTACAGTAATGCATATATGGTGGGAGAGCGAACGCATATCACCACTGTGGACTACGATCCATAAAACTCCTATTAGAAATCACAAAGTATCTCTCCCGTTCCAACCACACCTATTTCTCCTACCAAATTTGCCAACTCCCAAGCTTAACAGCTAGAGCTTAGAAGTCATAAACAGCCCCTTCTCTCTCCAACTTGTTGTTAGAGATAGACAAACAACATATATATGAAACTTTATTTTATATTAACCCCCCCCCAACCACCTTCAAAACAAGCGGTTGATGCTTGGACAGAGTCGAACACATGAAGATCAGGAAAACCCACAATACTGTGTAATGGAGATGGCTAAATTAAATCTGTCTACTCCCGCAGGTCTGGTGGAAAATTATGTAACTGATTTGTGTCAAAGGTTGTTATAATGAGCCAGAATTAAGTAGAAGCTATAAGATGCATTTTACGATATAAGTAATAACGTTTTTGTGAACAATGCATTTTCAACCTACTGTATACTTGAAGAACTGGCTCCGGATTGAGCAACCAGAATTGGGATGTAACAACTGTATTCGACTGTATTTGGAATGGATATGCAAATACCACTGTATCTTCCCATGATGACCCTGTCCTCCATCTAAAGCACCTTCAATGGGGATGTGTGCCTGAACTGGACTATGGAGCAATGGAAGTAGGTTGCCTGGTCTGATGAATCACTTTTTCTTTTAGATCAGCTTAATAGCCTGGTACATGTGTGTAATTTACCTGGGGACGAGATGGCTGCAGTATGCACTATGGGAAGAAGGCAGGCTGGCTGAGGCAGTGTTTTGCTCTTTGCAATGTGCTGCTGGGAAACCTAGGGTCCTGGCATTCATGTGGATATTTCATTGAAATGTACCACTTGCTTAGATATGCTTGCAGAGCACGTACTTCCATTTATAGCAATGGTGTACCCTAATGGCCTCTTTTAGCAGGATAATGAACCCTGCCTCACTGCAGAAATTGTTCAGGAATTCTATTGAGGACATAACAAAGAGTTCAAGTTAAAAAAATCACCAAGAGAAACAGATAAACTTAAAGGTTTGCAGGTATAACCATTAAACCCTCAGTTTTTCTCGAGTGTAGCGCTCCGTGTTGTTTTAAAGAATAGATTAGTGAATATATATATAGTGCTTCTTATGCACTTACCCTCTATGTCACACTTGTATTACATAGAGAAAAAAAAGGAAAAAAAGAAAGAAATACAAATAATCGTGCAGTATATCAAAATAATTTCAGTGATTTTGTGAGTTTTTAAGTTTAAGTCCACTCACATTTTTTTAGAGCCTTTTACAGTTTTAAGGCTCTAAACTTCCTGGCGTCTGTGTCTTTTCCGGGTAGAACACACGACCCTTCTCTCACGATATGCACATATATGTTTTCCTCCACATTGGACAGAGAAAAGATAGATAATACAATCTAGGTGTAGTATTTTAAGTATTGAGCATCTGTGGGATGTGCTGGCAGGTCCGGCGCTTCCATTTGACAAATAAGGCATTCGCCTGGGGCGCTGACCTACAGGGGGCGCCCACCGGGAGGTTTCCTGGTGGGCTGCCCTACTGCTGTCTGGGGGCTGAAAAGTTGGGCGAGCGGCCAATTAGCCACCACCCAGTGCAGCCATTCAGCTGCTGGGCTCCTCTCTGCCAATTGCCTGCTCAGGGATCAGGGTTTACTGTAACCTCAGCACCCGAGCAGAGCACACTGCTTCCTGCAGGCAGGGGAAGCCGAGACATGACTTAGTATCCTGGCTGCCCTTTGCCTGTGAACACCGGAAGTTCTCTGAAGGGAGTACATGGCTTTCCTGCTCCTCCAGCAGAAAAAAAGAGCAAGTTCCTACAGGCTGGATCCCTTCTCCTCATCACAGCACCCAGGTATGGCCTATCTGGAGACTAAGGGGGACTGTTTATTCTGTGCCTGGTTGTAAATTGGTGCCTGTGTGTTAAATTGCTGTGTTTGTGTGCGTGTAAATAAAGTGTTACTTTATGTAGAGTGGTGTGACACTGTGTGTGTTAGTAAGTGTGCAAGAGACATTTTGTGTGTTAGTGAGTGTGCAAGTGACAATGTGTGTGCAAGTGACATTGTGAGTGTGACACTGTATGTTAGTGAGTGTGTGTCAGGAATTTTATTTGTTTATTTCTGGCCCTTTAAGACGGCATGAAAGTACACACCCCTTGGTTATTTAAACTCCAATGTCCAATACCTCAGTGCACAATTAATGTGTTAATCTGACTGATTGCATCAACTTCCTTCCTAATCATTAGGATCACCGGACCCCTTCTGAATCTCCTCTTCATACTACTTCTATATCTTTGATTATCTGGTTAACTAATTCGGACTGGCCTTGACTCTGCTTTTGGAATTTCTTTCAATACTACTTGATCTCCTATTGAACGACCTCGGACTGGACTATAACACTGCCTCTGGATTACTCCCCTCTAACTTACTTATTGCAACTGTTACCGAAACCGGACTGGATAAAGGACATTGCTTATGGACTAACCCTGTACACATCACGTAAACTTCTATTTTCAAGGACTGTCGGTTTTTTCTCTCTGCTTTGCTGCCACATCAGTTTGCAGTGCTGAAACTGCCTCAAAATAAAAAGTGAGTGGTTCTTATTTTTTTATTTGTTAAAGAATAAACATGACGGTGTGTGTGTGTGTGTGTGTGTTGGTGAGAGTGCGTAAGTGACAATAGACAACATAGGTCGACTCGCAGGTGAAATAGTTCTTTAAATAATATGAATGACCTGTTTGGGGATTAAATAATTTGTCACCTTTAATGATGGAATTACAGGAACTACAATTATGGCATGGAAATGTACCGTATACTGGAGTGGATAGAAATCTTTGGGTTTTTAATTTCAAAGGGCCAATATCCGCTTGAACTAATGTGTTCCTAAAATTCTGCGGTCTTTTGTATGAGCAAAGAGCAAATTCCTGAATATCCGGGAAAGATCTTTTTGGGATACCCCAGTGTTTGCAGGCAATATGTGCCACTTTGTTACTGTGTAAATTAAATGTAGATACAAAAGGTGTTCAAGTCTTTTTATTAGGTGGTTTTTGTTTGAGTGTCAAAAAGGAGTCTCTAAGACAAGGGAGGCCCTGTCACATAGACGAGGAGACCACCTCAACTAAATAGGGCACCCCGAAGAGGGGAGGGGGTGAGAGAGGCGGATCATAGGACCCGGGCTGTCACGCGACACTCTCACAAACAGGCACGAGTAACGGAGACATATACACACACGCAACATTCACAAGGGACTTGTGGGACTGACGTAATCGCGGGCATACGAGCCCAACAGAACATGCAACTGTATAAAAATATATAAGAAAGAGTGTAAATGCTGAAGGGCAAGACACAGAAAGGGACCAGCCAATATGTTTGTCACGTTTGTCATTTTTCACAGTTCTATATTCATGGTTAAATTAATGGAGACCTGCGAGTCTCAATGTGCTGGCATTTGCTCTGTAAACACACCGCAAGACAACAATGGAGACCTGCGAGTCTCAATGCTATGCCTTTTTCTTGGTGTGCACGAAATATGCCAATAAAAATATATTTACAAAAAAAAAAAAGGAGTCTCTTTCCATACCTAACACTTTTTCTTTTTCAGAACTCAAGAGTGCAGCTGGATAGCCACGACTCAGAAACTTGTTACTCATCTCATTTAGTCGCTGTAGGTGGGTTGAGGGTCTGCTACATTCCTGGCTACTCGAATGAACTGACTGCAGGGTAAAGAACAAATAGTCCACTGGGGATGAAAACTATAAAATTCCAACAGACTATTCCTGTCCGTGGGAAGGCAATTTAGGGAGAGTGGTGATAATTTATCCCAGACCCCAGGTACCTGAGGATTTCTATCTATGGAACCGTAGTTCATTTTGTCCCCCAATGGCACCAGAAGTTGAGTTTTTTTCCAGATTAGTTCATAGGGATATGAGAGATTTGGGTATCTCTGCCCATGGCCAACACAGCTCCAACCTTACAAGAGTAGAACGTCAAACTTTATTATGTTTAAGAGATAATTGTGATCTTATTATTAAAACAGCTGAGAAATGTGGAGCCGTGGTGGTCATGAATAGGGTCAACTACATCAAGGAAGTGGAACGCCAATTGGCTGATGGTAACTAGGAGATTTGCCTTACAGATCCTACACTCTCACTTATTAGGGAAATTGAACTGATATTGAACAGACAACTTCCAATGGTATCATAGACCAGACCCTTAAAACCAATCTCACAAAAAAACACCCCATAATGCCCACATTTTACATATTGCTTAAGATACACAAGAGGCTGGTAGATCTATAAGATGCATTGCAGCCACTTTCAGTCTTCCTGGACAGACTACTACAGCCTTTTGTTAGTAATGCCAGATCCTATATACTGGACAGCAATGATGTACTTCGTAAACTTTCTATTGTCAAGATTAACTCCTTGTCATGTTTTTTGCGTTTTCTCTATGGATGTGTTTAACTAACATGTGATGCAATTTATTAATTAGTTTAATTGGGGTGGGGGTTATTTAAGCACTTTATCATGTTGTATCCCTTATGCATGATTAAGGCTCTGTTGAGCCAAAACGTTGCACTTTATGAGGTGGTGTATCCAGGAATAAATTTACCTTCTTGATCCTGGAGTGTTGCCTGTGTTCTTCTGCTTCTGTGAGTCTACTGGTGGATTCAGCATTGTCCACCTTTGGCACGGAGCACTTCTACGATAGAGGGCCAGAGTTTTTAGGCGGAACCTGTGTGCAGGGATTCTTGTTTTTGTTGGACTGTTATGTTTGTCACCCAGTGTGGCTGTGTTGGCTGTGTATTATTGTTATTTATTAGATGTTTTGTGTGCTCTCCTATCCTGCTAATTCTCTATACCAGTGATGGTGAACCTTTTTGAGCCAGAGTGCTCAAACCGCAATACATGCCAACTTTTTTTTCCTCAAAGTGCCAACACGGCAATTAAACCTGAATACTGAGGTTGAAGTTTAGAAAAAACAACTCGTACAGTTGTCTGAACTAATTCTCCTCTTCTTTCCCCCCATCATCTTTCATTCTCTACCCACAGCATATCCCCCTCTTGCCTCCCCCACCCCCGCCACAGGCTGTTCACTGTTTACTAGACATGCCCCTACTCTCGGTATAGCGAGTAGGGGCATAATTTACTAATACTAAGTAATTTTTACTTAGTATTAGTAAATTTGGCTGAAAGACCAATTTAGGTCTTTCAGCCTTTTAGTAGATAGCTCCCTAATACCGTTATTACATTGACTGGCCAAGTAACTTACATTTTATATGAATGTATGTTACTTGATTGTTGTAAGTGTTGCAAATGCTTACAGCTGAATCCTGGCTATGTTTGTATACTTTTTATTTAAAATTGTATACAATGTAACATTCTTCTTCTTTCACTGGGTAAGTATATTAGTACTTAGGCAATACTGTGCTTCCGCAACTTCGGAAATTCTGTAATTTCGGAACTTCGGGACCTCGGCAATTATGACATTCAGAGGTACCCGAATGTCCGAAATTCGTCCGAATTCATATTCGGACCGAAACAAATTGCACATGTCTATTTATTAGTATCTCCAACAAATGCAATACATACATAAAATACACACAGACTGCTGAATACATACACACCGACACACACACAGTCCGCTGAATACATACACACAATCTACTGCATACACGCACACACAAACATACATACACAGACTGCTGAATACGTACACACACACAGACTGCTCAATACATAAAGACTACTGAATACACACTACTGAATACACATACAGACAGACTGCCGAGTACACACAGACTGCTGAATACACATACACAAACACACACACATGCTGCATTAAGGGGTGCGGAGTGTGCGTGGATTGCTGTGTATGAGGGGTGCTGTGTGTGTGGGGGGAGGGGCTGTGTGTGTTGGGGGGGGGGAGTGCTGCAAGTTTATTATTACAATCTGTATCCCCCCCCCTCCCTTCTGCTTACCTTATGTGAAGGAGGGGGGAGGGGGAACAGAAATCCCTGGTGGTCCGGTGGTGGTAAGAGGTACAGGTCCTGCAGCTCCCCTGTCCTCCCACCTGCGAGATGCTGTGTGGAGAGTTGCCATGGTAACGCGCGACAACGCTCCACACAGATTGCTCGCGGGAGGACAGGGGAGTTGCTTCCAAGATCCCAACCCCCTGTCCTCCTGATACGGATGCAGAGTAGGCGCCTGCTGTTTTGGGCAGGCAGGTGTCAGTTAAAGGGAAAGTGTCAGTTTTTTTAAAACAATCAGTCAAAGTATGTAGTAGAGGTCTAATAGGAAATTGACCCATACCGCTAGAGTATATACTTATAAATAAGTTATTAGGAGATAGGGATTAGGAATTAAGTAAAAATTAGTTATTAGATTTGTTTATATATAGAAAGCATTATAATGGTGTATATACAGAGGTTGACATAATGCGGTCATACTGGGGGTATCCTAGACTATAATGCTGTAGTTAACAACTATGAATAGGATAGAAACTGACACTTTCCCTTTAAATGGCCCAAAAATATGTCCCTAACTTTACTTTTAACTTTATTTTCTATCCTTTTAAATGTCAGTATATATCATAAAAAAGCATTTGTGACCATAGCTAATATGGCTACTACAATCTCTGTCCACTTTTATTTCTCAGCATCCTCCCATAAGGCACTATATATGCTGCTTTTCATCCCAGTTAAAAAATAGAGCCCCATCCCTTATTTTGTGCGTACCGTCCACTATAACGGCGGTCACACACGCTGATGTATTCAGCACTACATATCCCAAGAGGCAAAGTGCCCATTACAGCCACTAAATAGAGCCTGCCACTCATTATGTGCGTACCGCCCACTAGAGCGGCGGCTGCACATGCTGATTCACTCAGCACTACATATCCCAAGCGGCAAAGTGCCGCGAATCGCATGACCACTTCCGGTCTAGCGAACCTCAGTCCCCATAATGCCACAAGCTATATCGCTTGCTCCACACTGCTACCAATGAATGCGCCGGTCACGTGACTCGCGCACTACATTTCCCAACATGCAAAGCCTGTTTCACGCAAGTCACATGACGTGCTTAAACTAAACATTCCTAAGTTCATAGACCTCGTTTTTAAACAATGTTACTGGCATGAGACCCTATATAATGTTACTTTTAATGTAAAACTTTTTATTTTCACTTACAATATATGTGATATACAACTCTGATTCTATTGGCTACTGATAAATGACGTTTTTTTGGCACCAATTTTTAACTTATGTACCTATATATACTCCTATCAGCCAGGTTTTTAATGTTATCCCATTTTGAAATAGCCCTAGTGGCGAAACACTTAAATGGTTTTATTAATTGTGTATTTTATATAATTAAAGATTTTTTGGTTACTATCTGTGCCAACTATCTTTTTACACACTATTTTACTTCTACCTGGCATCTAATTGATTTTATCACGTGCTTACAAGCCTATCCGAGGTGGGGATCATACCACCAACGCTGTTACCATAGTGCAGTTGGTCTGCACTATACTTGTAAGTACATTTTTATTTATTTAAACAACTTTTACACCGTGTTAAACAGTGAGCACTATTAGTTGTTTTTATATATCCCTTTCCTGAGAGTTGGACACCATTCCCTCCAGAGGACAATCATCCATATATCCCATAAGCGGGGATTGTTCCGCTGTATGCCTGTTATACCTGAGCTGGCTATAGCTCATTTAAATGTGAGTGGAATATTTATATCTTTATCTCACATATATTGACCCTTACACTCTATACAATTGGTCTCTTATCTTGTGTCTTTCATATCACAAGACAAACTGGACTACTATAAACAGAGAAGAGACCCTATCACCAAAAGCACCTTAACCCCTTAAGGACCAAACTTCTGGAATAAAAGGGAATCATGACATGTCATGTGTCCTTAAGGGGTTAAAAGACATCTATTGCCATAGTGCAACTTCTAAATCTTTTTGGAATATTTTCTACATTTTATTTTGCACTTTTATATAAAAGTTTTATTTATATGCTTTTTTACTATCTGTAGTCCACATTGATACATTTTGGCACAGCCTTGCATTACTGTTGTTGTTGTTTTCCGTTCTTACTATAGAGGGTTACCCTCTGCTAGGCCGCTGCCCATCCACCTTTTTATTATTAGCGCTAACCTCCTTTCTTTTCTTTACATCTATTAGCAAGTATTTTCTGACCTTTCCGCTATTATGGTATACATTAGCTTTTAATTTGTGGAGTAGGGTTTTGGGGTTTTTTCCGCATTCAATTCTGTTAGGCGTGAGTATAGTGTTTGAAGTTGTGCTGCTAATTGTGGGGAGGGAAGCAATTTGTTTTGCCTGGAGGTTAAGGCGATTTGTTTATGGCAGTCTAGGAGGTTGGTTTGGTGATGCTTTTTCAGATAGGAGGATCTCCTAATGAACAAGCCCCTCATGACCACCTTGTGTGCTGACCAGACCGTAGTGTCCGATATCTCCTCCTTTACATTGGTGTCAAAGTAGGCTTGTATAGTGTCCCTCATCTCGTTTGCAAAGGTGGTATCTGGCAATAGGGAATTGTTGAGTTTCCAAGAGCCTCTCCCTTTAAACTGGAAAGCGTCTAGGAGGTCTACGTAGACCTGGCCATGGTCTGACCATGTTATGTCCCTCAAGGTGCAGCTAGTTAGTTGGGCCAAAAGTTGTCTGTCTAGCAGAAATGCGTCTATACGGGTGTATGTGTTATGGACCCTTGAGTAGAAGGAATAATCTCTATCTCCCAGATGCAGCGATCTCCAGGCATCTTAGAGGTCATACTGATCTATCAATTCAATGAAGGCCTTGCTCTGGGTGTCTATTCTCTTTTTGCTATTACCTGTGAGGGCGGCTGTGGTATCAAGAGTGGGTGACTGGATACAGTTAAGATCTCCGCATAAGATCACCTTCCCTTGCTTAAGTTTATCAATTTTGTGAAGTGGCATTTGCAAATAGTGTTTGGGGTTTTCGTTTGGAAAGTAGGCAGCCACCAAAGCTGGGCAATGTTGAACTGGCCTACCAGTATGATATAACTGCCTCTGGAGTCTATACTGTGGTGTAAAGGCTACGTCTTTGTGTATCAGGTTTGGATTCTCCCTTGGATTTGGTACTTGCTAGAGAGTGATATTGGACGTGATATTTTTTGGTGAATATGGCCGGAGTGCGGTCATTCTTAAAGTGAGTTTCTTGAATACATGCAATATCTACTCCTTGTTTGAGTATGTCTTTAAGTAGCAGCCTGCGTTTATAGGGAGTGTTTAATCCTTTGACATTATGAGACACTATTTTTATATTGTTGTGATGTGAGGTGCATGTTTCTTACGGTTCCTACTCCCATAGGGGGCTCTTATGGTATAGAATTTTGGGTGGGTTACATTGAAATGCGTTTGGTAGCTTGGCTGCAGTGGGTCTGCATGGGTATAGAGGGTTGGATGATACTTTTTGTGGCTTTGGGGGTCTGTAGGGTGGGGGATGATACAAAGGGGGAAAATTGGATGGGGGGGTACAACAAACGGGTAGGCAACATGCACTGACTAGCTCCTCATCCAGGAGCCATAGTACCTCGGATATCTCAGTTTCACCTGTGGTTTATTTTGACTTCTGGAACCCGGGTGTCCCCGCCCGTACTGCTAGTGACTCTATGGGTCAAGTCTTCTCTCCCGTGAGGCCGTGTGGGGGCAGAGTTTTAGGAGTTTCTTGCCCACAGTGCTTGTGTCTAAGTGTGGTTGTATTGTGCCCTAATAGAGGTTTCTGGGCTAAATGTAACAATATCGTTACCCATAGTGGAAGGTACTATTCCCTGAGAAAGGGGATGTTGGTAGAATGATACCTTTGGGCATTAAGAGGTTCTGTGTACCCCAGTTAAGGGGACAATTAGGAACCCACCCCCACCTGGGTCTCCCTGTGCTGAGGGTAGCTGAGAGCTTGGAACTGAGGAGTCCCTAGGTTATTACTAACAGCTCTAGGAGCCTTGTTTGTTTCTTTTTTAGCTCTTGCGGGGACCGAGTCTTAGTTGCCTTGTCTGCTCGGGGATTGTTTTGGGGGCTATTCCGTGCTTGCAACCCATGGGCTTGTCTAAGCCAAACATAACATAAAAGACCTGTGGTACCTTCAGCGGAAGGTGCAACCTCAAAATTGGGGTATTATAATAGGTGTAAAACTTACACCTTTAACCATGGTAAGTCCTGGATCACCTTCAAAGGCTATTGGGTGTGATCCTCCCGTTGGAGATAGGTGGTTCGCACAGCGTTCATGTTTTAGTCCACTCCGCTGAAATTCTGGGGACTTTCGCCGGTTTCTGTTGTACTTGGTCGGGTACCTGGAAGACCCAGTCCTTGAGTTTTGCAAGTCCTAGTTCCAAGGTAGAGATCGCGTGCAGGTTTCCCTCATGGTGGACCAGCAGCTTTGCAGGGAATCTCCACATCTGGAGACGACCTTCTGATCCCGAAGTGTAGTTGTGATCGGTGTTAAGGCTTTCCGGAACTGTAGCGTTGAGGTGGACAGGTCAGCAGAGATTTTGATGTGTCCGGCAGGTCAGCGCTTCTGCTAGCTCTCATCAGTTGCTCCTTAGCATAGAAGAAGTGAATGTGGGCTATGACATCTCGTCGCCATGGGCAGTAGGTTTTGTGGCCGTCAGAGTTGATGCGCCCTGTCCACGATCAGCTGGTCTGGGTGGATGGCAAGAGTGAGTGTTGGGAACATGTCCTGGAGGTAGTTGTTGAGGCCTGCAGCTAGGACCGTTTCTAGTATGCTGCGGATTCGAATGTTATTCCTCCTCGACCGATCTTCCATGTCCGGCACCTTAATTTTATATGAGTTGAGAGTGGCTTCATAATCCGGGACTTTGTTCGCCAGGCAGTTGTGTGCATCTGCACATTCATCTAGTTTTTGCTCCATGTGGCCTGTACGCTGGCCTATGTCGGAGATATCTTTGCGGAGGTCTGCTGTTAGGCTTTGCAGCTGCTTTTTCATGTTGAACTGTAGTGTGTCAGCGAGATCAGTTAGCATGTGTCGCATAGTGGCTGTTGTGAGAGGCTGATCCTCCGAGAGGGAGTTTAAGGAGGCCGAGGGAGACAGGGAGCGGGCCTTGCCGCCATCTTTGTACAGACTGTGGCCTTCCCGCAGTTTCGTTCTGGCAGTCCGCGCCAGGAAGAAGGATGCCCGTTCAGCCTTAGTCGCCTTGTTTTTTTGTCTTTGTGACATAATAGCGGTGTGTGCGGTAGAATTTTGCTCTGTAGACCGGTTATTTGCGCTCTAGGGCACCGGAACGGCAGGAGCTTCACAAGCATGCGTCCATTCAGTTCAGGCACCAAGCCACGCCCAACTTGTTAAACTTTTTAATGACTTTGCTAAGAGAAATCCAATCCCAATGGAAATGTTACAATCAAATATAGTTCCAATATTGAGACAGGATAAGAGTGGTTTGAGGTTTCTAATTATTGACATATCACACTTCAAAATGTCGATATAAAAGTATATTGTATTGCATTCAATCGCGCTGCTAAAATAGGATTATTGCAGAAATAATCCATCTGGACCAGGTGGGATTTGTTCAGGGTAGATACGCAATTACTAATATACGAAAATTAATTAATATATTGGAAATAGTTAAAAAAAAAAAATAGGACCCCCTCCTAACCCTGTCGTTAGATGCTGAAAAAGCCTTCGACAGGGTTGGGTGGAGATATTCACGATATTCATTAATGGCATTTGGTTTGGAGGGAGCTATATTGGACGCAATTATGACATTGTATCTGAATCCATCATCAAGAGTGGTGGGCAATGGGTTTAGCTCTGAATGGTTCACATTGGGAAATGGAACCAGACAGGGCTGCCTGTTGTCCCCAATATTATATATAATGTCCTTGGAGCCTTTGGCAGAGAGTAAGAGGCCATCAAAGGATTTTGCTGTGCTCGTATCCAATATAAGCTAAATTTATATGGAGACGATTTTTAACACTACAAGATCCATGTAACTCTATGAAGGCAGTGATGAATATTGTGGATGCAGTGCCAAATACAGTGTGTGTGTGTATATATATATTCTGCCAAATACACACAGAGTGCTAAAAACATACACACACACTGCTGAATACACTGAGACTGCTGAATACACACACAAGCTGCAGAATATACACAGATTGTGGAATAAACACACATACACAGACTGCTGAATACACACACACACACACACTGCTGAATACACAGACGGCTGAATACACACACAGATGCTGCTGAATACACACACACACTGCTGAATACACACACACAGACAGACTGCTGAATACACACACACCGACAAACTGCTGAATACACACACACATTGACTGCTGAATACACACAGACAGCTACACACAACTGCTAAATACACACTCACAGACTACGGAATACATACAGACTGCTGAATACACACAGAGAGACTGCAGTAAGGGGTGCAGTGTGTGGGAGGGTGCTGTGTGTGTAGGGGTTCAGTGTGTGTGGAGGATTCAGTGTGAGTGTGTGGGAGGAGCAGTGTGTGTGTGTGCATATGCCTGTGCGGAGGAGTGCAGTGTGTGTAGGGGTTCAGTGTGTGGGGGGTACTGCATGTGTGGGTGGGTGCAGTGTGTAGGGGTTCAGTGTGTGTGGGGGTGCCGTGTATGTGGGGGGGAAATGGTTTAGTGTGTGGGAGGTACTGTGTGTGTATAGGGGTTCTGTGTGGGGATGCTGCGTGAGTGGGTGGAGTGTAGTGTGGCGGTTCAGTGTGTGGAGTGGGTGCTGTGGGTGTGTAAGTGGTGGTTCTGGAGTTCAGTGTGTGGGAGGTGCTGTGTGTGTATATCGAGGAGGTGTGGGGGTGCTGTGTGTGTGTGTGTAGGGGTTCAGGGTATGTGAAGGGGGATCAGTGTGTGTAGAGGGTGCTCTGTGCGTGTTGTCTGAGAGGAGACACAGAGGGAGGTATGGAGCTAGGGCCTGGGAGACAGAACGCTCCTCCCACGAGCATTGTTAATGACTTGATATGCCTCCTCTCTGACCCTGCCCCCTCCTTCTAGGCTGCTTTGCCTATACATTTTTTCCCAGTTTGGCTCCCCACCACTACTTTAAAATCTCTTCCAACCTTCTAGCCATCCTGTACTCCAGCACAGCCAGTCCTTTTCTGTTTAGGTGCAGGCCATCATGGCTTTAAAGATTGTACCCAAGTGCAAAATCAGCCCAGTGCTCTAAAAAGCCAAAACCATCCTTCCTACACCTTTACTTAAAGCTATGCATTACCCTCCCACTGCCTTTCCACTGTAGTGCATGGCACAGGTAATATCTCAGAAAATACCCCTTGGAGGCCTTTTTCTTCAGTTTATGTCCTAATTCCCTGAACTCATTCCTTCCCTGACTCATTCCAGATTCCTCTGACTTTGGCATTGGTACCAGTATGAATCATGACGGCAGGGTCATCCTCAGCCCCTCCCAATAATCCATCCAGAGCAACATGCCGGTTCCAAGTACCTTGGAGACGGCAAACTGTCTACCTAAGGTGATCAGAGTCGCAGATGACCCTGTCTAATAATAGAGTTCCTTACCACCACAACCTGTATAGCATTTCTTACATTCTTAGTCACACCAGTACTAGAGGGGCTGTTCCCTCTGGTGTTAGAAAGAACACCTTCCTTCAGTACAGCTTCTATTGAGCGATCTCATTCTGTTCCCAGCTGACACAAACATGCAATTATTCTCTCCCTATTTAGTCTAGTTTCCTTCCTGTTTGTTTGCCAGTTCATTATTGTGTTTTTGGTTTGATCCCTGTGTCCTGCATAACCTTCTAGTTACCCTTTGTGTCCTAGAGCAAACTGCTTTTCTGGGCTCTCTTCATCCAGGGGCCCTGCTCCATTTTCTTATTGTTATCTGTTTTTGTATTTGATTCTATTGTGTTTCTTGTATATAATACTACATTTGCTTTTGCCTTGGTTTGTGTATATTCTGGTTTCCAACCTATAGTGGTTAATGCTACGGTCAGCACCCCTTCTCAACCAGACTATGACACAACCATGCCTTAGATGCCCCCCTGTGTGTAGGTTAAAATGGTGGAACACATAGGCTAATGTGGATTGCACCCAATGTTATCTGTCCTGCAAGAGAGGAAAGGGCAACTACCCATTTGTGATGACTGGCGCTTGGATCCATTGCAATAAAAAGGCATTTAACTAGCACTACCACGATATATATGTAGATAGACAGGAAATATAATGCTTTCAAATAAGAACAGCAATCAACAGAGAACATTTGACATTTAAATATTAACTAACCTTCTAGAAAACCTTGTCCATCTTCATCACTCGTTTTGCCTGTTTTTATGCATGAAAATCTCAATTTCTGACTTTTGGACAAGAATATACGATGTGCGACATTTTCTTTGATTTATTTTTCTAAATATCAGATTACTTAAGGCAATGTGCCTAAGAACATTAAAGCGAAATAATAAATATAAATTACTCCAACACAGAAACCATAAGGCTTTAGGTAAAGGCTGTGAAGTATATAAAGATTCTCACAAGAAATACACATTTCTATTTATACATAGACTATATAGATACATTTATTACATACTAATTTATTTAGGCTGCATCACAGGCTGTCCAATTTACTTGTGAATTTCAAAAATAGTACGCATTTAAAAAAAAAAAAAATTACACTTTTGTCACCCAGATATCATAAAATACAAAGACAGGTTGCACCGAAAGATGTAAAAAGATAAAACAATATAGTAATAATGTAAAAAAATCCAAATATTCACAGTCCAAACATCTCTAACCCACATGTTTCTGGATTCTTGGGGATTGTTGGTGCTTTAAGGTGTTTGTAAACCTACAGGTGATACTCGAGAAATTAGAATATCATGCAAAAGTTAATTTATTTCAGTAATGCAATGTAAAAGGGGAAACTAATATATGAGATAGACGCATTACATGCAAAGCAAGATAGTTCAAGCCGTGATTTGTCATAAGTGTAATGATTATGGCTTACATCTCATGAAAACCCCAAATCCACAATCTCAGTAAGATAGAATATTACATGCAATCAATAAAACAAGGAGTGTACATAGAACAATATTGGACCTCTGAAAAGTATAAGCATGCATATGGACTTGGTACTTGGTTTGGGCCCCTTTTGCAGCTATTACTGCCTCAATGCGGCGTGTGGCACTGCTGAGGTGTTATGGAAGACCAGGATGCTTTAATAGCGGCCTTCAGCTCTTCTGCATTGCTCGGTCTCATGTCTCTCATCTTTCTCTTGGCAATGCCCCATAGATTCTCTATGGGGTTCAGGTCAGGCGAGTTTGCTGGCAAATCAAGCAAAGTAATCCCACGGTCATTGAACCAGGCTTTGGTGCTTTTGGCAGTGTGGGCAGGTGCCAAGTCATCCCCATAAAGCTCGTCTGCGGAAGGAAGCATGAAGTGCTCCAAAATCTCCTGGTAGACGGCTGCGTTGACCCTGGACTTAATGAAGCACAGTGGACCAACACCAGCAGATGACATGGCTCCCCAAATCAACACAGACTGTGGAAACTTCACACTGGACTTTAAGCATCTTACAGTGTATGCCTCTCCATTTTTCCTCCAGACTCTGGGTCCTTGGTTTCCAAATGAGATGCAAAAGTTGCTCTCATCAGAAAAGAGGACTTGGGACCACTGAGCAACAGACCAGGTCTGTTTTTCTTTAGCCCAGGTAAGACGCTTCTGACTTTGTTTGTTGTTCAGGAGCGGCTTGACAAGAGGAATACGACATCTGAAGCCCATGTCCAGGATCAGTCTGTGTGTGGTGGCTCTTGATGGTGACTCCAGCCTCAGTCCACTCCTTGTGAAAGTCCCCAACACTTTTGAATGGCCTTTTCCTGACAATCCTCTCCAGGCTGCGGTCATCCCTTCTGCTTGTGCACCTTTTTCTTCCACACTTTTCCCTTCCACATAACTTTATATTAATGTGCTTTGATACAGCACTTTGGGAACATCAAACTTCCTTTGCAATTACCTTTTGATGCTTTCCCTCCTTATAGAGGGTATCAATGATGGTTTTCTGCACAACTGTCAGGTCAGCAGTCTTCACCATGATTGTGATTCCTACTGAACCAGACTGAGAGACAATTTAAAGGCTCAGAAACCCTTTGCAGGTGTTATGGCTTACTTAGCTGATTAGAGTGGGACACCGTGAACCTAGAATATTGCACCTTTTCACAATATTCTGATTTACAGAGATTGTGGATTTGGGGTTTTCATGAGCTGCAAGCCATAATAATCGCACTTATGACAAATCACGGCTTGAACTATCTTGCTTTGCATGTAATGCATCTATCTCATATATTAGTTTCCCCTTTTACGTTGCGTTACTGAAATAAATGAACTTTTGCATGATATTCTAATTTTTCGAGTATCACCTGTATATGAGGTAGCACTCATATTTCGTGGACCTTAAACTAGTTCGAAGTGTAATGTCACTCAAATATCTGCAAATGGGTGGTATAAACCCCACCAGGGATATGATGGTAAATAGTTGTCCAGATCTGAAGTTAGGTGTGCCAGGAACAAATAAAATAGTTTAAAATTGCACACTAAGTGTCTATCACAACAAAGTGAAGTAAAACCAAATATACTTTAAATATACTTAAAATAAATAAAAAATGTTACACAACATGTTTCACCAAAAGAGGTTGTTTCAAGTGTAAACAGATTAATCTGGCATATAGGGGTAATGGCAATTAAAAATTGCTCGGTTGGGTGGCTTGGAAGCCAAGGAAGATGGCGGCGTGATTCCTGAGCTCCCTAACAGGCTCCACACTAACCTCGCCGAAAGCACCATATTGCCCCGACAATGGGCAAATAGCATAGAGCATCGCAAGCCTCTAAACCCGCTGTCACCCCAACCTGCGTCAATACCTGATTACTCCGGCGGACCCGGACACGCAGGCTTCCAATGACTCGGCGGCCTCGGATGGGTTGTTCTCACCCTCCCCGCACGGCGGAGACAGCCCTGCGGAGATACCTGCGGCTGACACCCCAGTAACACAACGTGAATGGGTCGACATGCTGCGCAACCTGCCCACTAAAACAGACCTGCAGATGGCAAATAACGAATTGCGCGCCTCCATCACAACAGAGTTCCAGGCCATGAGGGAAGAATTCTGCGGCCTACGCCAGAGGGTATCCCAACTCGAGGCGGACTGTGACCACATGTCGTCGGCGCAGTCCGCGACCACCGAAACCCTGCAACTTAACACACAACAAATCCGGCAGATGGCGTACCACCTGGAAGACCTCGACAACCGGGGCAGACGGCAGAACATTAGGGTCCGCGGGGTACCAGAGGAGGCTGATGACGCAACCCCAGTACAACAAACCCTAATGGGGATATTTAACAACCTCCTAGGCCGCCCCACCACAGGCCCAGATCAACATGGTGAGGGCTCATCGTGCACTCCGGCCGAGAGGGCCCCCTGGGAGCCCGCCCCGGGACATCATATGCTGCATAGTCAGCTTCCAACAAAAGGAAGAGATTCTCCGAAAGGCGAGAGACCTGGGAAAAGTGACCCTGGAAGGCACAGAAATACAACTATACCCAGACCTATCACCTACTACACTGGCATACCGCAGGGCCTTGCACCCCTTCACCAAGCAACTGCAGTCAAATAAAATCAAATACCGTTGGTGTTTTCCGAACGGACTCCAGGTCCATACACCAAAGGGCACCTATGAGATTAAGGAGAAGGCCGACATGGATGCCCTCGCGAGAGAACTGCAAATTACACCAGCACCAATACTGTGGCCTGACCCCCTGACGCTATACACACCAGCCAGATTCCGAGAACCACACGCCAGCAGGCAACGGGCCCCCGAGGCCATTAGACCACCGGGACCTTTTTGCGGCACCTGTCCCACGAATACTACATCCGACATCAAGACGCCCACCCATGGGACCCTCCCACCTTGCCCGCAGGAGAGGCCTCCAGCCCCGATCGGATACAACGACACAAACTCCACCCTCCTCACACCATTCGGAAGTCACCGCCACCGAGCCTCCAGCTCCGGCCAACATGTATGATAGTAGACCAAGAAGCACGGGGCAGTACCCAGCAGAGACCACTACAACAATTATCACAGAGTCCTCCTGCCTACGCTGAACCCCCGGCATTGGATCCACGGGCACGTCATGAACTTAAGATGGGACACTTGTCAGGGTCCCGCGGGCGGCTGCGAGGGGAGGCTGCAGTCCGCTCGCGGCACTCACCCTCCAGCCGTCCGCGGTCCCCCTTCAGCCGTGTGCTCGGTGGGCGGCACCCTCTCTCCCACGGGTGCCGTCCGCCTCTTCCTCTGTGTCTCCCAGCGGCAGCATGCATGACGCTGCACGCTGGGAGACCGCCCACTTTAACCAACGCCGGGGTCAGTCACCTGACCCGGCGTTAAAGGCACAGTGCCTCAATCACAGTGGGAGGTTTAGATATCTCCCACGTGTGATTGTTAATTCTGATTGGAAATTATCCAATCAGAATTAACCTTTGGATTTATATACTTACCTTTCCTGTTCCTCTTCGCCCTGTTGTGGTCTTTACGTGCTAGTATTGATTCTGAACTTGTGCTTCTGGTTACGTACTCTCTGGCTTGTTATCCGACTTTGTGACTTTCTCCTACCCTTTGACCTCGGCTTGTCTATCGTTATTCTGTCTTCTGGTTCCCCTTTACTCGGCTTGTTTCCTGACTATTCTTTGTGTGCTTAGCCCGGCCACTCTAAGGTCCGGTACGGCACTTTGTGTGTGTGTGTTGGCGTGTTTGGTTCCCCGAATCGTGACATTACAACAGGGCCATAATGGAACCTGCTAACATACCACAGCTCCTAGTTAATCAGGAGGCTAGAATGGATGGCTTGGACCACCGTATGGATCAGTTTGCCCAAGCTTTACAAACCATACTGGCTCGTACTGCACACTTGCAACCTGCCGTCCAGGAGGCTGCTGCTGCTGTGCCCGAACCCATTCCCACTCCGGTACCCGTTCCTGCTCATGTTGTTCATATGACACCGCCACAACGCTACAGCGGTGACCCAGCATTGTGTCGTGGTTTCCTTAACCAAATTGACATCCATTTGGTGATGAATCCACGTTCCTATCCCACTGACAGATCCAAAATTGCCTTTTTGATTAACCACCTGTCCGGGAAAGCTTTAGCATGGGCTAACCCCATGTGGGAGAATACATCTCCTATGTCCTTTGTAGATTTCTTGACAGCTTTCAAACATACGTTTGATCAACCCGGTAGGGTTGCCTCTGCTGGCAAAGCTCTGCTTAGGGTACGACAGGCTAATAGATCTGTAGTGGATTATACTATAGAGTTCCGCACGCTAGCAGCTGAAGTGGTTTGGAATAATGACGCCCTCGTAACAGCCTTTCAGGAGGGTTTGGCCGCCTACATACTGGATGAAATAGCATCCAGGGAATTGCCTGTTCTTCTAGATGATGTCATAGATTATGTCATTCTTATTGATAACCGTATTAGAGAGAGGCGTAGTCAAAGACGGATGGATACACGGGCATTACCTACTGCTTTACTAGCACTACCCGCTCCTAGTCAACCAACCCCCGAACCCATGCAATTGGGTGCTACGGGGCTAACTGAGGCTGAAAGAGCATATCGTAGAAGGGAGGGGTTATGCCTTTATTGTGGAACGAGGGGGCACCACTGTAATGCCTGCCCTAAGTTACAGGGAAACTACAGCACCTAAGGCCTAGAGAGGGGTCGGCCTCGGGTGTTATGACTTTGTCCCCTCATGTGTCCATCTCCAGACCGTTTATTACGGTTTCTCTTTTGGTCAATAAAACCACCATAACCACCATAGCCTTGATCGATTCAGGTGCGGCAGATAACCTTATGGATGAGAACTTCGCTAAAACCGCAGCCTTAACTTTGATCCAAAAGGCCACACCCTTGGTCGTTGAGGCTATAGATGGTAGACCACTTGAGAAACCTCTGGTGACCCATGAGACCCAAGAAATAGTGATGTCTGTAGGTGTTTTGCATAAGGAAAGGTTAACCTTCCAAATAATTGACTCCCCTACTGCTTCCATCGTTCTGGGTTTTCCCTGGTTAGTGAAACACAACCCTGTTCTCGATTGGGGTTGCTTAGATATACTCTCCTGGGGGGAATCTTGTCAACGAGATTGTATGGCTCATGTACGTCCTGTTTGTTTACTCAACGTGCCCACGGCTAAACCAATTTCTGTTTCTGTCCCTTCTGTATATGCAGACCTTGCATTGGTTTTTGAAAAGAGGGAGGCAGATAAGCTACCTCCACATCGTGACTATGACTGTGCCATAAACCTGTTACCGGGTACTATGCCCCCTAGGGGTAAGGTCTACCCTCTTTCTGAGAAAGAAAACCAGGTCATGGAGGAGTACATACGAGAATCCTTAAGGAAAGGTTTTATTAGAAGGTCCTCCTCTCCTGCTGGTGCTGGTTTCTTTTTTGTGGCAAAGAAGGAGGGCGATTTGAGGCCGTGTATAGACTACAGGGGTCTGAACAATATAACTGTTAAAAACGCCTACCCTATCCCCCTCATCACTGAGTTGTTTGATCGCGTTAAAGTACTTTACTAAGTACTTTACTAAACTAGACCTCAGGGGGGCTTATAACCTTATCCGTATAAAGGAGAATGATGAGTGGAAGACAGCGTTCAATACGCGTAGTGGGCATTATGAATACCTGGTCATGCCTTTTGGACTGTGTAATGCCCCTGCTGTGTTTCAGGATCTCATAAACGATGTCCTTAGGGATCTATTGCATGTCTGTGCCGTGGTGTACCTTGACGACATACTTGTATATTCTCCTGATTTGAAGTCACATCATAAACATGTTAGGATGGTGCTTAAAAAATTATTACAGAACGGACTTTATTGTAAGTTAGAAAAATGTCTGTTCGATCAGACCTCTGTGCAATTCCTGGGATATATAATTTCTCAACAGGGTTTTAGTATGGATCCTGCTAAATTGGAAGCTATACTGTCCTGGCCACTTCCCCAAGGACTTAAGGCTATCCAGCGTTTTATAGGTTTTGCTAACTATTATAGAAAATTTATAAAAACTTCTCACCACTTATCTCTCCTATCACAAAGCTGACTAAAAAAGGTCTACACCCTAGGGTTTGGACTCCTGAAGCCCTTAAAGCCTTCGAAACTCTCAAGAAAGCATTTGCCTCTGCTCCAGTACTACACCACCCTAATCCTTCTCTTCCCTTTGTTATGGAAGTAGACGCTTCTGAATCGGGGGTGGGAGCAGTACTATCACAAAGGTTATCGTATGACGAACCCCTCCATCCCTGTTGTTTCTTTTCTAAAAGGTTGTCTGATCCAGAAAATAATTACGATGTTGGGAACAGAGAACTATTAGCTATCGTGTTAGCTTTTAAGGAATGGAGGTACTTATTAGAGGGTTCTAGACACAAAATTATGGTTCTAACAGATCATAAGAACCTCTCCTATATAGCCGATGCTAGAAGGTTGTCCGCCCGACAGGCTAGATGGTCTCTATTCCTTTCCCGATTCCAATACATTATTACCTATAGACCTGGTTGCCGTAATGCCAAAGCTGATGCTATCTCTCGACAGTATGAACCTTTAGAATTTGTTAACCCTATCCCTGAACCTATTGTACCAGCTTCTCAGATCATAGCTGCTACCAGTTTGGTTGTTTCATCTCCCTTCCTTGAGAATATTAAGACATACCAAATCCAAGCACCTCAGGAGACGCCTGTTGGTAAACTATACGTGAAAGTAAGTGACAGAAAAAAGTTGTTAACATTATTTCACACCGCCAAAACTGCTGGTCATCCGGGGGTTACCAAGACTTATAAGAGCCTCCTTCAACAGTTCTGGTGGCCTTCACTCAAACGAGACGTAGTGGATTTTGTTCAGGCTTGTCGGGTCTGTACGCAGTGGAAGTCTCCTAATATGAGACCCCAAGGCCTACTTATGCCTCTATCTGTACCCAAGAAACCATGGACCCACTTGTCCATGGATTTTATTGTAGACCTTCCTCCTTCTGATGGTCAGACGGTGATATTAACTGTGACGGATAGGTTCTCTAAAATGGCCCACTTTATTCCACTTAAGAAACTACCTTCTGCGATTCAGCTTGCCCAGGTGTTTGCCAAGGAAGTGTTCCGCTTGCATGGGGTACCTCAGGATATTGTTTCTGACAGGGGCCCGCAATTTGTCTCTCGATTTTGGAGGGGCTTTTGTGCTGAGATGGGGGTCTCCTTGTCGTTCACTTCCTCCTATCACCCGCAATCTAATGGTGCAGCCGAACGTGCTAATCAGTCTGTGGAATTGTATTTGCGCTGCTTCACTAATGCGCACCAGGACGACTGGTCTCGCCTTCTTCCGTGGGCTGAATTTGCCAGGAATGCGGTGTCTCATTCGTCTACTGGCTTAAGTCCTTTTGAGGTTGCTTATGGGTTTCGGCCTTCTGTCCTTCCCGGAGCATTCTCTGACAAGGGAATGCGCCTTGGACCAGCACCTCGCCTCTTTACGGAAGACGTGGGATCAGGTCCATATTGCGCTGTCTCGTTCAGCAGCTGCTCAGAAGAAGTTCGCTGATCGCCATAGGGGTGCGACCCCTTCTTATACTCCGGGTGATAGGGTGTGGTTGTCCTCCAAGAACCTCCGTCTCAGGGTCCCCTCCATGAAGTTTGCTCCCAGGTTTCTTGGTCCCTACAAAGTGTTACGTAAGATTAACCCCGTTTCCTACTCCCTGGACTTGCCTCCTTCCATGCGTATTCCACACACGTTTCACGTTTCGCTTTTGAAGCCCTTGCTGTGTAACCGGTTCTCTCGTCCTCTCGGACGGCCCGTTTCCCCTCGTACTGTCTCTAGTGACGTGTTCGAAGTAGCTGCCCTTCTCGACTCTCGTGTTTCTAGGGGTCGGCTGCAATACCTGGTGGATTGGAAGGGTTACGGCCCTGAGGAGCGGTCTTGGGTTTCGAGCTCTGATTTGCACGCCCCCTCTTTAGTCCGCTCCTTTCATGCCCGGTTTCCTTTGAAGCCTTCTGCTTCCCGCCCTCCGGGCGGTCTTCGAGGGGGGGGTACTGTCAGGGTCCCGCGGGCGGCTGCGAGGGGAGGCTGCAGTCCGCTCGCGGCACTCACCCTCCAGCCGTCCGCGGTCCCCCTTCAGCCGTGTGCTCGGCGGGCAGCACCCTCTCTCCCACGGGTGCCGTCCGCCTCTTCCTCTGTGTCTCCCAGCGGCAGCATGCATGACGCTGCACGCTGGGAGACCGCCCACTTTAACCAACGCCGGGGTCAGTCACCTGACCCGGCGTTAAAGGCACAGTGCCTCAATCACAGTGGGAGGTTTAGATATCTCCCACGTGTGATTGTTAATTCTGATTGGAAATTATCCAATCAGAATTAACCTTTGGATTTATATACTTACCTTTCCTGTTCCTCTTCGCCCTGTTGTGGTCTTTACGTGCTAGTATTGATTCTGAACTTGTGCTTCTGGTTACGTACTCTCTGGCTTGTTATCCGACTTTGTGACTTTCTCCTACCCTTTGACCTCGGCTTGTCTATCGTTATTCTGTCTTCTGGTTCCCCTTACTCAGCTTGTTTCCTAACTATTCTTTGTGTGCTTAGCCCGGCCACTCTAAGGTCCGGTACGGCACTTTGTGTGTGTTGGCGTGTTTGGTTCCCTGAATCGTGACAACACTTTATCGAGCTGAGACGGGCCGGGCCGGATCAGAGGACACTCGAGCTCACCCAGACTCTAATACTACACACGCACGTACCAAATGATAACGCAAGTGCCAAATGATACCGGTCAGGTGGCCTGGGTGCTAGCCCACGACAAGCGCATTGTAGAGGGGAATCATGGGGCCGGGGGGTTTGGGAGTGCCATGGGGGGCGCAGGAGGGGGAAAGAGGAAAGGGTGGGGGAGACTACAGGAGTAATATGGCCCACACGGACATACAAAAACCTAGGGGAGGAAGGATCCCGGACCGGGCCGGGCAACCGCACCCCCCTGGTATGCCTGTGATGACCTATCCAGGAGCAGGCGGGGGGCGGGGACCCGGCTTGCCTGGGCATCCAAACGGGACTTGGGACACACACGGTGAAAGACTTGATAGGAGCGGGGACAGGCACACAAGACAAGAGAGGCTAGGAAAGTAATGACAGCCCACTCATTTACGCAGGGAGACCACCCAGTTTACCAACACCCGACAACAGCAAAGACCACTGGAGGAAGGGGGGGAGGGTCGGGAGACCCGGTTACCTTCCCCATGCGCTGAAAATGGGAATAGGGGGTGGCGAGGGCGGGGGACATGATAACCATGGTTTGGAGACCGCAACCCCGGTTCACACGGAGTCAGGCCTACACAACCAGGGACAGGTGCCATCACAGCGACTATGCACAAATGTATATCCTATGTTTAAAGTTTTTCCCTCTTTTAAAAGTTTTTTGAAATGCTGAATATTAACGTTGAAATGCAGATGCCTAACACACACTAGGCGAGGACACAAACTCATGACACAACGACTAATAGAGCCGTAAAGGGAACACACGGGAGAACGACTGAGCACATAGTTAAGACCGAAGAGAGCCCATAGAGTGAATCACTCACGGCACACTACAACAGCGAATCAGCATCCGCCTGGAGGCTTTGGCTTTCCTACTACCCCCCTAAGGGACAGGCGCCAAGTATAGGTGGATTAGACGCTAGGCCTACATACAGGCACAGGTGTTAGGGACCACCCAGACGCCAATACCCTAACGCCGCCACAGCGGCGGACCCCCCAGACCTGCCCCCACACCTTCCCCATACCAGACATACCCCGGATCCTGTCCCCCCCTACCCCCATCCAGACCAACGACAGATACAGCCCCTCACGACCGACGACAACTGAGAATGACGCTCACA
>OW240912.1:195782290-195810971 GCA_933207985.1 Pelobates cultripes
TGGATGGTGCTGTGATGGACTCCCTGTCGTTGACGCTTCGTCACTAGTTGTTGGTTTAGTTCCAGTTCACAGATGGTTCATGATAGTATCCGGCTGGACTTCGGGAGGTTTTTGCCCTTCTATGTTTTGGCCTGTTCCTCGGTTCCTGATGGCTGGTTCAGTGTTGCATCTCCAAAGAAAGAAGAATTGTGTGGGGAGGTGCTGACTATTATACTGGGACTTGGTATGGGAGTGGTCTATCACTATGGTTACCGTTTTTTCTTACTGTTTGTATTCTTTGCTGCTATTGGTGGACAGTAAAGAAAGGGTTAAGCAATACTCGCCTCCGTGTCTTTAATAAAATCATGACTTTTCGTCATGAAATAGCAAAATCATGTAATTAACAAAGACAATGGGCTAACAGAAAAAAAACATAAATTTTTACAAACCCCCAAAAGTACCCAAAATGCAACATATCCCCACAAAAGTCACATCCCTGATAGCCTCGATCTGGGTGACCAACATATCCAAAAATCACCCAGATCGGTTCAGGGGTTCAGGAATTTCGTGGAAGTCTTATTTTTGCCCCACCGTGCACATGGTCCCATGCCCAAAACAGTTCCATACACTCAACGATAAAACACCGCTGAACAATTTAAGATGGCCGCCACCACATGTTTGAAGCTGTTCCAGTTAAAAGTCCAAGGGGTAGAAAAAGTACTTTTGAACATGGGTTATCATAGGGCCCATAGTCCCAGTGTAGGAGGCTGGCAAACAGGCCCCTCTAAAAACCAGTGGCGAAGTTGCTTTCGTCACACATTGTATAACATTTGTGATTTCATGTGCACTAGCTGATGGAGTTCTCCTTGCATATAGAGAGGGGAGGCTTTGGGTGACTGGCAGGACTCTGTTCGTAAGAAACCTCAAACTTTCAATAACTCTTTAGTAACTTTTTATGGGACATGGAGGATGAGGAAACAAAAATATAATGTTAGATTTATTTATTTAGCTTCCCTTTACATGGTGGAAAACTTTGATCTAAAAAAATTAAGTTTTAGTTTTTTCATGATATAGGGAGGTCACCGACATGGTCCCTGGAGACCCTAGGTCTCACATCGCTCTACTAATTGCCTCTACAAGGCCATGCTTCATCCATAATACGGTCATCAGATACTGGGGCTTGATAAACCGCCTTGCCTCGTTAGGCCACGCCTCTACGTGACAACTCTTTCATACGTAATCCAAACTCACTATCTGTCAAAGTTCAGATTCAAAAATACCTTTCGTTCATGTCACCCTCCTCTGTCCATCAGATACTATCACGCTTTATAGCATGACATCTTCACAGATTACCTTTTAGGGGAATATAGTAACTATCTCTGGACTATCCAGCTCACTCAGGGCTTAAGGATACTATACTATCAGCAATATATCAAGAACGTCACTATACTAAATTTAGATTATCAATTTATTTTTCTCGCTTTTTCCTCCTTCACCTCTTCCCTACCCTCTTCTCTCTCCCTCCTTTCTTTCCCCCTCTCCTTTTTATTTTATGTTGTAGGTCTCATAGGGAACTTTTGGTCACAAGAACCGCAACTTGGTTGTCTAGGTACGTTGCATTACCCCTTTAACAAGCCCCCGTCCAGGGTCAGAGAACTGTCTGTTTAGGGTAAAGTGTTGTCCTTAGTCCAAAATCACAGTTAGAGCCTCGCATTCACCCACCTATTGGGTTTATAGTCAGGGCCTCATCTGTCATGGCCACATGTTTTGGATCTTTTACTGTCACCGAGAGCCAAACACCCTGCCACCACGCTAGTGGCTCGAGACCCACGCCCATATCATAGATAGAGCCTCTCACCTGCCACTTGGCAACTAGCAGGGCCTCACCTGTCACGGGGTAGATAGTTTTTTGCTTCAGCACTAGTTAGCCACAGTTCTACATAGTTCAGCGGTGTGTCATTAATCAGACCATTGTTGTTGTGTTGTTCTTTTGCAGTATGTCCCAGGAAGCCAACATAGGTGAAGAATTATCCCCCCCCAGCACACCCGCTAGGCCTAATACTCCCATTAGGCATGGTACCCCCAGGGAATTCCAAGAACCCTCCACACCAGGTTTTTTAAGATCCTGGACTATCCCCAGGATCTCGGCTGAATTGTGCCGGAGGGAATCCCCTTCCCATCCACAGCAAGGAAGGCAGAACTCTTCAAACTGCTCACAGCGCATCCTGAGGATCCTGGGCTGGGTTCCAGCTCACAGGGGCACAACTCAGACATTCAAGGAACTTTAAACACCATCTTGTCATCCCTTCAATCTATTAACAACAGACTGACCAAATTGGAAAATGCCAGCCCGGCTTGGGTAGATCATCCTCCCATAAAACCCACACAAGCAATCACACCTTTTAACTTACAGGGTAGGTCCCCTGCCTCACCTTTCACCCTCCCCTCCACTCATATAATCACCCCAGCACACATGGTACCCCAGCTCTCCATAAGGATATTTTAGATGGTAAAGATGTTAATCTGGTCTCATTGCTAATTGCTTCCCAAGACATTGTGGAAAATAGAACATACAATTATGGCAATTTGGCTGTCGTTATGAAGGCTAGAGACCCATGTCTCAACAAAAAACTAACCATACCTGAGTTTGTCCTAGCCTTAGGCATTAACAGAGATGTTGTGTGCTCTGTTTATCCACAACGCAGGGAAGAACTTGATTTATACTTGCACAAAGTGGTGGACTTGGGGCACAAGTACAGGGGTTTATGTTTTAAATTTGTCGGCAAAAGCAGCGCCAACCCTGGCCCAGTTTAACATCCGCACTGACGGGAGCCTGTTGGACACAGAACTCTTTGTAGACATTTTGCAGGCCCGGTACACCTGTCTTGTGCTGTCTACTCATTCACTTCCCATACCACTAGTTTGTGCCCCTCAGAAGCTGATCCCCCCTCATACTCAAAGCAACCAGGTGGAGCTAGCAAACCTGACAAGCGCGGCTTAAAAGACAAGCTCGGACGTCCCATAGTCTACCTAGGCAAAGCACAAGTCTGTAATAACTTTAATGCAGGAGTTTGCAGTTTCAGTTCCTGCAGATCACTGCACGTGTGCTCCATATGCTTTAGGGCTCACGCTAAAACCATGTGCCCATCCAAGTTGAACCCAAAACAATAACTTACTGAGGTGAATATAAGTAATTTGGCGTTCTACTTGAAGTCACATCCATCTCCTCACTTGATGGAATACTCCATCTCCTCCCCCCCCCCTTCACCTCCTGGCACACAAATCCAATCTGGATAGCCACCAGCAAATACACTAATAAAAAAACGTTGTCTTATTGATCTGTCTGCTTCTCATTCATCCACAAACCCATGCTTAAACTCCCTCATACAATCCACCGAATTCTCTCTACACTATACCACCATGGATAATGCTATACAAGCAATCTTGAAGGCTGGTAAAGCTGCATGGCTCAGCAAGACCGATATCTCCAATGCCTTCAAGTTGCTACCTATCCATCCCTCTTTATGGCATCTTCACGGGATTAAGTGGAGGGAGAAGTATTACTTTGCTACCAGACTCACTTTTGGGTCAAAAAGTAGCCCCAAAATATTAGACACGTTTCTTGAGACACTCTGCTGGCTTCTCCTCAACATTATTAGGTGCCCCATGGTGTTACACTATCTAGACGACTTCTTAATGGTGGAAAATAGAAATTGCACTCCTACAAGCCTAAAGGGCATTACAGCACTATTTTCAACTCTAGGTGTTCCTCTGTCACAAGACAAAACTACTGTACCCACCACCAGACTTAATTTTCTAAGCATCACACTGAATTCCGATATTATGCAGTCAAGTCTCCCAGAGGATAAGCTCATGCGGATTCGTGAAGACTTGAACAGGTTCCTTCAATTAGGACCTCGCACTCGGAAAGACCTACAATCTCTCTTAGGTTCCTTGAACTTCGCCATGCACATTATCCCCCAAGGGAAATCATTTATTTCTAGGCTGCTTTGCTTATTACCAGGCCTGCCCGGCGTGGTCACTTAGATCCTCCGGCAAAGGCAGACCTGATCTTGTGGCATGAGTTCCTATAGCACTGGAATGGGATTTCAATATTCATTCCCCCAGTATCTGACCAATCCCCAGTCTTTTGGACAGATGCAGACACTAATACTGGGTTTGCAGCAATCTACAAGAACCACTGGTTGAGAGATTGTTGGCCGGAAGAGACACTCAATCAACCTTCCTTTCGCGAGATATCTGCATTATTCGAAATTTTCCCGATAGTGTCGGCTGCATTCACATGGGGCAAATCCTGGTCGGGCATGGCAGTCAAATGTTATACCGACAACATGGCAGCCTGCGACATAATTAATAAGGGTCGATCATCTTCTTTGACCATTATGAGGTTAGTTCGCTGGCTGTCACATATCAGTTCTTTCTCTACTGCGAATACATACCAGGCTACTCCAACTCTGCTGCTGACGCTTTATCTCATTGTAAATTGCAAGAATTCTTCATTCTTCACCCAGCAGCCAACAAACACCAGACCCAAACTCCGGATTTCAATAATTTAATCCTGGACTAGACCGGCTATTGGCGCACAGCAAGGAATTAGCACAATTAACCTTATTCACAGGATCATTCGACTCAAACCATGGTTGCATTTGCCGCATTTTGCCACCTCCATCTCAAACTCTTTTACAACACTATCAAACTCTATCTATCAGGCATACAACACCACATTTTGACAACCATACCAAATCATACTCCTTTCCTCTCTGCATACCTGATAAAGAATATATTAAAAGGTATAAACAAATTAGATAATCACATTACACATAAACGTTTACCATTAGATTGGGAGAAACTCCGGGCTTTATCAGGCATACTGGACATTCTACCTTTTGAACCCCATACAAACCTAATAATTAAAACCTCTATGTACATAGCTTTCTATGGATTTTTAAGACCTAGAGAATTCACGATCACAGCCCAATCAGACAGTCATTCATGCCTTCTCATAAAAGACTTCAAAAAGGTGAATGATTACTATCTTTTGGCATTCAGGCATTCTAAAAGCAATCCATTAGGCAATCCACTAGAAGTACCCTTCTACCCCACTGGGAATCTGGTGCCCCGGTAAAGTCTTAGACACTTATCTTGCACAGGTTAGGGACAATCTCAGCCACTCTCCACTGTTTACACCGCTAGGCAATCCCATAACTACTACGAAATACATGTTCTACGTTAGAACTCTGTGTATTAAATTAGGTTGGGACCCTGCCTCTTATTCAGCATAGGGGCTGCATTAGCCGAGTCCAGTATCAATACTCCAGTACATATCATTAAAAAATTGGGATTTTGGGGGGCGGAGCTTGACCTGGAGTAGTCGCATCCACCCGGAGCTCTGAGCAAATCGCCGAATATAAGCCCCAAAAACTGAGACACCGCAACCGGGCACGAAGCATACCCACATTACGGTGGTCTTGGCAGGAGCAGGGACGGAATATTATGGACTCATCAGACGCACTCCAAGTGGCAGGTCCGACCCGTGGCCTAGCGGTTGATGCGGCCAGTCTCCCAGCTCCGAAGTCCTGCAGGGCATCGCGGATCCCCCCCCCCTTTGGACCGGTGGGGGTCATCACAGCACTACTGCAGACCTGGAACTGCACGCACATCCCCGGATGGAGGGACACAGGCGAGAGGACGTCTCACCCAAGATGGCGGCTACCCGCACTGAAACGACTCCCGTAAACCACGCGGATTCCACGTACCGCTGCAACACATTGCCAACACGCCTGGTCCAGCGATAAACAGCCTTCAGGTGGCGAACACTCAGAGACAAAGGAGACTAACGTGCCCCATGTCAGCTCCCACTCCGGACTACCTCATATGTTCTTGTAAGAGGCAGGTGGTCAGCAACCCTTTCACTTAAGCAATGTCTAGCTTAAATATGCTTAGCTGTGCTACTATACTGTCAAGTAGGGCCGGACTGGGGATACAAAGCAGCCCTGGAAAAAAAATTTGTGCCAGCCCCATAAGTCACTGCGCCATATATTGTCGCGTGTAATATGTAAGGCTATGTCTTGCCAGGACAGATGATTGAGTAATATATATATATAATATATATATTGCTTTTTCTAATATAAAATATTGGTCCTTTCAGGGTAAAATGTTTAATTATACAGTAAGCATACTCACATGCAGACACAGGCAATTTCACTGACATCTCAATGACACACACAAGCTCACTGATCTCACTGATATACATCAGCTATATAAAAAATCTCACTGATCTCACTGATATACATCAGCTCATTGACATAAAAACACAAGCTCACTCACTAACAGGCACACGCATGCAAGCAAGCTCACTCATGCAAGCAAGCTCACTCACTAGCAGACGCAGCTTAAAGTGGTGGTACTGGTGTCTATAGCATGTCCCTACAGGCTTTTCAATGTAAACACTGACTTTTCAGAGAAAAGGCAGTGTTTACATTGCTTCAAAGTGACACTGCTAGTGACAGTCACTCAGATGGTCACTAGAGGTGCTTCCTGTGTCAGTGCACCTACATTCAGGGCCTCCACACTCTGTAGGTGCTGAACGTTCCCCATAGAGATACATTGATTCAATGCATCTCTATGAGGAGATGCTGATTGGAGTGGCGTTTTGCAGCCAATCCTATGGCAAAGCATTGGATTGGCTGAGATCATCAAGCTTGATGATCTCAGCTATAGAGGCAGGGCCAGTCGAGGGGAGACCAGCACGCTGCGTGGGGGGGGGGAAAAGGTGAGCAAAAACACTATTGACAGATACACACCCCATGACAGACACACACACACACCATGACAGACCATGACACAGACAGACACACACCATGACGAACAGACAGACACACACACCCCATGACGGACAGACAGACACACACACACCCCATGACGGACAGATAGACACACACACTCCATGATGGACAGACAGACACCATACATACAGACAGACACACACACACCATACAGACAGACAGACACCATGACACAGACAGACAGACACACACACACACCATACAGACAGACAGACACATTACTAATACCTGCCAGGGGGAGGTCTTCTGGAGGCCGCTAGCGAGGTCTTCTGGGGGCTGCTGGGGGACTTGTAAAGGCGGCCGCTGGGGAGGTCTTTTGGGGGAGCTGCGCTGGCTCTGCTCTCCCGCCTTTGCACGCTGCTGAATGAGACCGGCGCCGGAATTCCGGTGCCGGTCTCATTCAGCTGCAAGCTGGGGAGCAGAGCCAGCGCATCTCCCCCAGCGGCCACCAGGACAAGTCCCCCAGCGGTCGTTAGAAGCCCCCAGAAGACCTTCCCAGCGGCCGCCAGAAGACCCCAGAAGACCTCCCCAGCGGCCGCCAGCAGACCCAGGTGTCTGCCCGGCCCCAGGTTCCGACGCCCACCGGGAAATTTCCCGGTATCCCGGTGGGCCAGTCCGGCCGTGCTGTCAAGATGTTACTAGACATGTTAAGCTAGACATGTTAAAACTAATTAACTAAAAATGTGCAAGCAACCCTGTATACCCCGTTGTTATAACTGTTGAAAATCAGCGTGAGGAATGCTGTCGGGGTACCTCGCGCATATTGTTATATTTCTTTGCACAGCAAAAATAAAGAATTTAAAAAAAAATTAAAATTGGGAAGTTGGAAATCCGCAACCAGAGAAAGAGTTAAGACAAGCATTTAACAATCTTGTAGTATAATCATGGAAGCAATAAAGTGTGTTTTTTTCTGCTTTTCCTTTTGCCCTCTTTTTTACAGGCCTACCTCTATGTCGGTTTCGGCACAACACACAGACTTGATCCAATAACAAGTATTTTAACAGTAGCTATATTAACTGACCACAAGTTTAAAGCCACAGGCCTGTATTTGTGGGAGGAGTTAGCGTTCCTATAAAACGCTACTCCCCCTTCTTACCTTAACCGTGATGTTGCTGTTCACCCTACCCACCACACCCTCTTTATACCAAACAATTCCTTCAGGGGGCTCTCTTTTTTACAGGCCTACATCTACGTCGGTTTCGGCACACCACACAGACTTGATCCAATAACAAGTATTTTCACGGTCACTATATTAACCGACCACAAATTGAACTTATATAAATAGTAGACATGTCTGTGCCTTTTCATTAGTTTGCAGATCTAAATCATTAATATTATTATTTAATTTTTAGAAAGTGAGAGCGCCTGATAATTTTGTGCTTACTTGTCTGGGAAATAAAATCTGTCACTGCTTTCAGCCAGCATTCACCTGCATTTAATGTTCCGCCATATTTTTCCATTCCACTATTTCACAGTCCCCCACCCCACCCTGATTGGATAGATGTGTATTATGTGCAGGCACTATTTCAACTTCCACTCTCCATCACACAAACAAACCCAACCCCAACCCCATACTATGGAATAGCCACAAAGGACTGAAGAAGGCCTTTGCATGGATGAACATAGGTTTTGGAGACATGAAACCCAAATTTTTAAAAGATATGGGAGCAGATGTAAATTATTTTAAAGGCCAATATGCTTAAAGGTCCCAGCTTGCGGTAACAAATCAACACATAGATGTTGCCCTAAAACCATTTATTTCATTAGCTGCAGGATTGACTTTCAGCAACTAATGCAGATCCATCCTGTTTTTACCCTGCAATTACTTCCTGGTTAGTACTGAGCATTGTCCAATCAAATGCTTCTCATACAGAAGCATTGTGGACAAATCTCCATCTTAAAGCTTGAGTGCATAGATTTTATTGAGAATTTGGGATATGTATAAAAAAATCATGCAAGACCAGTTGGCTAGAATTATCTTTGCTCAGCTTTGACAATGTTTAGATTCCTAAAATATGTTGTTCAATTGTTTTCCAGTTAAAACGCTAAATGAACAGACTTTATTCCTCCTTAATGGTTTAAATAGGAAACTGTAGTTGAATTATCTGACCATACTTGTATCCAATGATTCTGAAGAATCTGATGTACAGAAGAACCATGTATTCTGCTTTCAATTCCTCTAAATTCCAAAATGTAACTGTCATGCATAACTAGGACCCTAATAGCAGAACAAAAAATTCTAAACAGGGAAAATTGTACGTGACAAACTCCCCTTTTCCAGCGATTTTACCACGAGTTCCTGGAGAAGCCTGCTTGCCAGCTTCCTGCCCACAGACTATGGACCCTGTGAAAAATAATGTAAAAGTCTCTGTTCGTACAATTGGGAGCATATGGTTCTGTTACCAAACAACTGCACGAACCAGAGACCAACCTGGAGCTTGTTAACACCTATTAACAACTTGGAACGTTTCTCACCGCAGTGTTCTAATTGTTCGTCTGGGTGGCCGCAATTCCTAAGGACAACCACGAAGTGGCGGCCATCTTGTTCGCATGAATGCAGGCAGCGGTGTTTGGGCATGAATCTCTTGGAACTAAAATCGGACACAGAAACTCCTGCACACTGCTGGACTTCCATCATCGCCTGTGTTCGTTTCTGTACAACTTAGAAGGGCACTGTTCGGTGAAATCATTCGTCTGGATGAGGGTTTCAGGATTACAAGTTGATCCAGCACGCAGAACTGGGTCACACCTAGGACTAAGGATAACGTATAACCAGACCTTAGAATGGCCAGACCTAACGTATCCAAGAATAGTCAGGAACACAGAATCAGACACAACGATGAGGGAAAGCCAAAAGTCAAGGATACCAGAATTCAGCGAAGTCAAAACGAAGACAAAGTCAAATACCAGAAAATTAAGATCAGGAACGCACTCTCGGATTACCATCAGGATGAAACCATGACAGGGCAATGAGCAAAAGGAGAATTGGGTTTAAATACCCCTCCTGTGGATCCAATTGGCTGTAACCGGCCTTTGACCCCAAAAGCAATTATCAGGTTTCCATGATTGCTGCTCGGCACAAACCCTCCTGTCAGGACAGTAAATGCCATTAACCACATTTTTATGTTCGGATGAATTCGTAACAGAGGGACCAAGCTCCAGGGTAAGACTAAAGACTCTGTTCAGTACTTTGTTCGTTTTCAAACTACCAAACTAGACTGACTGCAAGCCTTGATTCTCAGGAAATGTTTTGGGCATGGGGCCATGCTTGCATTTAATGCTGCCATTAAAGCATTCCAACTTGCACTCTAAAACTGTGTGTTATCCTGTTATTGGAGGGAAAGAAGATTTAACCCCTATGTCTGCTGTTCCAGCTTGCAGGAGATTCAACGGGGAAAGTCCTTGTAAGGACTAGAGCTCCAAGGACTGAGTGTCGTCCAGTGCCTGGGGGTGTGTAGAGTGAATTCCCCATTCGGCTCCAGGAAGCTCCTCCTCAGCCTTGAATTAGAGCCGGCTCACTTAGGACTCTTCCCGCCCCCCTCCCCCCCCCGGGCTGGCGGGGAATATCTCGGTCCCCACTGGTGTCTTAGTGGGTTCCCGTTACCAATCTCTCCAGCCTGTAGCTGAAACGGAGGATTGAGACCTGGTATACAAGATTATCTGACCAACGATGAGGAGGCCTACCGTCGGAAGCAACCACCCACAGCCATCGCTGCTTGGGGACTTGCTCCTCTTGAATTTTGATTGCATCTGTGCGACCTTCTGGGCCATGCTTTATGAAAGGCGTCTTACCTCAACGCCTGTCACCTGACCTGTGGCTACCAAGATCCATCCTGAAGACCGATGCCGGGAACCTCTTCCAACAGCATTCCGAAGGGCACTCTGGAGGAGAAAACACAGGGGGCTGCCGCGGCGGCGGTCAGTAGTCACTCGCTCTGGTTCCCATACAGGCAACAATCTGGCCCTGGACTGGGCAAGTGAGCACACTCCCAACGCTATTTATCTGCGCCGGAGACTTACCGCTCCTGTTACAGCCAGCAGAGATGCTGCGGTCAGGGGACCGAGGAGTGTACATGTGGTGGAAGCTCCTATGCTGTCTAAGTGCCTGGGCACGGTGGATGATTAACCTCGGAATGGCTAGCGGTGACAGAGACCAGAATTCTCCCTCTGCAGGCATCGGCTGAGTGACTCACAGACCCTGTCTGCAGCTAGGCTGTTTATAGTTGATTTCAAAGTGCATAATCTTTTGTTACTGTGCGCAAATTAACCTTCTGCAGTAATTAACTGTATGACATAGAGTGGTGTTTCCCTCTTGATAATCTCTACAGTCTTATTCTTCAATATTTATTTTTATCTCCCTGTTTCATCTGATAGAACTGAGCTACGGATTTCTTCTAATAACATTTTTTTTAAAAGTGCAAATGGATACTAGCTTGATTTATGATGTATGTTGCTATATCTCGTGATTGATGCTTACCTATATGTTGACATGTACATGATATACCCATGCCCCTCTCCAAGATGGGGTTATCATCACGTCCTGAGGAAGCCGCAATCAAACGGAGAAACGCGTAGATGTCATCCAGAGGGGAAGGGGCTTACAAGTTGGAAACGCACAGTGGGAACCGGAGACCTTGTCAACTGAAGTTCGCAAGGATTTTATTTCTCCACACAGAGATACTGACAGCCCCACTGAATTGAGCCTGTTAGTGAGTAACGGTATATGCCGTGTTTACTCACCACCTGTTCTTGTAAGAGGCAGTGTTTTTATTTATTTGTTTTTGGCTATTTATTATGTTTGCATATTATGCATAATAAAACCATGTTGTAAAACGTTAAGTATCTATTTACAAAAAGGCAATCTCTCCACATTGATATACGTTTTAACTTTAATTATAATCACCATTTAAAGTGATACAAGGTATATATACCACACTACTATTACTTCACATTATATGAGAAATAGTTGTGCATATTAGTAATATTATATACTGTTAATACGATCTATACTATTAATTTTTCTTTCCATTTCCTATGTATACTAATTGAGTGCCATCTACTGGAGGATTAACAGAATATATTTGTATATATTTTATACTGCAAATCCAACACTGCTCCACTTGTGAATATATTGTTGTCGTTAAGAATACCTGTCTCTCTACCCCTATCCAGAAATGCACAAAGAGAATTGTAGAATATTGCATATTCTATATGTTCCTATTCAAATACATATTAAGGTGTGGCTATCTAATGGGTTAAACAGAACAGACGGCGTTTGCTATTCTGTACCATGAGGTCTCTGGAATTTGTTGTATAAGATATTTGGGGTGGCCTTTATATGGGGAATTTCCTTATATGGCCAGAGTCTAAACTAAATGTTATGACGTAATTTGGGCTATAAAGGGCAGAGGACAAAGGTCCACGCTCTCTTCCTTCTACGATCCGTTTTGCTCTCTTCTCTTATGTCCTGAGTTGCTGATACAAACACGACTCTCTGTAACGTCGTTAAGAAATACCATCTGTTAAGAATATTATTGTTTGCTATTGAAGTAGAATAAATGCATATTTTTTATAAAGAATTACGTATTAGTACTTTTCATTAACCCCTTAATGACGAGTGACGGACGAGGTCCGTCACTCAGGGGAAACCCTTAACGACGAGTGACAGACCTCATCCGTCACGCGGTAAATTTAACCCCAGATCGCGGGGTTAATGGTGCTCCGGTCTGCTCTGTAGGCAGATCAGGAGCACCCGATCTCACTGCCCAGCACATGTGCTCGCTCTGACAACCTGTCAGAGCGAGCACATGTGCTTAGTATACTTACCTTCCGCCTCCCTGCACTTCCTGGTTCTGTGTGAAGTGCAGGGAACCAGAACAGTGATGATCCTGCCCCCTGTGTAAAAATAAATAAAGTTATTTTAAAATAAAGTTAATTAAAAAAATTAACCCCTTCCCTGCCAATTGATCACTGACTACAGTGGCAGGGATTACATTTTACTATGATCTGATTTTTTTTTTTAGCCCCTGAGGGTTAATTCTTTTTTTTTAACCCTCCGGGGTAAATTTATTTTATTAATTAATTTAAGTATTTTAAAATTATAAATTTAGCTAGCTGGGGTGGGTGGAAGTTAGTGGGGAATTGGTGAATTTGGTGTTAGGCTAACTAGGGGTTAATGTTAAAAAAGTTTTAAAATAATTTTGAACTTTTTAAAGCTTAAGTTAAAAAAAGTTTTAATAACGTTTAAATAAAAAAAAAAAACACCCCCCTTTAGCCAGTCCAAATAAAAATTAACCTCTTCCCTGCAAGTCGATCACTGCCTACAGTGATCAAAATACAGATCACAGTATCACAGTATTATACTGTGATCGAATTTTTTTTAACCCCGGACGATTAACTTTTATTTATTTTTTAACCCTCAGGGGTTCAACTTATTTAATTAACTAATTAAAATATTTTATAATTATATATTTTGCTAGCTGGGGTGGGTGGGAGTTATGGGGAAATGGGGAATTTACTGCTTACTGCTAGTTAGGGGTTAACGGTAAAACAAACAGCTTAGAAAAATGTTAACTCTGTAAAAAAAAAATCTGTAAAAAAAAATTAATAAGCAAAACAAAAGTTTAAAAACTAGTTTTTAAAAGTAAAAAAAGTTTCAAAAAGTAAAAAAATACATTTAAAAATGCTCATTACCACTACACCTGGAACAAACTAGAGAAAAAATGATCCCACGCCAAGGTTCAAAATATGTCTTTTGAATTACCCTAGGGTGTATTCTTTAATAAATAGTATGTGTAGTTTCAATAACCAACCATCTAAACTACTCCAAATCGGAACATGGACACAGCGTAAAACTTCAAAGTTAGAAAAAAACTGAATGGCTGCGTCTCAAATGTGCCCCGTCAACATCCACATATACCTGGCAAATGTACATATGTGGGTATTTCTGTACTCAGACCACATAGCTGAGCAACATATGAAGTATTATACAGTCGTAGCACACATAAGGTTTTCAAAATATACTGTGCAAACTCACTTTGTGTGTCAAAAAGGCAGAACAAACGCTTATTACCACTACACTTGGTACAAGCTAGCGGAAAAATGATCCCACGCTAAGGTTCAAAATATGCCTTTTGAAATACCCTGGGATGTCTTCTTTAAGAAATGGTATGACTTTATGGGGTATTTGGATTATATAGTCTGGTAAAATACTCTAAAATGGGACATGGGCACAGCGTAAAAATTTAAAGTTTGAAAAAAACTGGAATGGATGTGTCCCAAATGTGCCCCTCCGATGTCCACATATACCTGGCAAAGGTACATACAGGGGTATTGCTGTACTCAGCCGACATAGCTGAGCAACATATGAAGTATTATACAGTGGTAGGACACATAAGGTTTGCAAAATATACTGTGCAAACTCACTTTGTGTGTCAAAAAGGCAGAAAAAACACTTATTACCACTACACCTGGTACAAGCTAGCGAAGAAATGATCCCACACTAAGGTTTAAAATATACCTTTTAAAATACCCTGGGGTGTCTACTTTAAGAAATGGTAGGCCTTTGTGGGGTAGTTTGAATTTAAAACCTGCAAAGATGCTTGGAAATTGCACATAGGCCCAGCGTCAAAATTCAAAGTTTGGTAAAAACTGATATGGCTTGGTCTCCTATATGGCACTGTAGCTTTACGAAATAGTGCCAAAGACATTCATTGGGGTGTCTTTTTACTCAGAAAACTTAGCTGAGCATAATTTGGGAGGTTTGAACTTAGTGGCACATATGAAATATACAAAATGCCCAACAAAAATGCAATCCGTATGTAAAAAATGCACAAAATTATTTTTTGCCACATACTTTGGCATATATTGGTGAAAAAATGGGGGCCTGTTAAGGCACAATATGCACCTTATGAGATACCCTGGAGTGTCTACTTTTACAAATGGTAGGCCTTTGTGGGTTATTTTTGAACAGTCAAACTACTATAATACCCCAAATGGAAGCAAAGGCTCATTAAATCCGTCTCTCAAAATTCTACTGTGAATACTGAAAAGGACAGGTATCCTATATGGCACTGTAACTTCACAAAATAGTGCCAAAGACATACAATGGGGGTGTCATTTTACTCAGCAGATATAACTGAACACAAAATAAAACTTTGTACAGGAATAGTACACACCAACTTTACAAATGAGAATTTCTTTGTTATAAGTTTGTGTGCCAAAAACAAAACACCCCACAATTTTACTCCAATATTTAGCAGAGGTTGGCGGTGAAATGGCTACGTAGAAAGTGTCAAAACAACCTTAGATAAATAGCCCGTGATGCCTACTTTATATAAATATATACTTTTGTGTGGCAATTTTGTTTTCTTTTATGGCTATTAAGCTTACAAGACAAACATACCAAATTCTAAAATTTCTCCACATTAAAAGTTTATTTTACTCATTGTGCTTTGTGACCTGTAACTACCAAAAAAAACTTAAAATACCAGACACATTATATATTCTGTAAATCAGAATAACTAAATGAATTTATTTTAATTACTTTCCTTAACCTGCACTAATTATGCACACATTATTATTGAAAAAACTGTAAAAAAAAAAACACAAAATGCAGTTGAACGTAAACAGCAAAAAAATGCTGTTGTCATTAAGTGAAAGACAAGCTTCAGAAGCTCTGTCCTTAAGGGGTTAATATAGACATATATTAATGTTGCGAGCATTATATTTGGCCCAAGAAGAAATATATATATATGTATATATATATATTATATATAAGAGCAAGCATTAGGCTGCTACTAGGATAGGACCTGCCGAATATGGGGTACTTTGACGTAGTTGGCAGGCTTATGCAATGTATGATCATATAATGTAACTAAACCCTCATCATTTTTTGCCTAGGTGAGGTGTTTTTAAATAAAACTATTGCAATCTCTAAAATTTGAAATTGTTGTTTAGTGAATAAGCGAGTGCGCTGGATTCTGTATTTTGTATATTTTGGCCCCAGCAGCACCCTATAATGTATACATGTCAGGTGAGTGCAGCCCTCTTGGTTTCTTTTATATATTTGGGAGTCCCAGGCCAACTCCTTGGTTTTGCACCCCTCCGTGTTACAGGTGCCTCATTCCAGGACCCTATTTAGCCTTGACTTGCAGAGTCCCAGTAAGGAAGTATTTCCCAAGTAAGTGGATTGATCTCATAAGGGCAAGCATTAGGCTGCTAGGAGAGGACCTGCCGAATATGGGGTACTTTGACGTAGTTGGCAGGCTTATGCAATATATGATCATATAATGTAACTAAACCCCCATTATTTTTTGCCTAGGTGAGGTGTTTTTAAATAAAACTATTGCAATCTCTAAGATTTGAAATCATTGTTTAGTGAATAAGCGAGTGCGCTGGATTCTGTATTTTATATATATATATATATATATAAAAGACTTATTCAACTAAATAAACACACAGCCAATTATTACAAGAATCTTTAAAATCTTGTTTAGGATCCTTATTTAAAACTGTATATAACTTATCGTCTAACAGTCTCTGACATTCTTTTAAATAATCCGTGGTATTCTGTATCACCACACTACTCCCCTTGTCAGCTGGTTTTATGACAATCTCTTTGTTACTCCTTAAATTTTCATTCAAATTTAAATTATTCCAAGGCTTTTTTTTATTACTTTTCTTTTCTAAATCTTAAAAGTGCTTAGTTACTGACTTTCAAAGATGTCAGTCGCACTGCTCCTACAATGTCTATGATAAAAAACAGATCGATTGTGTAAAGACGTATGTTTATCATCTAGTCCTAAATTTTCACACTTATTCTTAAAAAAAAATATTTTTAGGATCAAAACCCTTAAACGTCAGATTATCTACATATGCAGAGAAGGAGTTGAAACCTCTATTGGGAGCAAATTTGAAACCTTTTTCAATACACTGATCTCTTCTCTTGTGGGTTCATAATTGGCCATCTTGTCGCACGAATGTAGGCAGCGGGACCTGTTCGTTGAGTGTCTGGAACTACAAGTCGGACACTCGACCGCACGAACATGGGTGAAAGTATACGAACGCCTGCTTCTTTCAGCAACAAGTCAGGTTGCGAACAAATGCTACCTATGAGCCTGGGGAACCATTCACTTTTTTGTTCAGTTTGGAACTCCCGAAGTTGACCGACTGCTATCACAAACTATGGAACTAATTTGGGCAGGTGCCTCATGAGTGGTTGGTCAAAACTTTACCCCGGTGGCAATTCGACTGTATTCATGGGATCTGGGCGCTATTTGGACAACTTGGGTGCTCAGATCCAGGCTATCCAGGGATATCTGTGGGGGTTCCTATATGTTTATTATGTATTTAAATGTGTATTAATATTTTATGTCTTTTATGCCTAGTCATGCTGACTCTGGAAATTGTAACTATTTTGTTCTGGGCATGTTTTACTGCCTCCTGATTTTGCATATAAGTGGGCCAGTGGGCAAATAGGAAGAGCTGGAATCAGGGCACAGCACCGCTGGTCTCTGCCCACAAGTCCCTGAGGTTTTTGGCATGGGAGTTGTGGATGGAACCGTGGTCCCCACACTTGGATCACACGGATTCTGGGCAGTCTGCAACATTGGTCCCTCCAGAGTGGATTTTAGCCGTTGCCCTCCCCAGAAAAACCCTGGATTTATAACTTGGAGCGTGTGGCAGGTGGCTCTCTGGATCAGGGCACATTTTGGGAAAAACCACCAGACTAACACAGACCCAGACAGATTAGAGGTCTGGGGTCTGGTTAGTCTCCCCAGGAGGGGACCCCGAACTCTTTGATAAATGTGAAAGCTAGCCTCCTTCACACCAACTATGGGCCATATACCCTGTGCCAAACTTAATACTTTTCCCTTCTGTTCACAAGAAATTTCCTGGATTTATTTTATATAGTTCCCGAACAGAAACACTTTCCCTGCGTTCGGTAGACAAATCTACAGAACCCACTGGCTCATTAACTACAAAGAAACCATCAAATGGAAATTACCGCCAGGCTCGATCTACGCATTTCACCTTTTAGATTGGGCTTTCTCAAGATAGGATGTCTGGCAGAATTGAATTGTATATATTCACCCCTTTTTTGTGCATCAGAGCGTCAAGCCACTTAAAGGTGTAAAGTCTGTATGGAATTTCTCTTGTAAATGGAAAAAGTCCAAATAATAATGAGGGGGTACAAAACCATTACAATTCATAAATATCAAATGACATAGAAAGTATGTATATAAAAGGTTAATTTGGTATACGATTTTTACACGTTCATATATTACACACTTTACATATATCAATTAAAATTAAAATACATAACATAATAAAAACAACTTATGTGTCTAAAAAGGAAAAAACAATTATAAGACCAAAGCAATATAGAAATTCTCCTGAATAAAAAGTATAATAAAAACCCAATATTAAAAATCTAAATTTAAATGAAAGCCTTATTTATTCCAGAACTGCATATAAATGAGGATACATAAAATATTTTTTATGATAAAACATGTATCGTTAAAGTGGGGAGAGATGGTTTATAGGATATTGGTGATCTCAAACTCTGCATTCAATCCAAATGGGGCCAACATATTTAGATTATAGATCCAATATGTCTCTCTATATATTAGATTTTTTTTTAGATCACCACCTCTCCATGGTACTTTGACCTGTTGTATCCCACAATAAGTTAGAGAGGCTGCATTGCTATCGGTCAGGATTACTAGTTTATCCAGCACAAAGAATTATATCACCCCTAGGACTAAAGCTAACGTCTTACCGGGCCTTAAAATGGCCGGACTTAACGTACCAGAGAATAGTCAGAATACTTGCTGAGGTCAGGGACACAGAAAGAGACAACGATGAGGGAAAGCCAAAAGTTAAGGATACTAGAATACAGGGAAGTCAAAACGAAGTCATAGTCAATAACCAGAAATAAAGGCTCAGGAACACACTCTCGGATCACCAACTAAGGGAAACCACGACAGGGCAATGAGTGAAAGGAGAAATGAGTTTAAATAACCCTCTTGCAGATCTGATTGGCAGTGACCGGCCTTTGACCCTTAAACGTGCATGCGTGTCTATTACATGACATCACATGCACGCCGACACAGTCGTTACCGTAGGCGGATGTGGGGCTATATTATGGTGTGGATCCGCAGCAGCTGGTGTCCACAGATATGTTGCAGCAGTCAGGTATACCAGCGCTGGACCGTTGAACGGCACCTCCATCATTGCTAGGAAGGCAATTCTTATTGCCAACACTACAAGGTGAGGTTGAATACGTGACACTATCGTGATGTGTCTTAAAGTGGTACGATAGTGTATGTTTTTCAAATTGTGTTTTAATGTTATAGACATGTTCTCCCAGTCTAGCTTTCAGCATTGTTTTAGTTTGCCCTACGTATTGCAAACCACAGGTACAACTTAATAAATAACTAATTTGATTTGATTTACAGGTTATACATTCTTTTATCTTATATTTTTTGGTGGCTGTAGAATGAAATTCTATGATTTTCCCAAATGCTGGACTTACTATTTTACAGATACTGCAGGTACCACATTTATAAAAAACCTGTATGGAAATTCAAGAAATGCCTTTCTGGAGATGGTCTTATATAGCTATGTACCAGTTTATCTTTCAGTGCAGGTGCCCCTCTAAAGATGATCTTCGATTTTGATGGTAATATTGATGATAATACCTGGTCCTGCTTTAATATATCCCAATGTTTATAAATAGCTTTCTTAACAAAATTAGATTGGGTGCTAAAGTTAAAAACTAGAGGGGAAAAAAACGTTGGAGGAGGTATTTTCATTGCTCTGTGACCCATTTCTCAGGGCAATGATATTCGTTCTATCTGTACGTTATACTTTCTCCATTGCCTCAGATAGCAGAAGTGGATCATATTCCTTCTCTACAAATTGAAACTTCACTTTTTCTAGTTGTTCATTACATACATCCTCATCTGAACTATTTTTTTTGATCCTTAAAAATTGTCCATAGGGGACGCTTTGCAGCCATTATGGATAATGGCAGCTTGAGGTCCAAATAAAACTATTCACGTGCACACTTTGAAAAAAAAAAAAGGTTTGGACTTTAAAATTTCCTTCTCTACATATAAAACCAAATTTAAAAATATCAACACTGGTATTGCTATATTTATAAGTAAAAGACAAGTAAAAGTGTTTAGTGTTGATATACGCTAAAAATTCTAAAATATCTGATTCAGTACCCTCCCAAATAAAAAAGCGGTTTTCTATATAACGCCTGTAGAGTGGAAAAGGTTTGCCACCCAGCGATGTCCTTGCCATATGAAGAGTTTTTCCCAATAGGGAATAAAAATATTGGCATGGCTGGGTGCAAACCTAGTCCCCATCGCAGTGCCCGTCATTTGTAGAAAAATCTCACCTTGATACAAGAAAAAATTATTTTTTTTAGTATAAGATCAATACACTCCATTAAAATTCTATTTTCATATCCATATTATTATAAAGGGTGTGTCTGGCTGCTTTTATCCCTAAATCATGTTTGATTATTGTATAGAGTAATGTTACATCACATGTAACAAGACAGAAGTTTTCTTTCCATGTTATTTCTTGCACGGTTCTTAAAAGGTCACCACTATCTTTAAGATATGATTAGTTAATTTCACAAATGGTTGGAGTAAAACATCAATGTATTGAGAGAGATTAGAAGTTAGGGAATCAATTCCTGAAATATCGGTCTCCCGGGGTGCTGCGTAAGGCTTTTATGAACTTTGGGAAGATAATAGAATACATTTTTTTAGAGTATAAAACAAAGTCAAATATTTATTTTTTTTGTTAAAATTCCCATGAATTTCCCTTTTTCGAATAATGTAAGGAGTAATCTTTTGGTATCTATTGTGGGGTCTTTACTTAAACATTTATATGTGTCTTTATAATTGAGAATTCGTTTACACTCTGTATCATAATTTGTTGTATTGATTAACACTATACCTCCACCTTTCTCTGCAGGTTTTATAGTTACTGCTTTATTATCTTGTGGTTCTTGTAATGCCTTTTTTTTCCCTGTATAGTTAGATTATATTTTCTGCCAGGAATTCTTTCTGTAATTTTGTCCAGATGTGCCATTACAATCAGACTGAAAGCATTGATGGGTGCGCTCATCTGATTATTAGAGCAGAAAGCGGATTTATTTTTCAAGGCTATATACTGGAAAGTATTAATAATTGATCCAGATGTGGTAGGTGTAGGGTTGTTGATAAAAAACGTTTTAAGGTAAGGGTCATCATATTTTTTTTTTAGATCCAGAAAAATTAAAAATGGGTCTGATTTTTTTTTGTTGGGGCATTTTTAAGGCCCTTATTTAAGACCTTAATTTGGTATTTAGTCAGCACAGAATTAGATAAATAAATACATTCCTGTCATATCTACCATTTGGTTATTTTTCTGGGTTCTCTTCCCTCCTCTACATCCCCTAAAAATACCTTTTCTTTTTTCCTGAATGTTCTGTTTCGGTAAGATAATGATTCAAAAATGCATATCTTGAGCCTGGCGGTAATTTCCATTTGAACATTGGGAGCTAGTCCAGCGGCACTCACAGTCGGCATTCTTCAGAGGAGACAGAGGTCTGCACCGGTTCCAGTGCACAGGATCCGTTTGTAGTATCCTATCGACATAGCGGTAATACATCTGTTTTGACTAGTGCACGGTACTGCACCAATGCCTATTGGTGGTTCTTAGAGATAGGTTCCACCATCATATTCTGTATGAGTTCCACAAAGGGCTTTTCTTAGGGAGAATAAAATATCTGCAGTGTTACACTATGTGTCTTTTCTAATTTAAGGTGGATACAAAGATACACCTGCATTGGATTTATTTAAACGACTGAATACACAGGCTACTGTGCAACTATTATTCAATTCCCTATTACTTGGAAATATCCTTTTCTTGAACATTATCCTAATGTTGGGACTAATTATTGGATGTATTGATTTATTGCTTTTTTTCCCTATTTTGTGTTATAAGGGAAAATCTGCTAAGCGCTGATACTGCTTTTTTGCTTTTTTTATTTATCTTTGAAACTTGGGAAGGCTTTTATTGTATCTATCGGCTCTATATTTTGTCTTACACTGTTCTAGTTTTATTAATTGAACTGATTTGCACTCTTATTTTTATTATCTTGTAGAGTGAGCTCTGATCTTGGCCGGTAGAGTTTTATGATTCATCTCCTAGAACTGCTGTAATCCAACATCTAACAAGAGGCTGCTTCTCCTTTCCTGGAACCCTTAGGTAGGATGAAAAGTTTTTCTGACTTCCTAAAGTCCTTAGTAGTTTCCAAATATTTTATTAAATACTCTTGAATATCCAGTTCATGAAGCTTCACTTCTTCTTGCGTTTGAGGATTTGGAATGAAGGATGGTAAAACTACTTCTTGACCGATGTGGAAATTAGATACCACTAGTAGCAAACTCCCTTCCCTGGTGTTCGGTTGTCCGTACCCCCTTGTTCGTCTCCCGAAAGGACGGTGTGTGTGGTCTCCCCTGGCTGTAAATGGCAACCTCCCCTGGCTGTAAACCGCACATTGGTGATTAACTCAAGTGCTTTCCCTGGGTGGCCACCATTCGTATAACCGAATGCACGTGGTCCAGTGCAGGGTGGCCATTTTGTCTCCTGAATACAGGCAACGGAACTTGGTTGAACTCCTGGAACGGTTTTCGTCCTTGCATCCCTTCAAAGCCGGGCTGAGATGATACCGCTGTCCGTCCTACTTCCAGACCACCCAGACGAACAGCATTTGGGAGATAGGATCTACCGAACAGGGGGAGCGTTCACTCCCTAGCAGCCAAGGGGAGCATTCCTCAGTGTTCACGTGAGAACCCCCGAAAAATGACTGATCGTTGCCTTGCTTTCTATTGAACTATTCTGCGACATCACTTCGTGGCCAACCAGTCAAAACTTTTTTCGATTGGCGTTCCCGAACCACCGAAGGGATCTGAGTGCTATTTTGACAAAGTGGGCGCTCAAACCCAAGCTGTTCAGTGATATGACTTTCGTGGGGTTTCAATGTTATTAAAATGTATTTTTATTATCATTTGTAATATTGTGTATGTTTCCTGTATCTCAGACATAATCGAGTTATCATTTTCTTACTCAATTATCTCTCAGGAACAGAGGATCCTGGGAGGAAACCCCTTGCATTTTGGATGTGGAGATCCCATGCTAGGGGTCAGTGCATAAAAGTCGTGTGTGGACTGAATAAAATTAGTTATACTCCCAGAACTGTGTGTCGTCCAGTTGCTTGGGAGGAGGTGGGCTATTCACTTGGCTGTTTCGTGTTCTGGAGTACACATAAATTACAACATAAATACTAGAAAAGCTACAATTTCTGGGGAAATTGTGTGAAGTCTTGCCTCCACCAGTAGTCTACAACTGGAGTGGGCGGAGTAACTGTTATTATTTATATAGCACATTTAATTGCACAGTTACATTAAACCATACATTTATAAAAACATTAGCAGGTGTATAAAAGGCCCTGTCTATGACATCACTTGCTGCTGCAGCCTGGCACAGGTCAGAGTATTTTGGCGGTTGCCATCTTCAAATGGTCGTATTTTAAAAACTATAAATCCTACAGCGAAGAGCTTTATATTGTGAGAATCACAAGACCCAGACCTACATTGTGATGCATAGTATGTCTCTGAAGTATTAAAATTGAAGGCACAGTCGCAGTTTGGAAATTGCACTTCAAATGTGAGCTTTGCAGAGTGAAGTTTCAATGAAAGTCAATGGACGGCGTTAGTTGCAAACAAATGATTATATTGTGAAAACTATCAGGACTATAGCTTAGCCGTTGACATGTTTAGTGGCAGCAGGGATAGCTGAACGTTTTGATATAAGATTTGTGTAGGTGGGCCTGAAAATAAGGGAGTGGTGGCAGTTTAGAAATTATGTCCTGATTTTTCAGCTTTTGGCAGCTCCCACTCTAGCTTTGCCATTCATTCCTATGGGACAAATTGCGCCACAAAAACGGCGATATTCCGTGAACCATTCGGCGAAACGTTCCACAAAGTAATAGCAATCCGATCGGGAACAATCTGCACGTTTTGGTAAATATTGGTCTATGTAGTGTAAAAACTGTGGGAGGAGTTAGGGTGGCAAATTTTGCTATAATAATAATAATAATAATATATATGTGAGATAACATTAAGTGGTCTTGCTATGCAAGAACACTTAATAATAATAATAATAATAATATATGTGAGATAACATTAAGTGGTCTTGCTATGCAAGAACACTTAATATATATGTGAGATAACAATAAGTGGTCTTGCTATGCAAGAACACTTAATAATATATATGTGAGATAACATTAAGTGGTCTTGCTATGCAAGAACACTTAATTACGACATAAATTGCAATACAAGAAATGTGGTGTACATGCTACAATGCCCATGTGGGAAACAATATGTGGGAAGAACGTGTAGAAAGTTAAAAGAAAGAATATTAGGACATCAGAATAATTTTAGAAAAAATTCAACCAATTTACATTGCAATACTTGCAATAAAATTGATTGGCGGAGTTTCACTTTCGTGGGCATTGAGCATGTAGACCCCTACTGGAGAGGAGGGGATTTAACCAAAAAGCTCTCACAGAGAGAAACCTTTTGGATAAATAAGTTAAAGACACTTCAACCCTTCGGTTTAAATTTCGATATTGATTTGTGGAGCTTTTTTGAAGATTAAATAAATATTTTTTTTCTCTTTTTTTTGGAGTGTTTGGGGGAATATTGCACTCTTTCTTCATTCTCAAACTAAGGATTTTATTTTTATTTTATTTATACATTTATATATTTTTTATTTTATTTTTTTATTTATTTTTATATATTTTTTAATATATTTTTTATATATTTTTATATTTATTATTTTTGATTATTTTTTTTCATTTTTATTCATATATATTTTTGCATTTATTCATTTCTAATTTTAATTCTAATTTTTATTTTTTATATATTTTCATATATATTAATACATGTTGAGTATTAAAAAGAAAGAAAGAAAAAAGAAAACTTTTTATATATATTTTTAAAAGAGAGAAGCAAAAGTGCAACAAAATGGGTTTCACCTTTTGTGATCACAGAGTGACTAATGTATTGTGATTAGATATGATGTTAAGCTATGTTGCTATTCATGTATCTTATGTATCTTTTTTATATACATTTCCTATGAATTGTGAGGGTGTAGACATTTGTACATATGCCCATTATGTAAAGATGCACTTTATATATAATTTAAGATTTCTCATAAGTGTAAATAATTTTTTATTCAAATAAGTGATTAGTGGATATATGTGCATGTTTCTGCACCCATAGATTCTATTGTAAAATGATCGAAATTATTGTAATAATCTTATTAATGTGGTGCCATCCAGAGTTTTTTTAATAGTATTTCCTCCCCCCACTCTGTTTATTCATCTACCCACACACGTTTGGAGTAACTATAATAATGAAGGAAATGAAAATAAACGTCTGTGATCCACTTCCGGGTTCGTGGAACGCAAGATGGAACGCAAACGGCGCACGTGATGACGTCATCCGGTTTTAAACACACAGAAAATACCGCCAAAACGGAAGCCGAATACCGGCTGGAAATCATTGAAAAATTAATGGGGGATGTATAAAAGAACTGTGGGAGGGATAGTTTTTATTGCTGCTGCTATTATTATTGTATTTGTTTTCACCAAGTCCCTGAGGAAGTCCAATTGAAGGACAAAACGCGTAGGACGTTCTTATGGTGACATGCTATTTGTTTTATACCTAAATGTAAGTTATTAAAATATTTTTTATTATACTCTGGAAGTGCACTACATTTTTGTATATATTTTTCTCTTTTGAGCCGTACATACTAATTCGCTGATGGAAGTGTGAGGAGGGACAACACAGTGGATACTGAAGAAAAATATATTATTCAAGGCTGCTTTTACATCAGATAATTTGTGAGTGACCAATTGTGATTGCACACTATTATTAGTCCCTACACAGATAAACGCTATGTTCTTTTATTTTATTTGTATTTAGCAGACTATCCCCTATTCTATTTGTATACATTTGCTGAAGACAAGAGGAAGTCTTTGGGGATTTACCTGGATATTTCACCTAAATACAGGGAAGTCCTGGTTTGCTTTAAATTGTATATATTTCTCACTGGGGTTGTGTTCACATATTTTGTTGTTCGTGTTCCTGAGTTCCTGATCATAGCACAGAGTTTGTTCTGGACTCAGGCTCTGCTACATTGGTTGGCAGTGGCGGGACCCAAAGCTCACAGTGGGACAAGAGACACAGTTCGTGGATAGTGATGTACCGAACGGTTCGCCAGCGAACGGTTCCTGGCGAACATAGCATGTTCGCGTTCGCCACGGCGGGCGAACATGTGCATGGTTCGACCCGCCCCCTATTCGTCATCATTGAGTAAACTTTGACCCTGTACCTCACAGTCAGCAGACACATTCCAGCCAATTAGCAGCACACCCTCCCTAGCAGACCCTCCCACCTCCTGGAAGGCATCCATTTTAGATTCATTCTCAAGCTGCATGCTTAGTAAGAGGAGGGAAAGTGTAGCTGCTGTTCATAAGATAGGGAAAAGCATAGCTAGGTTAGGGATAAGGGTATGCTTTTTTTTTAATTTTTTTTTTCTATGTAATGTAATTGCACTTAGTTGTCTGCCACTGCTGCCAGCTTCTGTGTCAGGCTCACAGTGCATACTGTGCCCATTTCCCCAGTCAGTGCCACCACTTACATCTGGTGTCACAATAGCTTGGATTTAAAAACAAAAAACTTTTTTCACTGTTATAGATTGAATAGCAGTCAGTTGTCTGCCACTGCTGCCAGCTTCTGTGTCAGGCTCACGGTGCATACTGTGCCCATTTCCCCAGTCAGTGCCACCAATTACATCTGGTGTCACAATAGCTTGGATTTAAAAACAAAAAACTTTTTTCACTGTTATAGATTGAATAGCAGTCAGTTGTCTGCCACTGCTGCCAGCTTCTGTGTCAGGCTCGCAGTGCATACTGTGCCCATTTCCCCAGTCAGTGCCACCAAATACATCTGGTGTCACAATAGCTTGGATTTAAAAACAAAAAACTTTTTTCACTGTTATAGATTGAATAGCAGTCAGTGTCCTTAAAGCGGGTGTGTTACGCTAACAGTGGATACGTGACCATTGCCACCACTTAGATCTGGTGACACAAAGCTTGTATTTAAAAAAAAACAACCACTTTTTTCACTGTTATAGATTGAATAGCAGTCAGTGTCCTTAAAGCGGGTGTGTTACGCTAACAGTGGATACGCAGACCAGTGCCACCAATTAGATCTGGTGACACCAAGCTTGGATTTAAAAAAACAAAACACTTTTTTTCACTGTTATAGATTGAATAGCAGTCAGTGTCCTTAAAGCGGGTGTGTTACGCTAACAGTGGATACGGTGACAGTGCCACCACTTATATCTGGTGTCACAATAGCTTGGATTTAAAAACAAAAAACTTTTTTCACTGTTATAGATTGAATAGCAGTCAGTGTCCTTAAAGCTGGTGTGTTACGCTAACAGTGGATACGGTGACCAGTGCCACCACTTAGATCTGGTGACACAAAGCTTGGATTTAAAAACAAAAAACTTTTTTCACTGTTATAGATTGAATAGCAGTCAGTGTCCTTAAAGCCGGTGTGTTACGCTAACAGTGGATACGGTGACCAGTGCCACCACTTATATCTGGTGTCACAATAGCTTGGATTTAAAAACAAAAACACTTTTTTCACTGTTATAGATTGAATAGCAGTCAGTGTCCTTTAAGAGGGTGTGTTATGCTAACAGTGGATACGGTGACCAGTGCCACCACTTATATCTGGTGTCACAATAGCTTGGATTTAAAAAAAAAACACTTTTTCACTGTTATAGATTGAATAGCAGTCAGTGTCCTTAAAGCGGGTGTGTTACGCTAACAGTGGATACAGTGACCATTGCCACCACTTAGATCTGGTGACACAAAGCTTGTATTTAAAAAAACAAAAACACTTTTTTCACTGTTATAGACTGAATAGCAGTCAGTGTCCTTAAAGCGGGTGTGTTACGCTAACAGTGGATACGGTGACCAGTGCCACCACTTAGATCTGGTGACACAAAGCTTGTATTTAAAAAACAAACAAACACTTTTTTCACTGTTATAGATTGAATAGCAGTCAGTGTCCTTAAAGCGCGTGTGTCTTACGCTAACAGTGGATACGGTGACCAGTGCCACCACTCACTGCTGTCATAATAGCTTGGATTTAAAAACAAAAAACTTTTTTCACTGTTATAGATTGAATAGCAGTCAGTGTCCTTAAAGCGGTGTGTTACGCTAACAGTGGATACGGTGCCCAGTGCCACCACTAACTGGTGTCATAATAGCTTGGATTTAAAAACAAAAAACATTTTTCACTGTTATAGATTGAATAGCAGTCAGTGTCCTTAAAGCGGGTGTGTTACGCTAACAGTGGATACGGTGACCAGTGCCACCACTTAGACCTGGTGACACAAAGCTTGTATTTAAAAACAAAAAACACTTTTTTCACTGTTATAGATTGAATAGCAGTCAGTGTCCTTAAAGCGGGTGTGTTACGCTAACAGTGGATACGGTGACCAGTGCCACCACTTAGTTCTGGTGACACAAAGTTTGTATTTAAAAACAAAAAACACTTTTTTCACTGTTATAGATTGAATAGCAGTCAGTGTCCTTAAAGCGGGTGTGTTACGCTAACAGTGGATACTGTGACCAGTGCCACCAATTAGATCTGGTGACACAAAGCTTGGATTTAAAAAAA
>OW240912.1:195811071-195964660 GCA_933207985.1 Pelobates cultripes
AGGTATTAAACTGATAAAAATAGTACTAAACACTCCACTCCTATCTGGTGTCACATTAGCTTGACCGCAGTGCCCCAAATTTGCAGTAAGAGGACCGACCAAGCCTCTTCTTCCATCTCCCTGTTACAAAAATCAATGCCGTGTACACGACCACTGATAGGAGACGCGGAAGGTATTAAACTGATCAGAACAATAGTAAACACACCACTCCTATCTGGTGTCACATTAGCTTGACCGCGGAGTGCCCCAAATTTGCAGTAAGAGGACCGACCAAGCCTCTTCTTCCATCTCCCTGTTACAAAAATCAATGCCGTGTACACGACCACTGATAGGAGACGCGGAAGGTATTAAACTAGATAAAATAGTACTAAACACACCACTCCTATCTGGTGTCACATTAGCTTGACCGCGCAGTGCCCCAATTTAATGTGATCTGTGAGTAAGGTAAACGGTTGTCCATACAAGTAGGTTGCAGCTTTGAGGGCCCACACCACCGCCATGCACTCCTTTTCAATGGCAGTGAATATACTTCGCTGTGCAAAAGTTTACGGCTTAGATAAAAATCAATGCCGTGTACACGTCCACTGATAGGAGACGCGGAAGGTATTAAACTGATCAGAACAATACTAAACACACCACTCTTTTTTGGTGAGGCTTTACAGGACAGAGTGCTTCTCCACGGGACATGTTAACTCACGGGCAGCTGGCTCATCAAGGAACCACAGCAGCTTTCCATGTACAGGTAAGACACGTGCAGCCGGTAAGGGTTCAGGCTCTTCTTCCTGGAGGATACGCTGCAAGCCTGTTGAACGAGGTGACCTTGTTCGGGTCCCAGGTGTACGGTTCCTAAAATGGCTGCCATATACACGTCCACTGATAGGAGACGCGGAAGGTATTAAACTGATCAGAACAATAATAAACACACCACAAATAAGGTTTTCCTGTATGGTTCTCAAATGATGCTTAAGATTAGAAGCGCCGAAAAGCATTTCTCACACTCTAACAAAAATATATTTTTTAACATTCTTCCACTTTGAACGAAATGACGTTTGGGAAGAGATTAACATAATTAAACACAGGAAGTAAAAATACAGTTTTTAGCCATACACTGTAACTTTAAAACTACACATCCCATCTTCATAATTACATATTTGATATTTGGAATCAGCACACTTAAAACATAAACATAACCAAAAATCAGCCAAATCCATCCAGGGGTTAAAAGTTAGCTGGAGGTCCCTTTATGACCGACCGCAAGCACATTTTCCTGCCCAAAACAGTTCCATAGATTTGGGCTGTGAGGTCGGTCTATTTCAGGCTGAAAAAACGAATGGGACTTAGTCTCTGCAGCTGAAATAAGGCTGAAAAAAACGGCTGAAAAAACGACTAAGTCCCATCGCCGAATGCAGCTGAAATAATTTCCCATTTACTGAACCAAGTGGGAAATAGCCAGGCAGGCACAAAGGGTTTGCACCAGGTCTGGGGACACAGGGGACACCGCCTTAAAGGGGCCGTGTCCCCAACAAGTCTGGGGACACGGCCTTAAAGGGGCAGTGTCCAAATCTTCCTGATGTCCCAAAAAAGGTGTTTAAAGGGCCAGCACCAGTCACATAAAGAGTCCATAAGTCCCAATATGCCCACCGACAGTCTTAAAGGGCCATACACACCAAATAAAAGTGCATACATTTTCACAATCTCCCAGGGGCCATAGTCATGCGGGAGGAGGCTGGCAAAGAGGCTTCTCCACAACCCAGGGAAACAGGGCAATTTGCCATTTAAAGGGCCCGTTACAAATAGCAGTTTGTAACAAGGTGTCAATCCATATCTGCCAAGTGACCCTATGTAGGGGGACCAGTCCCTATTCTGCTCTGTGTCCGTGTGCATCAGGGGCTCTGAGGACAGGTGTCAATCCATATGTCAAGGTGTCAATATGTCATATGTCAGGTGTCAATCCATATTGATTGTGATTTAGGAATGTTAGGTGATTTCTGCCCTTTATGGATTAAAACCAGACTCTGTATCAACTGTGTAATTTTCCATGGGAGTTTTGCCATGGATCCCCCTCCGGCATGCCACAGTCCAGGTGTTAGTCCCCTTGAAACAACTTTTCCATCCCTATTGTGGCCAGAAAGAGTCCCTGTGTGTTTTAAAATTCGCCTCCCCATTGAAGTCAATGGCGTTTCGGGCAGTTCGCCGGTTCGCGAACATTTGCGGAAGTTCGCGTTCGCCGTTCGCGAACCGAAAATTTCGGGTTCGCGACATCACTATTCGTGGATAGCGACATCAAATGGATAGTGGATGTAGATCGATTATACCATCCTAAAATAGTCCACACTAAAAGATCTCCTGGAAGAGAGAGAAATACCGGTGAGCAAAAAGAAGGCGGCCACCCTTATTGCTGAATGTAAGGAAAGCAGCCAAACATTCAGCAACCTTGAAACACCCGAATTAGAGGAGAACTCGTTTCAGAGAGAGCTTCAATTTTGGGGGTGCTGGTGAGTTTGGCAGGCTTTGCGGTGCCCGCTGGGATAAAGAGACCAGCTATTTTCTCTCCGTGCCTGTGAGACAAAGGGACAGTTCCTGTCACGATTCTGGAACCTAACACGCTAACAGGTCACAGAGAGGAAGGGTGCTATACCGGTCCTTAGAGTGGCCGGGCTAAGCACACTAAGAATGGTCAGGAGACAAGCCAAGTAAAGGGAGACAGAAAACGGGAGAACGAGAAACAAGCCGAAGTCAAAGGAGTGGAGAAGACAGGCTAATCGGAATAACGAGCCAAATAATCGGTAACCAGAGAGCAACACAAGAAAACTGCAATACAGGTATCACAAGACCACAACAGGGCACAGAGAGACAGGAAAGGTAAGTATAAATACCCTTTGTTTAATTCTGATTGGATAACTTCCAATCAGAATTAACAATCACACGTAGGAGATATCTACGCCTCCCACTGTGATTGTGGTACTGTTGCTTTAACGCCGGGTCACTCACGTGACTCCGGCGTTTGCATAAATGTGCGACCTCCCAGCGTGCAGCGTTATACATGCTGCCGCTGGGAGGCGTGGAGGACGCGAGCAGCGAGCGGCGGAGAGGAGACGCTGCTCGCCAACAGGTAGGAGGAGGGGAGACCCCACACAGCCGCCCGTGGACCCCTGACATAACCGCCCCCTCGAGGACCGCCCAATGGGCAGGAAGCCGAAGGCTTCAAAGGAAACCGCGCATGAAAGGAGCGGATCAAAGAGGGCGCATTCAAGTCAGAGGCAGAAACCCAAGACCGCTCCTTAGGGCCGTAAACCTTCCAATCAACCAGATACTGCAACCGACCCCGAGAAAAACGAGAATCAAGCAGAGCAGCCACTTCGTACACGTCACTAGAGACAGCGCGGAGGGAATCCGGACGCCTGAGAGGACCAGAGAATCGATTACAGAACATGGGCTTCAAAAGGGAGGTGTGAAAAGTGTTAGGTATACGCATGGAAGGAGGCAAGGCCAGGGAGTAGGACACAGGATTGACCTTACGCAATACCTTATAGGGGCCAAGGAACCTGGGCGCGAATTTCATTGAGGGGACTCTGAGGCGGAGATTCTTAGAGGACAACCAAACCCTATCACCCGGGACATAAGAAGGAGCAGCACCCCTACGACGATCAGCAAATCTCTTCTGAGTAGCATTCACACGAGAAAGAGTAGCATGGACCTGATCCCACATATTCCGTAAGGAGGTGAGGTTCTCGTCCAAAGCGGGTATTCCCTTGTCGGAGAACACTCCAGGAAGGACAGAGGGTTGGAACCTATAAGCAACCATAAAAGGACTTAAGCCAGTGGACGAATGAGTCACGGTGTTCCTGGCAAATTCAGCCCAGGGAAGGAGGTGAGACCAGTTGTCCTGGTGCGCATTCATGAAGCAGCGTAAATATAACTCTACAGCTTGATTTGCTCGTTCGGCGGCTCCATTAGATTGTGGATGATAGGAGGATGTAAATGACAAGGAGATCACCATCTCAGCACAAAAGCCCCTCCAAAACCGAGAGACAAATTGAGGACCCCTGTCGGATACGATATCCTGTGGTATACCATGCAAGCGGAACACCTCTTTGGCAAATACTTGAGCCAACTGAACCACAGAAGGTAGTTTCTTAAGTGGAATAAAGTGTGCCATTTTAGAGAACCTATCGGTCACAGTCAAAATTACTATCTGTCCACCAGATGAAGGAAGATCTATAATGAAGTCCATGGATAAGTGGGTCCATGGTTTCTTGGGCACGGATAGAGGCATTAGGAGTCCCGGGGGTTTAACATTAGGGGACTTACACTGTGCACAAACACGACAAGCCTGCACATAATCCACTACGTCTTGCTTAAGTGAAGGCCACCAAAACTGTTGAAGGAGACCCTTGTATGTTTTGGTAACCCCTGGGTGACCAGCCGTTTTGGCGGTGTGAAATAAAGCTAACAATTTCTTTCTATCTTTTTCTTTCACGTATAATCTACCAACAAGTGTCTCAGAGGGTGCTTGGGTTTGGTATGCCTTGATACCATCAAGGAAAAGAGACGAAATAACCAAACGGGTAGCATCTATTATCTTAGATGTAGGTACAATGGGTTCAGGAGCGGGGGCAATAGACTCCAAAGGTTCGTATTGTCTGGAGATAGCATCAGCCTTGACATTACGGTACCCAGGCCTATATGTGATAATGAATTGAAAGCGTGAAAGAAATAAGGACCATCTGGCTTGACGAGATGACAACATTTTAGCATCTGCTATATAGGAGAGATTCTTATGATCAGTTCTAACCATTTTGTGTCTAGCTCCTTCTAATAAGTATCTCCATTCTTTAAAAGCCATCACAATAGCTAATAGTTCCCTGTTCCCGACATCATAATTCTTTTCCGAATCAGACAGCTTTTTAGAAAAGTAACAACAGGGATGGAGGGGTTTGTTATACGATAGTCTTTGTGATAATACAGCTCCTACACCTGATTCTGAAGCGTCTACTTCCATAACAAAGGGAAGGGAAGGATCAGGATGATGTAGCACAGGGGCAGTGGCAAATGCCTTTTTGAGAGTCTCGAAGGCTTTAACGGCTTCAGGGGTGCAAACCCTTTTTAGTCAGTTTCGTGATAAGAGAAATGACTGATGAAAAGTTTTTAATAAACCTGCAATAATAATTGGCAAAACCTATAAATCGCTGTATTGCCTTAAGGCCTTGAGGAAGAGGCAATAGACAATATGGCTTCTAATTTTGAAGGATCCATGCTGAACCCCTGTTCAGAAATGATGTACCCTAGGAATTGTACTGATTTTTGGTCAAATAAACATTTCTCCAATTTACAATAAAAACCGTTCTGTAGCAATCTCTTAAGTACCTTCCTCACATGGGCATGATGTGACTCCAAATCAGGAGAATATACAAGTATATCATTGAGAGAAACCATGGCACAGACATGCAGTAAATCTCTAAGGACATCATTTATGAGGTCCTGAAAGACAGCAGGAGCATTACACAGTCCAAAAGGCATGACTAGATACTCGTAATGCCCACTGCGTGTATTGAACGCTGTCTTCCATGCATCATTTTCTTTTATACGAACCAAGTTATAAGCCCCCCTGAGGTCTAGTTTAGTATAACATCTAGAACCTTTAACACGGTCAAACAACTCAGTAATGAGAGGGATAGGATAAGCGTTTTTAACTGTTATATTATTCAGGCCCCTATAGTCTATACATGGCCTCAAATCGCCCTCTTTCTTGGCAACAAAAAAGAAACCAGCACCAGCCGGAGAGGAGGACCTTCTGATAAAACCTTTATTTAAGGATTCCTGTATGTACTCCTCCATGACCTGGTTTTCTTTCTCAGAAAGCGGGTAGACCTTACCCCTAGGAGGCATCGTTCCAGGTAACAGGTTTATGGCACAATCATAATCCCGGTGTGGGGGTAGTTTATCAGCTTCCCTTTTTTCAAAGACCAATGCGAGGTCTGCATACACAGGAGGGACAGAAACAGAAAGTGGTTTAGCTGTAGGCACATTAAGTAAGCAAACGGGACGTAAACGGGCCATACAGTCTTGTTGACAAGATTCCCCCAGGAGAGAATATCTAGACAACCCCAATCAAGTACCGTGTTATGCTTAACTAACCAGGGAAAGCCCAGAACGATGGAAGCTGTAGGGGAGTCGATTATTTGGAAGGTTAACCTTTCTTTGTGTAAGGCACCCACGGCCATAACCATTTCTTGGGTTTCATGGGTCACCAGAGGTTTATCAAGTGGTCTACCATCTATGGCCTCAACGGCCAAGGGTGTGGCCTTTTGGATCAGATTCAAGTCTGCGGTTTTTGCAAAGTTCTCATCCATAAAGTTGTCTGCAGCACCTGAATCGATCAAGGCTTTAGTTGTTATAGTGGTTTGATTGACCAAAAGAGTAACCGTAATAAATGTTCTGGAGATGGACACATGAGGGGAAAAAACCATAACACCCGAGGCCGACCCCTCTCTAGGCCTTAGGTGCTGAAGTTTCCCTGCAAACTAGGACAGTTTCTTTGGAGATGCCCCCTCTTTCCACAATAAAGGCATAAGCCCTCCCTTCTGCGGTACGTTCTTTCAGCTTCAGTTAAGCATACAGCACCTAAATGCATGGGTTCGGGAGGTGGTTGATTAGGGGGAGGTAATGCTAGTAATGCAGTACTGGGTAAAGCAGGTAACCCCTGTGTATTCATCCTTCTTTGACTACGCCTCTCTCTAATACGGTTGTCAATAAGAATGATATAATCCATTACATCATCCAGAAGAACAGGCAATTCCCTGGATGCTATTTCATCTAATATGTAAGCGGCCAAACCCTCCTGAAAGGCTATTACGAGGGCGTCGTTATTCCAAACCACTTCAGCTGCCAGAGTGCGGAATTCAATGGTATAATCCGCTACAGATCTATTACCCGGTCGGACCCTAAGCAGAGCTTTGCCAGCAGAAGCAACCCTGCCAGGTTGATCAAATATATGTTTAAAAACTGTCAAAAAGTCTGCAGAGGACATTGGGGACGTATTCTCCCACATGGGATTAGCCCATGCTAGAGCTTTCCCGGACAAGTGGTTGATCAGAAAAGCAATTTTGGTTCTGTCAGTGGGGTAGAAAGCTGGGTAGTAGCTGGATCACCGCTATAGCGCTGAGGTGGTGTCATGTGAACAACGTGAGCAGGAGCGGGTACTGGATCGGGAATGGGTTCTGGCACAGCAGCAACAGCTTCTTGAACGGCAGGTTGCAAGTGGGCAGTACGAGCCAGTATGGTTTGTAAAGCCTGGGCAAACTGATCCATACGGTGGTCTAAACCATCCATTCTAGCCTCCTGATTTACTAACAACTGTGGAATGTCAGCAGGTTCCATGGTGGCCTTGTTGTAATGTCACGATTCTGGAACCTAACACGCTAACAGGTCACAGAGAGGAAGGGTGCTATACCAGTCCTTAGAGTGGCCGGGCTAAGCACACTAAGAATGGTCAGGAGACAAGACAAGTAAAGGGAGCCAGAAAACGGGAGAACGAGAAACAAGCCGAGTTCAAAGGAGTGGAGAAGACAGGATAATCGGAATAACGAGCCAAATAATCGGTAACCAGAGAGCAACACAAGAAAACTGCAATACAGGTATCACAAGACCACAACAGGGCACTAAGAGACAGGAAAGGTAAGTATAAATACCCTTTGTTTAATTCTGATTGGATAACTTCCAATCAGAATTAACAATCACACGTGGGAGATATCTACGCCTCCAACTGTGATTGTGGTACTGTTGCTTTAACGCCGGGTCACTCACGTGACTCCGGCGTTTGCATAAATTTGCGACCTCCCAGCGTGCAGCGTTATACATGCTGCCACTGGGAGGCGTGGAGGACGCTAGCGGCTGAGAGGAGACGCCGCTCGCCGACAGGAGGGAGGAGGGGAGACCGCGAGCAGCGATGGACTGAGGGTGAGTGCTGCAAGTGGCGTGCAGCCTCCCCTCCCAGCCGCCCGCGGACCCCTGACAGTCCCTTTTTCCCACGCTTGGTCTTCCAGGTATAGAGGCTCAAGGGATGAAGACCCCCCTCTTCCTGGATGTCGGAAACCCTGTGTTTGGGTGTCGGGCTTTTGGAGACAAAGCCCTTTACCGCTTCAGGTTTCCGGGGAGGGGACATTGTATGCTGTTTGTTACACCCCTTGTATGGGGTTATGTTTAAAAGACGTGTTAAAAGTGGTTGTTGTATCTTCAGCACTGTGTGTTGTCCAGTTACTGGGGGGAAATGGGTCTCTTTATATCCTAAATGGTGTCTCTTATAAGAAGAACCAGCCTGTCAACCATTCTGCAGTCTATATTTCTGTGATATATTTCCTCCTCATCTTCAGAGCATACTGCTTCATATTCTGAATTTGAGCTTGATTCTGAAGAAATTGTCTCAGTTTTAGAGCGTTTAGACTGACCCATGCTTTCAGCTGTGGCTTTAAAACCTTCCGCCATAGCTTGGGAAATTCAGGCCTTTAGATCCTCTTCAGTAAAAGTTATTTTAGTATTTTGTTCAGCAACCTCAGTTAGGCCTTTGATACATAAGATTCTTGTCTTCTGGTGCAATCTGGTTACATCCCACATGCTGATTGCTCTTCTTGTATTTTCTGGGTGATCTGTCCCGGCTTCTGCTTGGTCTGCAACGAGAATAAAAGGCCACCAAATGTGTTTGAGCCCAGTATATTGGGCCACCTTGAGTTTCTAGATAATGAGTGTCTGGAGGCAGAAGAAAATGCCATACTAAAATGATAAGAGAGAGAGAGGAAAATCTTTTAGATTTATTACAGGAAAGAACTTTAATCTCCAGATGGAATTTATACCAATAAGATGCTAACCAGGAAATACTGAAATCTGTTCTCAGGCAACCATTGAATTATTGCTTCAGTTCTAATGAAGAAAGAACCGAATTAATACGAAAATGCACGAACAGAAACTAACTTCCTATTAGCTAGTGAAACGACTAGACCGAAGAAAGAAAATCCACAAAATAAATAAAATGAACACATGCACAATCGTTTGAACAGGACGCCAACTCGTTCGCGTGAATTTTCACGAACGGCTGTATAAATATCCACGAAAGGAGCTGGTGAACAACTAGGGGGATCATATTGAAAGGAGCACATAAAACAAGTAATGCTAATATGCCAAACAGCAATAGTCCTTGAAAATAACCAGACACTCTGTGCAGTGGGATAGATAGGGACTTACAATATATATGCCCTTGAACTTTTCACCTTAATGTCTTAAGAACTGTATAAATATCTACGGTAAAAGAGGAATTAAATAAAGATTACCTCGAAGTAATTAAATTTGAACCTATCCCAGCTAGTCCCATTCTAAACAGACTTACTTAGATTTTCAGACAAAGGGAGGCTGAACTTTGTCTGGGAGGCCCATTGTGCACATGGGAAGGTGGCCAAAAAAATAAAACCTTTTACAATTTGGAAATACCTGTCAGTCTGAGGACAGAAAAAGGACTGGTGTGTGAAGGTAGGAGGGACACTTTATACACTTGGTCTCATTTGAATTCTGTTGCCTGTCCTGTTCTGGTCCTGAGCTATCCATAAGTGATGCTGCCAAGATTAGCCAGTAAAATAGTAATACTGGTTTTATGCTTCTGTGTTATTTTATTAATATATCATCCATACTTTTTGGGCGCAACCTTCCTTCCAACTTTAAACGTCCTGAAGCAATTTAAATTTCACCACCAAGTGCCACGATCAATTTGCGCAAGCATGGTTGCACTCCTCTATTATTAAGCCCAGCGCACATCCTAACTGGCACCTAGCTCAGATAGGCAAAAAATAAAAATGTGCAGGACACACCTATTCTATCCTATACATAAGAGGGACAAGTAGATACTAAGGAGTTTTGGGGTCTGTGGAGCAATTCTAGCAACTGTAGGTGGACTTAATAGTGTGATATGCTAATGCAACAACTTCAAAGTGATACTCCACGGCCCAAATACCCCCCACTGTTTACTACATATACCCCTAATGAAGACATGTATGCATTTAAATATGCACTTTCTTTGGCAAAATATGGGGGTATATTTTGGTATAACTTCCAAAATGTAGACCTTGTCTGCTGCCTTTGCAAGCCCCCCTTTTTTAAGCCAGGGTCAACTACTGCCTCTTAAGTTTAGGTCCACTGAGCTAAACAAACCAGGAAATAACAGGACCGGTTTTTGGATTAAAAGTAAGGGGTGTAACAGGGTAATTTGTAAAAGTGCCAATTTCTTTTGAAATCTGCTCTTTTTGCAAAATAAAAAAAGAGGACAAACACTTCACACATAACGCACTTCAGCAAGCTGAAGTTCTTTAGGGGTCCTGCCTGTTCTTTCCAGAGGACAGTTGCTAAACCCACTTACATTTTCCTTATGAATAGCAGCAGTAGTATCTCTTGAACTTTTTTTTTTTTAATAAGGCTATTGAGACTTTCCACTATCACTACTTCGGTAAGAAGCAATAGTTATGGTGCTGAGACTTAACCTTTAAGCAAAAAAATTTAAACTCCTCTATACTAGTCACACCTTGGCCTTTTAGCTTAAAGGGACACTCCACTGCGCATGCAAAAAGGCAATTAGCTAGCCAAAAAACTCGAAATTCATATCCAAAAAAAAAAGTAAAAACAACCCCAAATTTGTTTTGTACATATATAAAAAAAAACAACTAAAAATTAAAGTTTAGGTTCATTAAAAACAAAACAAAAAAGTCTGCAGTAGTTGCTATAGTGCCAGGAGTCCCAGAACAGAGTCCAACTGTTTAGAGTCAAACCCAGTTGTGTATGTGGATAAGCAAACGATGTACTAAAACTCGAGGGAGAAGATCTCATTGGCGATATCGGCATTCCCAGTGTGTTTTAGTGCATCCTGCAGAGTCTGAGACTGTCCCTGCTCACCCGCAGCATTCCTCCACACTAGCAGGAGACCTTCTTTCTATCACCTCCTGTATGTAAAACGTCAAAAGAATCAATTACCTGGAAGGAAATTTGAGAAATGGAGTGACCACAGCAAATAAAATGTTCAGGTAAAGGATAAGTGATTCATCATTTGTGGGTATAAATATTTGTGTGCTCTCACTATTATTTGTTTGTACATAACTTAACGTATATTCTCGAGTATAAGCAGAGTTTTTTGGCACATTTTTTTGTGCTGAAAAAGCCCCACTTGGCTTATACTCGAGTCAAGGTCTGTATTATGGCAATTTACATTGCCATAATACAGACCAGGACCGTCCTGTTGGGGGCTGGCTGCAAGCTCTTACTTACCTTTGAAGCAGCTCCGGTCAGCTCCCCAGTTCAGCTCAGCTCACAGTGTAAGTCTTGCGACCGTCAGAGCTTTGCCACGGATTACCGCGCGGCACACAGACGGCGAGACTTACACTGTGAGCTAAACTGGGGAGCTGCTACAAAGGTAATAGCTCGCTCCTGCCCCCCAACTGCACAGCCCATCCACTAGACCACCAGGGAATGTTACAGCCAATTTGCAGTTGCTAAGTCTTGTGAGGTGTTATGTATAAATAAGGGCAATAATTCTCAGGAAGAAAATATAATTGTGTCTTTATAAATCACTGGTAAGATTTACCAGTATGCTGTGCAAATTTGGGTACCTGTTCTAAAGGAGGATATTATGGCATTAGAAAAAGTACAGAGGCAGGCTACAAAATTGATAAAAGGGATGGAGCATTTTAGTTATGAAGTGAGGTTAACAAATTTAAATCTCTTTAGTTTGGAAAAACAGCGCCTAAGAGGGGATATGATCGCATTATACAAATATATTTGCAGTCAATGCAAACCATTGTCTGGAAATCTATTTACAAATAGGACTAGACATAGGTCACGAGGCCATGCATTTAGACTGGAAAAGTGGAGATTTAATGTAAGGCAGAGAAGGATGTGGCTATGCCTGAAGAGACTTGACAAAGGCTCATATAGGAGCCAAAACACTGTCTCCATCTCTTTGTTCCAAATAAAGACTGCCTTTTACGGTTGGCCATGCTCCTCTTCAAACCCTTCGCAACCTCATACTCTGTAATAATATACTTTCCTGGGTTGCATCCTATCTTTTCGAATGCTTATTTAGGGTCTCCTCCTCTGCTGCCACCTCCCCCCACTATCAATCTCAGTTTGTTTTCATCAGGACTCTGTTCTTGGTTCTCTTATTCTCAATTTACTCTGCCTCTATTGATAACCTTATTAACTCTTTTGGATTTCAATACCATCTATAGGACGACGATTTTTAGACTTGCCTCTGCCATCCAAGAATGCGTAACAAACAACTTCTATTTAATTGTTAACTGAATGCCTTCTCATTTTCTAAAACGCCTCATCTCTCCCCCACTCCATCTACATCCCTACACGTCAATGGAACACATTACTCCAATCCCACAAGCTCGCTGCATTGGAGTTACTTTCTCAGGTCTTACCTTTTTCTCCACATCCATTCTGTCAGCAAATCCTGTAACCTCCACCTCAAAATTATTTCCTGCCTTTGCCCTTTTCTAAGATACAACTAAGGTACTTGGTTCATGCACTCATTTCCCAACTTTACTATTGCAACACACTGCTCATCAGCCTTCCAATTAGCATTACCTCTTACCAGTCTGTAATGAATGCGGTTGCTATGTTCATCTTTCTGACAGACCACCATTTACACACCTCACCCTTTTGACAATTCTTTTGACTTTCAGTATTTTTCAGGATCCAATTGAAATGGACACCAGCCTACAAAGCCCTCAATAATGTCACTCCTCACAGATCCTTTAAGTCCTGCAAGTTGCGAGGTGGGGTCTTTGGATCAGATTTGTTGTTCCAGCACATCTGAAATATGCTTAAATCTGATTTAGACCTGGGGAATTTTGAGGCAAAGGTGAAGCCTTGAACTATGGCATGTCCTCAAACCATTCCTGAACCATTGTTGCAGTGTCACTTGGTGCATTACACTACGGAAAAAGGAGACTCGTCAGGGAACACCATTGCCATGAAGGAGTGTATGTGGTATGCAACAATCTCTAGGTAGGTGGTACATGTCAAAGTAAACCAAGGTTTCCCAGCAGAACATTTCCAAGAGCTTAACACTGCCTAAGCCAAACAGCCATCTTCCCATGTTGCATCCTGCTGCACTCTTCCCCAGGTAAATAATGCACCTGGCCATCCATCTGATCTTAAAAAAAAAAAATTAAAAAAAAATGCATGATTCATCAGATCAGGCAACCTTCTTACATACTCCATGGTCCAATTCTGATGCACATGTACCCACTGAAGGCACTTTTGGCAGTGGACAGGTGTCCTCCTGGGCGTTCTGTAGCTACAGAGCAAAGTGCAATGCAGCATTCTGACACCTTTCTAGCATTGCCAGCATTAAGTTTTTCAGCAATTTGAGTTACAGTAGCGCTTTTGTGGGATTGGACCAGACAGGCTAGCCTTCACTCACCAAATGCATCAATGACTTTTGGATGCCCGTAATCTTGATGCCGGTTCACCGGTTTGTTCTTCCATGCACCACTTTTGGTAGGTAATAACCACTCCATACAAGTCCTAAGACATTTTCTTATCCAGTTGTCTGCTCATTTTAAAACACTAAGATCTTTTCTCTTGCCAATTTTTCCTGCTTCCAACAATGAAATTAAAGAACTGACTGCTCACTTGCTGCCTAGTATATCCCACACATTGACTGTGCCATTGTAATGATAATCAATGTTACTCACTTCACGAGTCAGTGGCTTAAATGCTGTGGGTGATCAGTATTTCTTTCCACCGCTCAGCAGTCAAGATTTAGATTTTGTTGAGACTGGGTCAGAGAGTTGATCCTTATATTCTGTGTTAATGTTTGAGTTTATAGCTTTGTGGCATTAAGCAAAAAACAGTGTTGTAACCTGTAACCTTACAGAGTTTCTTCATGTATAATATTTAAAGTTTGTTTGCATTAAGCACAAAAAATAGTGTTGGTCATAACTTGAAGTGAAGATTATGAAGAAGTCATCACATGGACCAAATAACCAAGACAGCGGCTTCTTTCAAAATCGCACTTAAAGGACCACTAGAGTGCCAGAAAAACAAACTCGTTTTCCTGGCACTAAGGGGTCTTTAGGTCCCCCAACCCTCAGGGTCCCACTCCCGCTGGGCTGAAGGGGTTAAAACCCCTTCAGCCACTTACCTTTCTCCAGCGCCTGGCTCCTTCTGTGCTGGGGAGTCTCCTCCCTCTGCCGATGTCAGTGCCGAATTTGCATGCGTGGCAATTCAAATCGCCCATACGAACGCATTTCTCAATGCTTTCCTATGGACGTCCAGCGTCTTTTCACTGATATTCACAGTGAGAAGCGTTGAAGCACGTCTAGCGGCTGTCAGTGAGACAGCCACTAGAGGCTGGATTAACCCTCAGTGAAACATCGCAGTTTCTACGAAACTGCTATGTTTTCAGCTGCAGGGTTAAAACTAGAGGGACCTGGCACCAAGACCACTTCATTGAGCTGAAGTGGTCTGGGTGCCTTTAGTGGTCCTTCAAAAGGTAAACTGGCATTTTTTTAAAATGGTTTCAAAATGTTTGTAATTTTCTTTAAAGGGACACAAAAGTAATTAGTACAACTACAGCTCAATATAGTCATAGTCAGTCCCTGCAAGCTTTTTAACATAAACACTGCCTTTTCAGACAACTGGGCAGAACAGACATGTCCGATATCCTCCCTGCCTCTTGTTTGCCAGCATTTTTACCATCTCTAATGGTCATTTAACAGTTGTAATGTCTGCAATTGTGTATGTAGAGCTGTGAGTCTGCCTGATGAGCTTGGAGTGCACTGTGGACCTAACCAGCATAAAAAAAAAAAAATAATTATGGCCCATGGATCTAACTTTGTTTCACTCAGCTTCACAACCAAATCTGCGATTTATGGGAAATCCCATTTAACAAGAGTAGAGCCCTGCTACCTTCAACACGGGGCATACAGGACGGTAGGTCTGGGAGGTTTGTGGGGGAAGACAAGCAAGTTGCTTATAAGAAAGGTAAATACATTTTCACATGCTAAAAAAACACAAAAAAACAAAAAAATTACGCTAAAGAAAATAGCATTCTAAATTAAAAGGGCACTGAAATTACATTAAAGTGCAAGAAGTCCATTCAATTAAAAGACATTCTCGTCCATTGTATTCCAAAAGTGCACTTCAGCATTTACATTAAAGACACTACAAGGAAGGCTTTGTGAATAATTTATTTTCTTTTTAAAGTATAAACTTTTCATTTCCTTAACCACATTCTGTACAATTCTATTTATGGCACTTGGCAGCAAAAATATTTGTTCTTCTTCATTTTGCGTTAGGTGGGGAAAGAAAAGAAAACAAGCAAAAAAATAAAATACACTTGGACCAAATAACCAAGACAGTGGGACAAACGTGTCCACTGAAGAATATAAATTTACAAAGTGTGGCCCAGATTAAATTTTTACCCCAATGTGTTTAAATATGTAGTGGTAAGCAGATCTGTTGCATTAGAGATTCATTTACTCTACAAACTCTCAAATGTTCCCAGGCATCCTAATAAAAAATTTTTAAAATGTAACATTGCATCTGCCTGCCTTAGAGAGATTAGTGAAATTCCTGTCACACAATCGTTGCAGAAGCCAATATATAAATAAATGCATTGCATGACCCACTGGTAGTATACTTGATTTACCAATATCAGTACGGAAATATTTTGTATCACACCTAGGAAAAAAAGTAGAATAAAGGAAACAAAACTAATTAGATATGTTACTCAAGTATAAGACATGTCCCGGATATCTACAAAATTCATACTGTAGGACCATTTGGTTTGAACGCTAAACATAGGCAGGAGTTTAACATTTTTCAAATAAATAAAAAAAATAAAAAAGTACCACAATGCAATTGGCTTTTAAACCTAAATATTAATTTATTTGGGGGAGGGGGTCTTCTAAAAAAATAGTTTTTAAAGCATCAATTTCATAAAAAGGCAAAAAAAAAAAAAAAATAGCTTGCAGTCACTGTGAAATCCAGCATAAAGGAAAGAGCCACTGCATTACATTTATTTAAAAATATATTAAAATTATATTTGTTTGCAAGTAAAATTAGCCCTTGGAGGAAAAGAAAAACCACACAAAAAGGTACAAACATTTAAAACCCTCTCTTTATAGGCAGATATTGTTCATTCCCTAAAAACATTTTCCATAGTAATATCCATGTCACTACAAAATCCTAATCCTGCTTCTATTAAGGTTGTATACTGTAAATATATTAGCCAATAAAAATAAATGACAAGGTTGGGGGGGGGGGGTCTTTGTTGTATAAAGGTATTATATGGTACCTACATGAGGTATACTGTGTTAATAAAAGCATTCAATAGAATTACCAAAATAATGGACTCAAACATAACTAGTTTTAAACAAGTGAATATTTTTAAGGTGGCCATTGAAAACCATAAAACATACAAATTTTCTTTTATATATTCTAGCTAAGCCAATTTCAAAATATGGACAGGAAGTACTTTTTTTTTTTTTTTTTTAAGGTGCAATGTAAGCTCTGTAACTACTAGAGCTCGTTGTAGTGATCATGGTGCAAAGAGTCAGTAATATGTGTCCTGATTTCCTTGATCCTTAAACATGGCCTCGCTTTGGCACTCAACTAGTGTAGAAGTGCATTAATTGAGTCACAGCCAGGGGAACTGACTGAAGTTGGAAAAGCCTGGCGTATGTTAAACCAATCAACTGAGGTATCACAGAAATCAAGGGGACAGCACAAACACACTCTCGGCACTAGGACTACTACAATAACCTATATTAGTAATGTTAGAGTGCTGCAAATGTTTTAAAATATCTTATCCTGCCTATGAATTGATTACATGAGTATTGCTCACATACTTGGCATTAAATTAGTTCTTGAGTGTTTCTACTTCTTGGACGTCACAGAAAATAGCTTACTGGAAAGAACTTTTTACTAGGCACATCTTGTGCTGCCAAACTGTTTTCTGGAAGTTAAATAATGCTGCAATTTGCATGTGGACTACAAGGCAGATAAAGAAAACATGAATTTATTTAGCTTCAAACTGAAAGTACTTAATGTACAACTACTACAGGTTTATGAAATTACAGCCAACATGCTTGTTTTCAATTACCAATGTTTTGTTTTAGCTATTGTAAAACAAATCAACGTGCCAATAACACAAAAACAAAAAACAGTTACCATTTAGAGTCCAAAGCTTCTAATTTTAGAACTATTTCTAGCTCTCCTGTTGTAATGTGCTGAATAGAAGTCTACCAGGCAGTGAAAGTTGCAACTAGGAGCATAAAAGTTAATCTTGCACACAAGCACACCCTCTCTACTTTGCATTGGCCCAGTGAAGTACTATGACCACACACTTAATGTAAAAGACTGCAGGTGACCGGTTTAAAAAAACAAAAAACAAAAAAAACAACATATTTTTATTGAGTGAAACATTTTTCACTGTTTAAATATGTTAAACTCATTCTGCACTGCTCTTTCTTTAAATAAAAAGCTCATTATTATGTTAAAACTGGATGGTTAAAACTAAGCAGTTGCTGAGATTAACCACCTCTACAAAACTGCAACCTCTACCAGCACAGGTTACACTTGCAGACAAAACAATTACTTATAGGCAGGTCTCAATCTTAGAGGTTAAAATGCATGCACAATCCTACTATGGGGCTCCAGCTCCTATTAAAAACAGGTGCCAACATTTAGAGTGTGTTTCTGTAAGTTTGGAAATGGCCAGAACACCAAAAACATTAAAAGAAAAACACTGTAGTATAATGGAATTAAATTTACACGTGTAAACCGTGATCTAAAGATAGGGACCAAATAAAGTACATGGCATTAGCTTGGTGACTTATTTTGTTATAAAATTAGCTCAGTGATTAATTCTTCAATTGTAATATTCTGAAAAAGCATTTTACTAGGCACTTTCCGTGAATCTCCATTATCCTGGGGAAGGCAGTAGCAGTAATCAGTTGAGTGTAGGCTGTTGCCTGGGATCTGATCTGTATTATATACCTCTAGCAACCGCTGGGCACCCAATAAAATAGCACATGGTTCTTAACCTAGGAGGTATGAACCTCTGAGATTTTACAGCACAATCTGCGGATAGAAAAATAATCTGCCCACTAAGGGCACAAAAGCACCTGTAAAAACTGGACATTTACTTTAAGCATAAACTGCATGGAAAGATTGGGCAGAACATCTAACACTAATCAAAATGCAAACTCATTTTTGATCCAAAATTAGTTTTTAGTTGGATGTGACCGTTTTAAAATAATCTTACTTGCTTTACTGGCACCTACCAATTGATTTTAGAATAGTTTGTTTATGGATCTAAAATAATATTTAGGACACAAATGGGTAGAACAAATGTCAAAATAGTTGACCAAAATTTTTTTAAAAATAAGAAAATTATATTTTCAGGAGAGACTCGTTTTACATCTATATTCTAAATAAGATCCATCAAATGAAAGGCAATTTTAACAATAAAATGGTTGGACAAGGAACTTATCTACATGGTATCCCTACATTGGAGACTTTGCCCTCGTTGCACTCTCACTTGGTAATGATTAATTTAGTGTCATTTCAGGATTCCTTGCTTTATGGGGAGAAGAGAAATTAACAAACATGAAATACAAAAAAAAAGTATGAATAAAAATGGGACCAATTTAATTACATATTTTTACAAGTTCCAAAACATCAGAAACATCTTTATCCCACAAATCTTTACCAAGTGATAGAAATGCCAATAAATTTCCTAAGGCATCGAGATTACCATAGGAAAGAAAAATAAAATAAATTTCTGAAGTTTCTTGATTGCACGGATTTGAAAGAATGTTGGAAAGCTTTTGTCACCAAGTGTTTAATTTTAAACAAAAAGGTTGATATCTTAAATATTTATATAATATATATATATCTATGTATATATATATATATACACACACACACACACACACACACACACACACACACACACACACACAATGCAAACTGGATTCCTGTTTTTCTCTATATGAAAGTGTTAAGGTAAATACCCTGTATTTACAAAACTCAATGTTCCAAACAAGATTTGTAGTTTCCCCACAAACAATATACTTTCTTTTCCAGACACTTCATAAATAAAGGGAGTTTTCAAGAGAGACTTTTTCAGATCAGATAAAATGGCTTAAAAAAAACGAAAAAAGGGAAACCAATTAATTACTGAATCTATCTACACTGCACCTAAAGCATACCTTCTGAGATAAATGCCAGATAGACTGCTTTTGTTTTTCTTTCTGGCATGAACCATGATGGATTCAGAGCTTACGGGACTGTGGGATAATTCTGTAGGCATTAAATGTTTAATTTCAGATCAGAGGAAAATAAAAAATTACATCTAAACCAAAACAATGCAAAGTACTGTAATTGAGGGATAAAAGTCAATTTTGTTCTATTGTATGAAAAGGTAAAAAGCGCATATTTTGTTACATGCGGCCTAACAAAAGCAGAACCAAGTAAAATAAAAAAATAAATAAAAATAATGAAATAGATGTTTGTCACTACATGTTAAACCACCTACAATACTCAATGATATATTGCCATTAAGGATACTCCGTTTGTCAAGGTGTGATTATAAAAATTTCTTTAAGACCGGTACCTTTTTCAAATGTATAAACACAGTGAAGATCATGACTGTACATGTACTCTGCAGTTACAGCTTAGCTGTAAATCCCCCACACACAATGGTATGGACATTAACCCGCTCCCCTATTTAACTGTACATCAAGACAATACAAATTCAGTGTCACCCACCCTCCCCTTACAAAAAAATAATACTCTAAAAGCATCCTACTGCAACTTTTAATTAAGACGAGTACATAGAATTTTAGACCAATTGCTTTAAAGCAAGAAGGCAATATAAACCTTCAAGGAAAAAAGTTTTGTTTTTTTTATAAAAAGAGGCTAAGAAATATAAGACAATTTATACATTTAAAAACTTACAATAAATAAGAGATGCAGGCATTTGTTTCTGAATATTGATAATAGATTTTATAATCCACTCAACATCTTAACGATGTTTTAAAGTCTAGTAATGAAACTCCTCATTATTGTTCCTTATATCATCCCCGAGCTTTTTAGATTCACTTGATGTCAGCAGGTAGAGGATCCTTATAAGAAATACTGAAACTGGAGATGATTTGCAAAGCGTCATTGAGGCTTTCAAAATATGCTTCGGGATTCCATGTGTATACAAGTAGTATTCCAAATATATTTGCTGCTGCTCAAATCACTGAAGAGTGGCTTGGATGAAAATTGATTATTTCTAAGTTCCCACAATGAAATCTGATCCTCTCTCCGGTATGCTTTGTCTCTTTTCCGATGTATATCACAGCATATTCATGATAAAGTTATATAGCTGGTTCAGCACCACAAAGTGAACTGGCAGACATGAACGTCTGTCTTGAGTTGCAGGATCACAGGTTAGCCAGGAGAGGGCATTGTACTGTTCCAAAACAAACCTGCAAAGATACACAGCCAGTATTATGAAAAATAAATCACCTTTTAAATTAATGATGCTTTATATGATTTCAGATTCTCAAACAGAATTCAAGGAAGATGCCAATTACAGTTTGTGCTTTTTAAAAAATTATCTGTGCCACAGGGTAAACACGTGGGGGGATACATTTTCAGAATATCAAACAATCATTACATTTATGCAAGGGAAAAATGGTCTATGGTAAAATGATAAAATTAAAACAAGTGTTTCATTTATATGATTTTGTTTTTCAAAACACCTGGACTTCCTGGTTACAGAAGAACATATATGAAATGCTATAAGTTGTATTTTAATACCTGAGGACATCTGAAGTCTGATTTGAATCCAGGGGGTGGGAGTGTTTGCTATGGAGCAGTTCATCTGATTGCACTGAAGGCACATGAAGGTGCAAAGAGGCCTGATTTAAAATAATAAAATAAAACACTTTCAATCATTGTCAAAAAGGTGTTTAAAAAAAAACAAAAACAAAAACACAAGGTGAAATTCTCCACCAAATACTTCAGCCCTTGTAAAAGACAGGTTATACTTTTAAGGTACTTTCCACCAACGTCAAGGACTGCAGACAACTTTTAAAATAGAACCATATCATGTACAAAATACATTAATAGTGCATTATGGTGGGCATACCTGCCTTACAAGCAGTTGACCAGGGTCATCTTCACAGCAAACGCCCAATATTTTTCTTATAGATGTAAGTTTGTTTGAGCGGGGCCTTCTTCACCTTGTCTTTGTTATTTTCCTTATGAAATTACTTATCAAATAACCCTATCTTATAATTATAAAGTGCTGGGGAATATGATGCCACTATATAAATGCTAATAGTCATAATAAAAAAAAGGTACAATTATTGCCAAATGAAAATACCAATAACCAAATATTGCTAATTTTTGGTCATGTAGAATCTAGTCACCTGTATCTAGCTTTATTCTTGGCCCACAGGTACAAGGTAAGAGCAAACGCACGGTTAGTGAAAAATCCAAGGTTGCCCTAGTGCAGGGGTAGGCAACCTTCGGCACTCCAGATGTTGTGGACTACATCCCCCATAACGCTCTTACACCCATAATGCTAGCAAAACAGAATTGGGGGTGTATTCCAAAACATTTGCAGTGCTGAAGGTTGCCTATGCCTGCCTTAGTGGAACTATAAGCATTGCTATACCATATTTTCCTGCTCATAGACCTGCTAAAAGCTTGTACATTAAGCTGAAGTAATACTGTTCCTGAAATAACGTCTGCTATTTTCCATACTACCCTGCATGGCTAGGCTTTCTATTCAATTCAACATAGATATATAGATTTTTGTAATACTGACACAGAAATTAAAACAATCAGTCTGAACGAAACCCTTAAAAACCAGTTAGAAAACATCCTTCATTTCCAATTTGGTCATATATTGCAGTACAGATACTCACCTCAAATGCTACAACATAGGTATCAGGATACAGCTTACCAATCGTGTATAATTATCAGTATTGTATAATTCAGATTTAAAACTAGCCGTTATCACAACATTCCCTTTCAAACAATTACAGCTCCACCTGTTCTCATTTGGTTTGTAACCTCTCTCGTTTCATGTAAAATCCTCTAAGAACTTCTTTAAAGTAACTTTTTTTTTTTTTTAAATCACTCCTGTCATTTCTTCCAACTTCTAACAATCCTAAACATAGCTAGATTTTTGCTATTTTCTCCACGCACATGTGCAAAGGTTGATTCCAGCAATAAATCACTATATTGGTGCAGTCTGAGTGCGACCACATCATGTGACTTGAGCTAAAGTGGACACAATGTGCATTAGGCTCATTCCTCAAAAGACTTTGCAGTGTGGGAGCTGTAAACTGAACCCTCAATTCCCAGCCAGCTCTTTTTACAGACCAGTCTCCCAAGGCAATAAAGGGACACGATAGTCACCAGAACAACTACAGCTCCTAGGGACACCTCCAAGTGGCCACTCCATAGATGGCTATTGGTGGGGCTTCTTGGCTCAGGGCTTCAGAGCCCTGCCATTCAGAACCCCCACACTCTGCACAGGGACGCTAAATTTTGGAACTTTTGGACATTCAAATTACATGTTGGTGTGTCTCAAAGGTACATTCGAAACAAAAGTAACTTCAAGGAAGCACTAAAATCTTGGTACTCACACAATATCTACACCATGAAGACTTTCCACTAAACATTTAGCAATTACCTTAAGAAACAGTGGGCACTGATATTGTGCTTGTGGACATGCTGACCAAAACCAGTCAGGCAAAGGACCAGCTTTTGCGGTTGAAACAAAGTAACCAAGTGCTAAAGGCTGCTGCAAAATATTTGTTACTTCGTCATGTGATTCCGTGGACAGCAGCCGATCTGTACCTTGACCCTGTAATAAATTTTTTTTATTTAGAATTAAATAAAATGGAGATAAAACAAAACCCTTAAACAAAAACAAACAAATCGAAGGATTCATAGCAAAAATATTAAAATTACCTTTCCATAATTACTGAACTCACCTAATCGTTACTTGCAGTTTGTAAATGCACAAACAGCAGAAAATCAAGTCTTTGAGGGAATTTCCTAGCTCTGTCAATCTGACTAATATTAACCTGTTTTGGAACATTTTTTTTTTTTTTTTTTTTTAATTTGTATTTTATTAGAGGTTTAGTACTCCTAATACAACAGTGTCATAGTATGGGAAATGTAAAGAACTGCAAAACAAAGTTTCTGTAACAGTCCATAATGTCATTATGAAAGCGCCTATGGTTGGTTACTCTGCAACCTCAGGTTCCTTGTGACCCTTTTTTTTTTTTTTTACGCCACTTCTCAAGCTCGTATTAATGCAAACAGTCCCGTTTTCAAGGGTGTTTGTGGGGTCTCCAACCTTGCGCTCTCTGTGAGCTAAACATCTGGGAGAGGAGTGTGTCTAGTTTTAACTAGAATGGTATAACATCTGGAATTAGATTGGATTTCTGGGGCGTATAACTTGGTTTATGGGTTTTCTAGACAGTATGGTGCCGTGTATATACTCTATCACCTGGAAGTTGATGGTGTGCTAAGTGAGTGCTGTGGTAAGCCGCTTAGGTAAGTAATTGTCTCCTCGGTATCGTTGCAGTGTGGTGACTCTTTGTGGGCCCTGGTTTGCTCTGTGCGTCTTTTTGTTTCCAGTTGTCTGCTTCTCTGGGTTCTTTGTTTTCCGCCTCTTGTCTTCTCAGCTGGCGGAGAAATTGTGCCTGGTCATCCGCGGAGGTGAGTGTGAATGTCCGATCTCCCTTCATTGCTGTTAGGGATCCATCTGCCCCCCATCGATATTTGACTGCCTCCGCTCTCAATTGTTTAGCCGCTGGTGCTAGTTGTCTCCGCTCCGCTAGGGCTGCGAACGGGAGGTCTCCATAAAGGGACACTGTGCTGCCTTCGAATTGAACGCTTCCCAGTTCTCGGGAGCGAGCCATGATCGCTGAGCAGGTCTGTATATCTTTCGTGACCGCTATGACGTCCCTTGGAGATTCTGCTGGCGCTGCAGCGGCTTTGCGTATTCTAAATGCGGTTACTATTTTGTCTGGTTCGGTGTGCGGCCTTAATTCCATTCTAGTGGTAAGGCGGGATATGTACTTCAACAGGGCTTCGTCCCCAATGGTCTCTGGTATGCCTCTGATGCGAATGTTTCGCTTTCTGTGACGGGCCTCCAGCGTTGTGACCGTCCTCTTGAGCTGATGGATCTGTGAGCGTAGATCCTGCACAGCGTCACTGGAGATCTGTTGCTGGGCTTCTCTGGCCCTTTCTCTGACTTCAACTTCGGTGAGCCTTTTCTGGATGGCCCCCATCTCCTTCTTTGTGGTCTGCAAGTCTGCCCTCCACACCTCCCTCATTTCCTCAAGGAGGTCTCTAATGTCCCTCTTTGTAACTGGGGATGAGTCTTCCTCAGATTCAGATGCCTGACACTGGGCTCCATCTTCTGCCTGAGAGGAGATGGGGCTGTCTCTGCCCTCCTGGGATTCGTCCGAGGCTTCCTCCTCGCTGGGTGCGGCGGGCGCCATTTTGGCTGGTGCCGCTTGAGTAGGCCTCATAAAGGAGAGCTGAATGTCGGGCGCTTTTGGCGGTTCCGGCAGGCGGAATTTCTTAGTTTTTCGCCCCATGTCAGCAGCTGTGTGGGGGCTATAGTTGTGGTGTTTGGAGGGTCCCGTTTGCAGGTTTCTGGGCTCTATTGTAAGTCTCTGTGTCGGAGCTGCACGGGAACCCGTCCTCCTTGTTAGACAGCTGGCCACGCCCCGTTTTGGAACATTTTAACATTGAAGTACACAAAGTCCAGCTTCCACATTTGTAAAAACACATATCACATTTGTAAAAACAGTGATATGTACCAGCAACAAGCTGATAGTTTGAAACTCAAAGCTCTCAAACAGTCACAGCTGCCCATTGTGAAAAGATTTGGTAAGGCTAAATTGGAGTGTGGCTCTGTCTCAGCTATGCCTCCATATAGTAACAGGATGCAACAGGTTGCCTGGAACTCCAGGCACTATAAACTAAATTTGTGCAAAAGTTTGTTTTTGTAGGTTTGCCCGGAATGCCTCAAAATGTAATTTAACACACACCTGGATGAATAGATAGTACAGGATTTACCTGTGGAGTTTTAGGATGAACCATACAAAGCAAGCTTTTGCACAAATCTACTTTTTTTGGTCGCTGTACTCATCATAATCACACATCTTATTGAGGTGGTAATGGTGGAAGTAACCTGTCCTTGTAGCCTATATACGACTACCGGTACCCTACCAGACAGACGCGCGCACACACACACACACACACACACACACAGACGCGCGCACACACACACAGACACACACACACAGACAGACGCGCGCACACACACACAGACAGACAGACAGACGCGCCCGCGCGCACACACAGACAGACGCGCCCGCGCGCACACACAGACAGACGCGCCCGCGCGCACACACAGACAGACGCGCCCGCGCGCACACACAGACAGACGCGCCCGCGCACACACACACAGACGCTCCCGCGCGCACACACACACAGACGCGCCCGCGCACACACACACAGACGCGCCCGCGCACACACACAGACCAACGCGCCCGCGCGCGCACACAGACGGGCGCGCACACACACACACAGACGGGCGCGCACACACACACACAGACGGGCGCGCACACACACACACAGACGGGCGCGCGCACACACACACAGACGGGCGCGCGCACACACACACACAGAGGGGCGCGCGCACACACACACACACAGAGAGGCGCGCGCGCACACACACACACAGAGAGGCGCGCGCGCACACACACACACAGAGAGGCGCGCGCGCACACACACACACAGAGGGGCGCGCGCGCACACACACACACAGAGGGGCGCGCGCACACACACACACAGAGGGGCGCGCGCGCACACACACACACAGAGGGGCGCGCGCGCACACACACACACAGAGGGGCGCGCGCGCACACACACACACAGAGGGGCGCGCGCAGACAGACAGAGGGGCGCGCGCAGACAGACAGAGGGGCGCGCGCAGACAGACAGAGGGGCGCGCGCAGACAGACAGAGGGGCGCGCGCAGACAGACAGAGGGGCGCGCGCAGACAGACAGAGGGGCGCGCGCAGACAGACAGAGGGGCGCGCGCAGACAGACACAAATGCTGAAGGAAATGCTGAGGGGCAAAAAAAAAAAGTAGGATCTTCATTAGCTACAGAGGAAAGCTTTTAGGGCTTACAAATTCTTGCAGATGCATATATTTTTAAGGCAACTGTATGCAGAACAAAATATGCATTTTTTGAGACATTACAGTTTCCCTTTGAGTTTCCTTAACAACTGTACTGTGACAGAGCCTTAAATAATAAAGTAACAAACATTTCTGGACTACAAACAAATGCTACACACATTCTCACCATTGCTGCTCTGCTAGGGATAGCATTCCATCTCATTTCAAGTGTCATTCTGCAATTTCCCTTTCACAATGGCATTTGTAACAAACTAGAAGATACCACCAATTTAAAATATTACCTTGCCAGCATCACCTCCATGAGGGTAATGAGAACCTGGTGAATGGCCAGGTGATCCAGTTGGCGATGCAGGAATAATGTTAATTAATTCTGGGTCCAGGTCATCAGGAGTGTCCAGTAGATCAAAAATTCCAATGTCTCCTCCATCTTTGTAGGTAAAGAAAAACATAGAAAATGTGAATGAATAAATAAATGCATTCTCACTCTACTTTCAAAACCAGCATTGAGTCATAGCAAAACTCTGCACATTGCACATCTCATAAGTAACCATTATATTTAGACATGGCATACAATTACAATAAAATACTAGTATTTTCCAAACAAAATATGAATAATTCATAATTTACCTATCATGTACAAATTAGCAACTGTTTTTGTTGCTAGTCAGTAGTGAGATAATGAATACTTACATAGTGTTTAATGCAGGATAAGAGCATTTTAAACTCCAATACATAATGTAACAGAATAGAAAACCCCCTAATTAAAGTCTTATTTGCACAATTACAAGTCAGAATGTAGAACATTGAAAAGTGTGTTAATAGCAAAATTACACCATTTAACACGTAGAGTTACCATTGTTTGGATTGAATGCCAAGTCTAAGTTTTCAGCAGTGGCAGAAGCAACTTGTACTGATGCAGATGTAGGGAAAACCAGGATATGAGTGCATGATGTGTCCTGTGGAGTATTAAGTTGAGAAGTCTGTATGGTTAGCGTAGTGCTTCGACCAAACACTGAACCTGTAGATACAGAATCTAGAGAGAAAACAAATCCACACCAAAAAAAAAAAAAAAAAAAAATTTAGTTATTACTGTTTGAGCAAATACAGAGTAATTTAAAAAGTCAATTAAATGACTTTGGCAAATGCCTTTAGGCATTTGCACCTTAACTGCAACAGAAAACCAAGTTACAGATCTTAAGAGAGTAGATACCGAAAAGTTAATTTGAAATGTACAACTTACATGAACTGCACAACTATCTAGACCAGTGACGGCGAACCTTTTTGAGCCAGAGTGCCCAAACCGCAATACATGCCAACTTTTTTTTCCCTCAAAGTGCCAACACTGCAATTAAACCTGAATATTGAGGTTTAATTTTAAAAAGAACAACAAGTACAGTTGTCTGAACTAATTAACATTTTTTTTTTAAAAGAAGAACAGAGTTCAATGATACAAATTTTAAATAATGATAAAAATAGATAAAAAGAAGCTATATTTATTAGTATCTCCAACAAATGCAATACATACAGGCTGCTAAACACACACACCGTCCGCTGAATACACACACACACATACTGCATTGAGGGGTGAGGAGTGCTGTTGTGTGTGTGTGTGTGTGTGTGTGTGTGTGTGTGGGGGGAGGGGGGAGATGAGGAGTGCTGTTCTGTGTGTGTGGGGGGGATGAGGAGTGCTGTTCTGTGTGTGTGGGGGGATGAGGGAGTGCTGTTCTGTGTGTGGGGGATGAGGAGTGCTGTTCTGTGTGTGGGGATGAGGAGTGCTGTGCTGTGTGTGGGGAGGAGGAGTGCTGTGTGTGGGGGTAGGGGTAGGGGTGCTGTGTGTGTGGGGGGGGTAGGGGTGCTGTTCTGTGCGCTTGGGGGACAGGGGCAGGGTGCTGTTGCTGTGTGTGTAGGGCAGGGTGCTTTTGCTGTGTGTTAGGGGGTAGTAAAGATACATAAAAAGGATATATTAAACCCCCTCCTCCCTTTGTTGGGAAGAGACACAGCCATCCCTGGTGGTGGTAAGTATGTGTCTGGGAAGCAGCTCTCCTGTCCTCCTGCGCAATGGTAAAGCACGGCAACGCTACACACAGATTGCTCACGGGAGGACAGGAGAGCTGCTTCCTAGATTCCCGACATGAAAGAGTGCCTACCGTTCTGGGCAGGCAGGTGAATACTCTGCATTGCTGCCGAGAGCCAGCGGCCCCCTCCCCGGCGACCTATGGTCGTGTGCCCACAGAGAGGGCTGGCGTGCCACCTGTGCCATAGGGTCGCCATCACTGATCTAGACCAATCAAATTAATGGCTTTTTTTTTCAGCCACAAGACCATCTCCCTTCATTAATACACTGTTCCTATCTGGATTGTCTACATATCACAGTTCCCAGCATAATCTCCTACCATTTCCTGTGGTCTTCTACTTGAACTCCCTTTCATACCTTGACTTCCTACAAGCTCTCCACTGTTTCTTGATTTCTTTTTTGGCATCTGTTCTCTATCCCCTAGCATCATCCCTGTACCCTGCCTCCCCACCACATCCCCTCTGTACCCACCCCCCTACCATCACTTCTCTATTTCCCACATTTTCTCCCTACTAAGTCCTGCATCTAATCACGATCCATAAAATAGCCCATAATCTGAATAGTTATCTAAGCTTGATGATCCGTTATCTGCCTGCATAGATACAAACATACATGGTAATTTTGCTATGCAAAATTATACACAGTGCAGTTCGCTGTACCATCTAGTGCATTTTGCTATATCTTTGTAATGTCTACAAGATTTTTTTTCCCTTAAAACAAACTTTAATTACCACAAGCCTTATACGCCCTGTTTTTTTTGTGCTTATTTAGAGGAGACCTCACTCTTCCCGCAAAACTGATTCAATTTGGCTTAGAAAAAGTTTAAAATATCAATAGCTATTGAGATATCTACTGTATTACACCACCACTATCAATACTCAATTAAAATTTACTGTGCTCACTTGGTGGGATAATAGTGTAATGTCATTCTGTTTGCATGTGTTACACAACAGTAGAAAGGTCCATGTTGATGTTTCAGAGGTGTCACCAACACAAGCCATGCACGTGAGGAAATTTTACTGCAGTGCATTATTTTACCCCTGCAACAAACAGTACACAATCACAAATTGTAAAGAGACGTGTTAACATCTACTCTAACAGAAAGTACATATAAAGAGAAAATTGCATTCTGCATTGACTTTTTTACAGTTGTATCTTAAATCTACTCCTGGTGACAATATACAATACACTTTTTTTATATTACATTAAAGAGCTCTCTTCACAGGATCATTTAATCTACCACAAAGAAAATGTCAAATAATTTTATTTGACAAATATATAAAAATAAAAGAGACATACATACATATAAATAAATAAAATTAAATACACACACACACATTTCACTCACCTGGCATAATCACGAATGAACCTTGAGGCTCCATTGCTACCAAACAAGCGCTAAGTATGCTAGGAGAATCTGCTGCTGATATGCCACACATCCGACATGTATCTTTCAACCTCTTGCTGAGAGACTGAAGATTACGGCGACTTAGCAAGCAGCTCCAATCTATGCAAAAAAAACAAACAAAAAAACATCACTTTTGTGGAAATTACACTGTTTAATAAAACACTGACATTGGACTAGAACTTGTGTATTTGTATTCATGTGATTTACCCAGTTTTTCCCCCCTTAGATATTAAAAGATTAAGCATGTGATATCACAATTCAGTTAAGAGGCACAAAACAGAAAAGAGGATGACAAGAGAAATATGGTTTTGTTTTCTCCTAAGGCAATGTTCAATGGTAAAAAAGTGCAACTTTTATAATTATTTCAGAGAGACAAGATGGAGGCAGCCAGCTAAGGGACAGAGATAAATAAAGCAGTGTGGATTTCTACAAGTAATTTTATTTTTCATGCCACAACATATTTACAATTAAAAAAAGAAAAAAAAGAAAAGGGAAGCGTGCGCCCAAACTATAAAACAAAACAAACCAAAAACAAAACAAAACAACAATGTGCTTCTGTTTACAAAACAATATGGAAAGCTTATTTAAAATAAAATAACACAATCACATCTAAAGTTCTGGGGGGGAAAAAATGTCCGTTAACAAAAAATTAGCTATGGATAGGGCAATATGTTCTATTGTAATGTATTTTTATTTACATCATTTGCCTGGCTATCTTTGCAGGGCCAGAGCATTCCATGCAAATTACAGCCACATAGCATTAAGCCCACAAAGCTTTTCTCAATAGTTGCCAGAGTGCACATGAACACAGCTGCTGCATTATCGGACATCATCCCTTTAGAGACAGAAGTGTTTCAGAGGTGAATTAGTTTACTTACCTGCTCCACTCCTACCAGTAAGCGATTTAATGGCATTTACTGAGATGAGGGAATGAACCGTAATTTTCAGAGAAGTCAGTTTCCCTTTCAATTAACAGCAAACAACTTTCGTACTAACATACTGGTAGAGATGTTATAAACCGTTATTAAAAACTATTGTTTCTGCAGAGGTATTTACCTTTCAGCTCTCCATGGCCTATTCTTCCTAAACGACCAATAACCACTCTCCACGGCAATGAACTCATTTGCACAAGCCCTTGGCACCATTCCCACAATTTCTGCAGCCCACTACGCCGAGCAGACCCTTTTTTCCTACGAGCTCTGAAATTACAAATTCACAATACAATTCCAATAACAAGATACCAATATATGTAGGAGTATGTGTGAGAATATAAGGCTTTTCTTGGGCAAAGTTTTCAAAATGTTAAGAGTACTCTACATGCACTGATAATAAGGTAAAAAAAGTCTAGTTTGTGTCAAGCTCTTTCAAAGGGGCAGACAAAAACTGAGGTTTGCTTGGCATATACAGCCTAGTGTTTTGTTTTTTTATAGCTGTGCCCCCCCCCAACCCTAAAAGCCATTTGTTTTACTTTAAACCTAAACATGTACTATTACAAACTTACCTGTTTGGAACATCGATATTAATGATGCATGTTTCTAACAGTTCTCCATAAAGGTCTGTGCAAGATGCTAGGAGCCACCTTTGATCATGCGACAAGCAGTAACTGACGAACAGAATATTGTATTTCTGACCGGCTTCACCAAAAGTTTCACCAAGTTCTGTTTGTTTATCTTTCACAGGAGCCAAAATAAATGGTGGCGTGTACAGTTTTATGCATTCTGGTCTCTAAAATAAAAATTGCAAAAAAGGATGGTTCACATATTTAGTAATGTTTAACTTCTACAAAATGTTTTACCGTTCTATATTGCATATTTTAACAAAGGTTTTACCATTTGCTCATCTAACAAAATATATAGAATGGTCTGATAATTACACATTTGCAATGCCAACATAGATTTAATTTATTTGCTATGCATTTCGCCTTCTACAAGTTTTTAGAATCTTGTTATTCAAGCTTTCTAGATTCATTACCATTATTCTTTTCATATACAGTGAGGGAAGTATTTGGTTCCCTACTGATTTTGAACGTTTGCCCACTGACAAAGAAATGATCAGTCTATAATTTTAATGGAAGGTGTATTTTAACAGTGAGAGACAGAATATGTATATATATAAAAAAAAAAAAATAATCCAGAAAAACGTATGTCAAAAAAGTTAGAAATTGATTTGCAGGTCAATGAGTAAAATAACAATTTGACCCCTTCAACTTAGTACTTGGTGGCAAAAATCTTGTTTGTAATCACAGAGGTCAAACGTTTCTTGTAGTTGGCCTCCAGGTTTGCACACATTTCAAGAGGGATTTTGTCCCACTCCTCTTTGCAGATCCTCTCCAAGTCATTAAGGTTTCGAGGATGATGTTTGGCAACTCGAACCTTCAGCTCCCTCCACAGATTTTCTATGGAATTAAGGTCTGAAGACTGAAGACTCCAGGACCTTAACGTGCTTATTCTTGAGCCACTCCTTTGTTGCCTTAGCTGTATGTTTTGGGTCATTGTCATGCTGGAATACCCGTCCATGACCCATTTTAAATGCCCTGGCTGTAGGAAGGAGGTGCTCACCTAAGATTTGACTGTACATGGCCCCGTCCATTTGTCTCTTTGATGCAGTGCAGTTGTCCTGTCCCATTAGCATAAAAACACCCCCAAAGCATAATGTTTCCACTTCCATGTTTGAGCGGGGGCGGGTTGGGTGGTGTTCTTGGAGTCATAGGTAGCATTCCTTCTCCTCCAAACATGGCGAGTTGAGGCCAAAGAGCGCGATTTTGATCACAACACTTTTGCCAGTTCTCCACTGAATCATTCAGATCTTCATTGGCAAACTTCAGACAAGCCTGTACATGTGCTTTCTTGAGCAGGGGGACCTAGCGGGCGATGCAGGATTCCAGTCCTTCAATTGTTTTCTTGGTGACTATGGTCCCAGCTGTCTTGAGATCATTAACAATATAGTCCCGTGAGGTGAGATCTTGCATGGAGCACCAGACCGAGGGAGACTGACAGTTATTTTGTGTTTCTTCCATTTGCAAATAATCGCACCAAGCTGCTTAGCGATGGTCTTGTAGCCCATTCTAGCCTTGTGTAGGTCTACAATCTTGGCCCTGACATCCTTTGGTCTTGGCCATGGTGAAGAGTTTGGAATCTGATTGTTTCTGTGGACAGGTGTCTTTTATACAAGTAACGAGCTGAGATTAAGAGCACTCCCTTTAAGAGTGCTCCTAATCTCAGCTCGATACCTGTATAAAAGACACCTGGGAGTCAGAAATCTTGCTGATTGATATGTGATCACATATTTCACTCATTGACATGCAAATCAATGTATGACTTTTTTGACATGTGTTTTTAAGGATTCGTTTTGTTATTGTGTCTCTAACTGTTATAGACTGATCATTTCTTTGTCAGTGGACAAACGTTCAAAATCAGCATGGGATCAAATACTTTTTTCCCTCACTGTATACAGGGTGGGTGAAATTTCAGAGTAGTATTTGACAGGTAAATAACTTATTTGTTCGTACACCTTGAATTACCTAGAGAAAACAATGAATTTATTCATCAACTTGAGCCTTACAAAGCTTATTTTCATTTGAACAGCTTAGTCAACAAACAAAACTGTTGGTTCTGGGGTCCAGAAAAATCCATGGATAACTCATCACCAAATTGCACCGTATGATGCGGGGTGGCCTAGCAGAAGGTTATCAGAAAGATTTATCAGAAATATTTTAGCTCCAGGAGCTTAAACGTTGACTGTTATGAACAATGCAATTGAAAGAGCCAGACTTTGCGAGGCGGTACATGGAGCTCATTTAAAAGAGGTCACCTTCCATATCTAGTCAAACCTGAATACATTAAGCATTAATTGTATGCAATATTATTGAAAATGGTTCACACAGAAAGTTAAACTCCTCCAACCCCACTCTATATAATGGTTCAACCTGTAAAAGACAAACTGTGTGCATATTGCCAACTTCTACCCAGCACAAATTTAAAAAGTCATAATTTTATAAACCTAAAACTATATGAACTACATTAAGTCACAACTAACTTACATCTGAACTCTTAAGAGAGTTTTCAATAGCTAGTCCAGGGCCAAACCCAGTCAACGTCTTCACATTTGTTGATGTTGGAAGCGGTCTCCGGCATTGTGTAAACACTGAGAATGCCAAAGACTTCAAATGCTGGGTGTAGATTTGCCGATCCTCATGTTTCACTGGTTGCAAAAGATACTGACAAGGGACAATCTGTTGATACAAGATAATGAATATTTAGACGTGCACTTCAGAAGATCCTAAACATTAGAGGAGTACAAAGTCTGGAATGACAAAACCCCAGTTCAAAACAAATTAAACAAAAAAACTGAACAAAAGGGATATTGCTAATGAGGAACAGTGACCACAGGCCACGGGTGCCTAAGGGACCCCTGGTTTTGGATTAACCACTCAGTTTAGTCAGTCTGACAGCCACTTGAGGCAAGTTCTCAAACAAATCTCAGAAACAGCAATGTTTTACAGCACACTGTAGTGGTTATGGTCAAGACTACTAAAAAGTAGGTGCTGTGTTCTGCTATGTAGATTGTGATCTCTGGCAATGGGAGGAGCTTAAGCCAAGTTTTCTTCAGCAAAGAAAACAACAAAAAAGAGGGGCACCAATATACCGTGATCTGGCCCAAGGAAGAAAAAATAAACTGAATAAAGTGGAGGGGAAAAACCATTAATTTCGGACTATTAAAATAATACTACACAATTTCTCTGTGGGTCCACACATCACCAATAATTACCATTTGTATGTTCTTCTGATGCTTGAAACCTTTTTTTTTTTTTTTAAACCTTTTGCGACTTATGATTTTGTTTGTAATGGACAAAGATATATTTCTGAATTAGTTCACGTTAACATATCTGCATAGCAAACAGGTTTGTATTCCTAGTGTTATCCTCTATTTAAAGGATCACTATTGTGTTAAAACCACCACATAGCACATAGCCATTTTAGGCAACCATGACCCAGGAAGGATCTATAACCGCTATCTGAGGAGTGGCCAGTGAAGTTATCACTAGGCTGTAATGTAAACACTGCATTTTCTCTGAAAAGACAGTGTTTACAGCAAAAGGCCTGAAGGTAATGATTCTACTCAATTCAATAAGCTGTAGTTGTTCTGGTGACTATAGTGTCCCTTTAAATTCTGGGCTCCCCACAATCTAAATACAAATTGGAAAAGGTTTTTTTTTCCTCACCCCCCCACCCCCCCCATCCAGTGCTGAGAGAGAGCATTACAGCAGCCACTCGATATGCCTCCCCTGATGTCTTGCTGACGCTTATAAAAGTCCATTCCAATGTTCTTCAGAGAACCATTTAGGACTAAACACGCAAGCGGGTCAGTGGAGATAAGCCTTGAGAATAGAGATTTAACCATGTTCTCACAGAGGAAATGCGTAATTAATCCTGGAATGTTATCTAGTAAGCAGCAATGCTTTACGTTGCAGGGTTGAAACTAATAAATACACCCAGACTTAATTGAAATTAAGTGGTCTGGGTGCATTAAGTGGTCGTTCATATAAAACGTCTAACAAATACAAAATTAGAGACTAAATTACCTGCACTGAAACTGTGTTTCTGAGGTGCGGTGGGAGTATGTGCAACATTTCCAAAAAACATCGGAGAAGTCCTAATGTCCAGACATTTGATGAGGTTGACCCCTCATCTTTACTTTCATAAGTAAAAGGATCAACAATATAAACCACAATGGCAGGTGGATAAGTGATGGCATGAGACTCTCCATCAGTAGGGACTCCAACCTTGTCACGATCCATGGTGCTAAATAAAATTGAAAGAACTTTTTAAAATCACTCATGATATTGAGCACTGTATCTAAACAATTTATACTGCAAGTGAAGAACAATTAGTGACAAAAACCTCACTGTATTTAGACAAGTAAATACCAATAACAGAGTTATACAAACAGGTAATATAATAAGCTAAAGAAAACTGTCAAAAACGTGCACTAGGGCTTTAAGTAATATTTCTTTGGAACATCAGGATACTACTACACACACAAAAAAAAAAAAGTAAAATATATATATGTTGCACTTATGATCAAACCTTAATTCACAAAATAAATTAGCTACTAACCTTTCAGTAACTTCTGTTGCTGCTGCAGCAGCCACAGATTGTTCATTGGACATTACACTGCCTTGCTGCAAAGGCAGCTGCTGCTGCCCTCCTTGGTTGCTCTGTACAGAATTAACCTGTGCTGGAATGGAATTTGTGGTGCTGTTAAGGCTTCCATATGGAGGAAAGTTTGCAGCTTTATTGGCAGCTAGGCCACCGGTCACATTTGTTGGGGCTGAAGAGTTGGTGACTGCTGCAGAAGGCAGAGTGCTGTTTGGAGTTGATGAAGAGGAGCCATTTGTTGTAGAAGATGTTGTAGAAGAAGGAGTGCTTGGGTTGCCAGAGTTTGCTGCAACTGGCTGGGATGAAGCAGCTTGATTCGCAGTAGGAGCAAGATTAGGCTGGCAAAGTAGGGAACTGTCAAGGGGCTGAGAAGCAAGATATGGACCTAGAAATCAAACAACGTATATTCACTTAAAAAACATGGAATGTATACACAATAAACACAACTTATAAAGCACACAAAATCAGTTGCCTATCCTAATGTTTATAGGCTTGACAAAGACCCTGTTATTTTTTATTAAAACTATGCATAGTGAGGCTTTACTATATTTGGTGCCACACTGGTTGAATAAATCTCCTTTGATACTAGGTGTTATGACTCAAGTTCTTGATTTTCAAAATGTACAAAGGAACAGGCTTGCCAATTAGGCAACAAAAAATTACTTTATTTTGGGGAAATATAAGCTTAAACATTCAGCCATCAACTTTGTATGATGTCTGTGTATCGATAAGTAATTTTGTGCATACAAAACTGTTGAACACGTTTGCTGCTGACCTGTATACTTCCACCACAAATGGAGTGCCATCCGTGGTGAAGTCTGCTGGACAGCAACCTTTCTCAAAGTGCAGGTCATCCATGTGTCGAGGGAGCAAGGGACATGGCACCTGTTAGATTAAGTCATCAGGGTGCCTACACGACATATTTTGCAGTTTTCTAACCATCTGGCTTGACTTACACAATTAAAGGGACACTATAAGCACCAAATCAACCTTATCTATATAAAACAGTTTTGTTGTACAGATCATGCCCCTGGAGTCTCATTGCTCCCTGTATATGACTTGCACAGCCTTCCTGAACACTTCCTGTAAAGAGAGGTCTAATGTTTAACCCCTTAAGGACACATGACATGTGTGACATGTCATGATTCCCTTTTATTCCAGAAGTTTGGTCCTTAAGGGGTTAAACTTATTTTATTGCACTAAATCATTCAGGCTGTTTCTCTCCTCTCTCTGTGCTTACTGCATGTACTTTTCTAAAAGATCCTGAACCACTACCCCCGACTCCTCCCATTGTAGAGATTGCTTTCCTTTAGGCTGAACTGAAGCAGGAAGCATGCATAGATAAAAGTTTCCCTGGTAACAGAGTACAACCTTATCTCAAAGAAGAAGGAAAGTGCTGTTTCTTTTTGGCCTATGATTTTAAAGAAATCTTGAAACTTTCTAGCAATTCCGCTAGCACAAAGTATAAATAGGAGTATAATTTAAGATTATGTTGTATTGTCATGAAAGGTACCTTTACCTACCACTAAGTATTTCCTAGACACCTGAAAAACTACATTCAAGATGAGATATTCACAGTATAGTTTATTCAATAGATAGATTGCTGAGAACATAAAACAAAATTAAGAAAAAAGCCAATTTATATTTATAAACATTCTTTAACTCGACATTAGCTGGTTTATTTTAGCTTGAAATTAGCTCTTAGGTGCTTAGTCCAAAAGTCTCAGTGTGCTAAAAGGAGAGCTAAATTAGTGATGTGCAAAGTAAGGCTTTTTTTTAATGTATACTGCTTTCAAAGTGCAATATTTTTAGGTATTTCAATGCATGTTTGTCTAGCACAGGCTTATAAAAAGGACTTAAAGAACACAGATTTTTCTTCTGTGTCTCATTATCAAGTTAATCCCTGTTTAAATGAACACTATGCACTAGAAGTACAAACTAGTATATAGTAAATAGTGCCCCGGTTATATACAGCCCCCACCCCCTTTAAGTTCTATTCAACTATTTCCTTTGCAGAGATGCCCTCTGAGCTGCCAATCTCTCCGCATTCCTCAGTTTCATCAAGGAGGCAATAAGGGTCACATTTGCTCTGGAGATGGTCTAATTCAACGCTCCTCATACAGGGGACCTGATGCACGCATTCAATGCTTCTCAAAGGAAAGCAGTGAATCCCGTGCTTTCCTATCAGCTGCAGCATCACATAATCAAGGTTTTCTTGGCCTGTGCAGTGGAAGAGCCTCTAGTGGCTAACAGTACAATAGCAACTAGAGACATGATTAACACTTCAAGATAAATATTTATTCAAAACAGCAATGTTGGAAGAGTTAACATGCAGGACCACTGCACCCAGATCACGTCATCTCAATGACTTTAGTGGTCCTTTAAAGACATGTGAACTAAAGTCATTGTTCAAATATATATTGAATAACATAATGAAGAGAAATAAAACAACTAGGCCCCTGATAAAAGACCAGATTACATGTTTGTAATGTTGCTTCTTAACTAGCCACCCTTAGACAAGTAGATGGTATGGACTATACCATGTTCATGACATGACAGCTTACTAAACTGCTCCCTCAGTTACTGTAATTTATATTTGGTTTAAAAAAATCTAAAAAAAGTTAATAAAAATTTTTGACCGGATTAAATACACAAAACACCATACCTAGCTCATATCTGCAAACTTGTGCATATAAACGGAGTTTGGAAAATGCTTCATTGCTGCCATTGTTTGCCTGAGAAAACCAATCTGCAACAGACTTTTCTGAAAGTTTCTTTGATGCCGCAGACCCAACCCGCATGATTCCATCGGTCAGTTGTTTCGAGATTGGTCTATGCTGCCCGAGTCTACAAGACTAGAAAACAAGATAAAATTACATATAAATAAAGAAAAAAAAAAGAAATTGGAGAGAGAATAGTAAAGACTATGAAAGAGTTAGTTGGGCGAAAGACCGTGACACTGTCAAATAATTCTCTATATTGTTTCTTTTTGGCCTTTAAGAGGGTACTCACGTAACAGGTATATGCAGTTCTACTCTGTGTAAACTACCTGATGTATAATGGGAGAACAAAATAGGTTTTCATCCAGAGAAATTAAGATTTTCGTTCTTACTCGGTTCTCCTGAAAATATTTCTAAACAGCACCTTAGTTCTATAGGTAAGCGGCACAGAGTATTTCTGTACTTCAACCATGAGTCAAATTGCAACAGATCTTTAAATTGCCTGAAAACAGTTCTGACTCTTATTGCTGTGATCATTCCAAGACAGACAGCCTGAACAGCAGCTGAAGTTACCCATTATAATAATAAAGAACTGCGGAAAGAGTCTTGAGTTAAAAAAATAAAATAAAAAAATAAGGACTACTCTTACCTCATACATTGCTGTAAGATCACGAAAGAAACTTTTGGCTCCATTTAATAAAGCCTCATTCTCTGGGCAAACCACAACATAAGCGATGTCTCGTTGAGACCCGTAAGGTTCCAGCATTAATCTTTCCCAGTAAGGCAAGGCAAAAGGCGAAAGCACCAGAAAGTCATAGTCATACCCCACCAGAAATGTAGGAATTGGCAGTGGTTCAGGGGACTCATCCGTTCCTAAAGAAAAGAAATACTCCGATAAAGATAACTTTAAAATGGTTTAGATCAGTAAAATTACAACACAGTTAACCACTATAGATTAGGAATGTTACTAAATTGAGGCAAATAACTACAGAATAATTTCCAGGACTATGAAATAAAACGGAAAAAAAAGTTGTTGGATCCATGTGCGGTCCTGCCTAGATAAGAGAATCCTCTCTTAATTATTGCTGTTTAAAATGTTAAGGAAAAGTTATTCTAGAACCACCAACTGCAAACATGTATATGCCATTAAATCCATTTATTTGAAAACTTTAATAAAACTAGCTGAATAATTGCACATTCAAACCAAGCGTATAATGAAACTCTTACCATAAGACCCACGGCCAGCCATTTTGTGAAACTGTTGCCACGTTAAAGGTCCTTGAACACCCCAAGATCGGACTGTCCGTTTTTTCTGGACAGCATCTTGCAAAACAGGTTGTAATGAAAGAAGCATGCGTAGGATGTCCTGGGAACACTGCATACTGGCATCTACAGCTGCAATTATAAAGAAAGATCTTGAATCTACATTTACAGATTCAACAAATGACAAACATGTTTAGCATTGTATTTCATGTGTGTGAATGACATTTGTTAATATGAAGAACGATGAGGACTCAAGATTTCCACATGCCACTAGACATTGGCAAGTACAAATTCAGGTCCAAGTATTCAGTGACAAGTAACTTTCAAGGCCTGACTGGTAACACAGGACTTGAAATGTTAAGCCCCAAGACCTTTATATACATTTCCCTGTCCTAAAGAACTTCTGATTAAGAAGATTCACATTTGCGGCACTTTATACTCTACTTAAGGTTTAAGAATAATATAGGGTCAGTTAACACGAACATACTAAACTACCATTATTGTGACTCTGGATTAAAATATTTTGGGCTGAAAAAAAATAAATGGTCTTTTACATTATAAAGCTTTGGGAAAAGGCAACGCCTAGCCCTAGAACATTCACTTTATAGATTATACATTTTGTTTAAATAAATAAATGCAACAGGTCATTCAGGATTTTCATAGTAAGAGGTTTATCTAACTTGTATTAGGGGGGAAAAAAAATTCACAATTGAAACATCCTGAAAAGCCTAAGATGTCTCATATGAAAATGGAGGAAACATGAACCAAAATGAATTTATTTAGCTATTATTTAGCAGACAGCACATTTTTAAATGATCACATATTTGTGCCATAAGGATCACTTTAAAGTCTAGCTAATTTTAAGCCCTGATATTCTTACTGGAAATGTTGTTACACATTTGAAATTGCTCCCATATACAATGAATTCACCACATGTCACAAAGATACATGGTGTATTCAATGTAAAATATATAGTTACCTTTCCTGTTCCAGCGCCGCTTCGTGCAACATTCACCTCCGAACTTCCTTTCGGCTCTCCACCAGTCTTCTCTGATTTCCCATGGTTGTGTACGTATCCCCAAGCAGGGCAAAGCTCCTCAATGATGTCACATCACTCAGTTTCTATACTTCCTAGACCAGGCTTCCCCAAACTCCGGCCCTCCAGATGTTGCTGAACTACAATTCCCATGATTCTCAGTCTATTTCATTCATAGAATCTTAGAAATTGTAGTTCAGCAATATCTGGAGGGCCAGAGTTTGGGGAAGCCTGCCCTAGACGCTGTTAAAAGGATCAGCTAGGGAGATTCCACAGCAACTACAGCACATGCAGTCATGCAAATCATTTCTGAAAGTTCGATTAGCTCATAAATTAACCTTATCCTAACCGAATCAGACTTAACATCCATTAAAAATGTATTTATTTTTTTTTATTTGGATGATTCTGATTTAGTCCATTTACCAGGAATCCTATTCTCACAAATTGCTTAAGAACTATTTTTTGTACATGTCAAACTCTCCAGGGCTAAATTTCAACTCGTCAAAGGCTAGGGTAGAGTGTAAGTTTTAAGCCTGGAAATATAATATACCCAAAACAAACAAAAAAATAGTTTTACGCCAGAGAAAATACTGAAAGTAATGTAAAAGCATCAGTAGAGATGTAGGTGAACCATCATCAGTAGCACACTTAATGGAGAACTCCAAATTGCTGAGCTGTGCCAGTCATTTTATTAGAACAGCATCTGAGTTATCACAGGGTAACATCTCTAATGGCTGTCAGTGTGACAGGCACTAGAGCAGTCTTTAACCCTACAAAAACAGCAATGTTTAACATTGCATGGTTAAAACTGCAGGGGCACTGCACCGAAGGTGCTTTTAATGAAAAGAAAATACTTAAAATAGATTCACTTTGCAGTCTTGGCTGTTAAATGCCTTATGTGCAGGATCTAAATTATTTTTTTTGGTAGTCCATGCTATTTACACTAACGGTACACATCCCGTAACTTTAACCCCTACATTATCCCTAACTCTGAAATGGCATTAACCCTAATCCTACACTAGACCTCAGAGGGATATCTACTGCTTCAGCAAGGTCAGCAAAAGGATTTTCCCAGCTCACACAGTACAGCACATTCTGTGCAAGCCATCTGTGTAATTGCAGCATGAGATTGTACATGCAGTTCCTGCCGATCACACTGTGCTGAGCAGCTGTCAAAACCAAGTACCGCTTGCTATCGGCAAGGGGGGGGGGGGCAAGTAGATTCTGAGGATCTTACCTCAGACCTCAGTGATTGAATGTGGGCAAAGTCAAGTATACTATTGGAGGGACATTAGAATATGCCAGTTTTTAAACTGCTTAATAAATAACTCTTTGATTTTCTTTCAGACACTTAAAATGACTAGATGTTCTCTTTATGATGAGAATATTCATTTATAATGTAAAACATTGCTGTTTTTAGAGGGATAAAGACTGCTCTACTGCTGGTCACTCTGACAGCCATTAGAAGTGCAACCCTGTGATATCTTTGTTGTCCTGATCATCTCTTAAAAAAAGTCTAAATGTTCATAGCTGTGACATAATTGAGAGAAAAGGTAAGCCATTTAAATACAATAAAATTAAGTAGACACAGATTACATAACTAGTGATGTCCACTTCTTAATGCAGAGTGTGTCATTTTGGCCAAATGAGAGCTGGCAAAATCTGCATATCCTGTCTGCAGTCTTTGCAAGCGCTTCTCTTTTTCTCAAATCAGAGGCTTTCCAATGAGCTGTAATATAGCTTATTGAGAAAGAGGGAAGGCAGATGCTAGCACAGCACACCTGCCACTTCAGGTAGCTCTCTGGAGCCAACTGAAGGAACAAAATTGGAAGCTTGATTGAAAGCTGGGGGGTGTTTTTACCTCATTTAGAAGTGTTAATTTCTATCGAAAACTGCACTTTTATAAACTGTCACAAATCAGCAATCTGAAGTGCTTTATGTGTTTAGTGTCCTTTTTATAAACAGGTCACTAGAGAGCTGTGTTGCACATGGGTACATATATGTAACATATGTCCTCTGAGATGCCATTTTATTTTTAGTGGTTAAAAAACAAAAACAAAAACAAAGGTGAACAAGAGAATCAGGAATTATTTCTCAAATTGAAAATTGTCCATATATAAATATACAGGAATCCATAGAGAAATATTTTAAATATTCCATATTGCAGAAAGTTGTGTGTTGCACAGAACACTTAAATGGACAATGTAAGCACCCAGACCACTTCAGCTCATTGAAGTGGTCTGGGTGCAGTGACCCAGGTCCCTTAACCCTGCAAAGGTAAATATTGCAGTTTTTAATAAACTGTAATAATTACCTTTGAAGGTTGACTCCACCTCTAGCAGCTGTCTACCAGACAGCCACTAGAGTGACTTCCGTGTTGTTAAGTGACTTGATGTAAGAGGACATCCAGCATCATTCAAAATCCCATAGCAAAGCATTATACAATGCTTTCCTATGGGGGAAGTCCTAATGTGAAAGCTGCCATTTCTGACGAAGGCGGAGGAGAGCAGAGGCAGATGCAGCAGTGCTGAACTTCGGTAAGTGAAAGATTTTTTTTGTTTTTTTAATTTTTTTAACCTTTTCTGCACCACTGGGGGAGGGTGGGCGTCTTGACAGAACAGAACTTTGTTTTTCTGGTACTAGTTTCCCTTTAATCACAATGCTTTCCTATGGACGCTGGTGTCTTCTCACTGTGAAAATCACAGTGAGAAGCGCGGAAGCACCTCTAGCGGCGGTCAGACAGCCACTAGAGGCTGGATTAACCCATTTATAAACATAGCAGTTTCTCTGAAACTGCCATGTTTATAGAAAAAAAGGGTTAACCCTAGCTGGACCTGGCACCCAGACCACTTGATTAAGCTAAAGTGGTCTGGGTGCCTATAGAGGTCCTTTAAAATAGGACCTGACAAAAAAATTGTATAATGTAGCAGACAGATATACGGACAATAAATATCCAGTGTTTTTAACAACTCTTTTGTATTTAAAATCAGTCAGGTAAGGAGTGTACTGTATTCTAAATGTTGCATTATATATGTGTATATTTAGAGTAATGTCAATGGCAAATTAGAATATTTGATTTTCCATTGTACAGTTAAGGTAAAAATATTTCAGTTACTGTGTGCAAGAAATCGATTTTGAGTGCAAAGTAAAACATTATTTACACATTTAATGGACCAGAGCATGCCTGATGCCGATGCCTGTCCAACACAAAAACTAGATAAAAAAAAAAAATTAGGGGGTGGAGTGGGTGAGGAAATGTGGTTTCTTCTGTGATGTTAAACTAGTGAAATTGTAAAAGAAAACAAGAAAACATAAAACCCATCCTTAGTATAGTCTTACTTCACTTACCATTTCTTTTAGACCAGCGGTGTAAGCAAGTACTTTTCACAAGGGCTTCATCAACTTTGCCTCCAGACATGTTGTCCATGAACTGTCGACCATGTTCCAAAGCCAAGTAGCAATCATTGCAACAGTCTTGTTCTTCAACTCGTGCTGAATAACTCACTGTGTTTGTTTTGATTACAGGTTCCTGATCCACAGCTCCAAACGGAGAGAATAAATTAGTGCACTGATCATGAAGAAGTAGTATTAACTCATCAGGCATTTTATCTGGTTCCTTTAAGGGATGATTGGCTCCATGTGCTCTAAGAGCTTCAAATCTCTTTTCTACCTCCTTACCACAATCTGTGTGTCGACCAATAATATCCAATTCATCCTCTAAAAATAGGCCCGAATAATTGCCAAACTTACGGTTCATCACTGCACTAAAACCACAAGTGCATAGATATTGGACCTCTTGCATTGGGTCAGAAATATAGACTCCAACATCGGCTCCTTTTATGTTCATGTTGCAAACACAAATGCAACAGCTGTCAAAATTACAATCCTTGAAAAGATTCATCACAGATTCTGAGAGAATAAGGTTGACATACAAGCTGTGGGCTTCTGGAATAGATGGAACAGTCGCTGGCTCAACAGAGTTCAGAGGCCTGCAAGTCGATGGTGTGGAGGCAGGGGAATACAAATCAGAGTTTTCATATTTCACAGAACCTTGAACACTGGCTGGACCTCGTGGTGTTCGAGGTGTTCGTGGAGTTCGTGGAGTGGGAGCAGAAAATCGAGGGGTGGCAGGTGAAGGGAGAATACCTGTGCCACTATTACTAGGAGGAGCGCTATTGGACATTCCAAAAGGCGTGTGGGTCTGTGGCGTGTATGTCTGAACATAGTCTTGATCCATTGCACTACCAACACTGGAAATATTCCTGAATAGAAAAACCATATTAGATTTTCATGCATTCGCATTCCAATTAACAGTACAGCATTTCATTTTACATTATAAGAACACATTTATTTATATTCTATTCAATATCAAGATGTAATGCAGTACAAGTAACGTGTGTAAATGTAGGTTTAGGAAAACATCACATTACACTACACAGTTAAATAGTAGATATAAAAAACTATGGCTGAGCTACATGTGCAACTTTGCTCTTTTTTTTTTGCTGCATTAAAATTCTTTATTTCAGTTTTTTTCTATGCACTGCAATTTAGTGCTGAGTGTAAAAACTATGGCATTGCTGCTGCCCAGGAGTAGTGGGAGCCTGAGCGCAGGACTTATTTTTGTGTATTTGCTTTTGTATCACACAGCCATATTAAAATGCTGCCGACAAGCCCATGCGTTCCTGGTAAGGGTTAATAAGTATGTAGGGGTTAGGAAAATTGTGAGTACACTTTTTCCCCATATACTGTTTTATCCAATTTATCTTTTCTATTTTTGAGATAGCTATGCTTTAATATTCCTGCCTAAAAAGGAATGACGTAAAATTTAATATCTGTCTCATCACAGATAACGCTTTTATGCTTTAGAAATGTAAAATTGCATTTATGAAAAACCTAAATTCCAGCGATGAATGTTAGAAAGGCCCTTCAAAATGCTACATGTGTAGACAATCTGACCCAATATTCAGCCAAGACTAATCGTAAAAATTATCAGAAGCTTAAAACACAAGTTTTATTTAGATAATCTGTTACTTAGAAATTTGATACAATAAATGTAATCAATTGTTGTAAAAAGTATGATTTGGTGGCACCTCTTCACCACAGATGCATCCTGCATTTGCTGATACATACTTGGAAAAGTATTCTGTATGGTAGCTTTGATATTTCAAGAGAAGTGTACACCAACTAACTTCTTCAGATCGAGTCAACATTTCAACAGACTTAAAAGGACATTAAACTCATCCAGATAACTCTCAATTGGTCGGGTGCAGTGGCCTTGTCCACTTAACTCTGCAATGTAAATCACTGCGGGTTTTTTTTTTTTTTTTTTATTGCAGTGTTTACATTGCAGGTTTAAATCCACCAATAGTGGGTGTCTTCCTGAGAGCCTCTATAGGAGCTTCCACATTTTTTTATTTTAAAAATTATATATGTGTATATAGATATGATATAGACGTTTATTATATCTATATATGTCTATATATAATATCATACTAAGTGTATTTTTATATTAATATGTACTTATATTAATATAAAAATGCACTTCTAATTAAATTACACACGTATATATAATATATATATAGTTAGGTTATGGTGGGGAAAAATTGTGATTGAAAACCCCTTCCACCTGAAGTATGTGGATAGTTAATACAATGCTAAACAAAAATCTGCACACCAGTCAAGCCATAAGACTTGCTTCTCCCACAGAAATCCCAAATCAGCAGTGATGTTACAACCGCAAAGGATTCTGGGTGGGCATATGCAAATTAGTTTAACAAAGAATCACATTTTTGCCTCATTCCTTTTTAAACATGGATTCCTTTTAATTTGTGTTTGCAGTATACAACTGCTTGGAACACAATTTAGGATAAGATGCAAAACCAGTGAACCACTCATGGACAGCTGTTTAGTTGTTAATGCAACTCTTCAGCATGAGGTTGGTTACTGGTTTGCTAATTGAGGCTTGGTAGTGCTTGGGAAGCAAAATCTAATTAGGTTATGGTGGGGAAAAATTGTGATTGAAAACCCCTTCCACCTGAAGTATGTGGATAGTTAATACAATGCTAAACAAAAATCTGCACACCAGTCAAGCCATAAGACTTGCTTTTCCACACATACTTCAGGTGGAAGGGGTTTTCAATCACAATTTTTCCCCACCATAACCTATTTAGATTTTGCTTCCCAAGCACTACCAAGCCTCAATTAGCAAACCAGTAACCAACCTCATGCTGAAGAGTTGCATTAACAACGAAACAGCTGTCCATGAGTGGTTCACTGGTTTTGCATATTTTCCTAAATTGTGTTCCAAGCTGTTGTATACAGCAAACACAGATTAAAAGGAATCCATGTTTAAAATGGAATGAGGCAAAAATGTGATTCTTTGTTAAACTAATTTGCATATGCCCACCCAGACTCCTTTGCGGTTGTAACATCACTGCTGATTTGGGATTTCTGTGGGAAAAGCAAGTCTTATGGCTTGACTGGTGTGCAGATTTTTGTTTAGCATTGTATTAACTATCTATATATATATATATATATATATATATATATATATATATATATATATATATATATAAAAAATACAAATAAGTAATTTAAATGAAAAAATAAAAAAAGTTAAAAAATTATATATCTATATGAAATTTTATTCTAACTGTATTTTGATATTAACCCCTTAAGGACACAACTTTTGGAATAAAAGGGAATCATGACGGAATATTTCCGTCATGTGTCCTTAAGGGGTTAATATATATATTTATATCAAAATACACTTAGAATGAAATTGTATATATAAATAAAAATACGAAATATACATGTCCATATACAAAATTACATAATTATATAAATATACACGTAGACTTCAAATATATAAATATGCTTATATATTTAAATTCTACGTGCATATTTATGTAATATTTTTACATAATTAAGTAATTTTATTGATTGCAATTTAAGGGACCTGCCTGCCAACCCAGGCCAAAAGTCCAGAGAATTTAATTTGCTAGCACTGTATTTTACCCTGTAACGTACGACACCCTAAAAACTGTACATGGGGGAGGTACTGTTTTACTAGGGAGACTTTGCTGAACACAAATATTAGTGATTCAAAACAGTAAAACATATCACAGCAATGATATTGTCAGTGAAAGTGACTTTTTTTGCATTTTTCACACACAAAAAGCACTTTTACTGATGATCTAATTGTTGTGATACATTTTCCAGTTTCGAAACACTAATATTTGTGTTCAGCAAATTCTGAGTATAACAGTACCCCCCATGTACAGGTTTTATAGCGTTTTTGAAAGTTACAGGGTCAAATATTTTTACATTGAAAATGGCCATGTTGGTTACGTTGCCTTTGAGAGTGTATGGTAGCCCAGGAATGAGAATTACCCCCTTGATGACATACCATTTGCAAAAGAAGAACACTCAAGGTATTGCAAATGGGGAATGTCCAGTCTTTTTAAGTAACCACTTAGTCACAAACACTGGCCAAAATTAGCGTTCAATTTAGTTTTTTACTTTTTTCACACACAAACAAATATGAACACTAACTTTGGCCAGTGTTTGCGACTAAGTGGCTACTAAAAAAGACTGGACATACCCCATATTGAATACCCTGGGTTGTCTACTTTAAAAAAAAATATGTACATGTGCGGTGTATTTCAGAGATTTATGACAGATAATAGTGTTACAATGTCACTATTGATAAATTTTAAAAATGTATGTTTTGAAACCGCAATATCCTACTTGTACTTATAGCCCTATAACATGCAAAAAAAAAAAAAAGCAAAAAAAGCACGTAAACACTGGGTATTTTTAAACTCCGGACAAAATTTTGAATCTATTTAGCAGTTTTTTTTCATTTGCTTTTGTAGATTAGTAAAAGATTTTTCAAGTAAAAGTCAAAAAATTGTTTTTTTAAATTTTTCATCATTTTTTTTTAAACTTAAATTACATGAGATTATATAAATAAGGGTATGTAAAGAAAGCCCCTTTTGTCCTGAAAAAAACCCAATATATAATTTGCATGGGAACAGTAAATGAAAGAGCGGAAAATTACAGCTAAACACAAACACCACAAAAGTGTAAAAAGATGCCTGGTCGCAAATGTACAACATCGCAAAAACAGTCCAGTCCTTAAGGGGTTAAGGTCGGAATTTCACTGATTTGGTCATTCGGTTGTAGCTTTATTGCTGTTAAAGGGACACTATAGTTCCCAGAACAACCACAGCTTATTGTATTTGTTCGAGTGAGTAAAATCATTCCCTTCAGGATTTTTGCTGTAAACACAGTCTTTTCAGAAAAAAAAAATGCAGTGTTTACATTACAGCCTAGGAATAACTTCACAGGCCACTCCTCAGATATCTGCTAGAGGAGCTTCATTGTGCAGTGCTGCAGAGTAAGCAGAGTCTCCACCCTCTGCATGCAGACACTGCACTTTCCTCAAACAGATACATTGAGTAGATGCAGATTAGCCAGGGCTGTGTTTGACATGTGCTGGCTCTGCCCCTGATCTGCCTCCTTGACAGTCTCGGCCAATCATATGGGGAAGCATTGTGATTAGCTCAGACCACCACTTCTGCTTATGTTAGCAGACAGGGGGCAGGTCAGAGGCAGGCAGGGCAGAGTCAGCAGCTACAGACTTTAATACAAGTAAGATTTTACTATATTTAGGGGAGCAAGAAGGGTCCGGAGGACTAGATGGTGGTTTTAATAAGATCAGGAATACATGTTTGTGTTCCTGACCATATAATGTTCCTTTAAGGATCATTGTCATGTTGATGATCCACATTTCATTAAACCTCTGTCCAGGGATAGAAATCATGACTTTCTAAAGAAAACAAAATGTATTACAAGCCATTGTTATCTTAAAGTGCACTTGCCAGCTTATCTTTAGCAATAAAATTATGAGCATTGTGTATTACAGCAGGTTCACACTCCTGAATTATGTAAGTAATCATTAAATGAGACCAAGCTGTGCTTTTTTATTTTTAATCTAGGATGAATTGTACAGGCCACTTAATTACACAAGATTAAACAAAAACCTTTTAATATATTAAGCATTAAAATATAAAATGTATCTTTGACAAAGGCTCTATCTTTTGATCTTTGATAAAGGCTCTCTTCATCCATAATTCATATGTTTTGTTACAATTAAATGTTTTTCATGTTTCCTATTGGTCAGCGCTGCAGAATAGCGCAACATAAATAATTGTAATAGTTCAAAAACATTACCCTTTAGAGCAGGGTGGCCCAAAATGTAGATATCCAGCTGTTGTATAAATACAAATCCCATGATGCTTTGCAAGCCTTTGCAAATCATGGAAGCTGAAAAATAATATTCTGAAGGATGACTATTTACAGTGACAAATGTGTTTGCACAGATTCTGCATACATGCCACTAAGTGTGACACATTTGTAACACAAACATCTCTCTAGAAAGGTTACACAAATTGGAAAACTGTTTTAGATGGGACAATAAATACATATATTGACACCACAAAGTTACTATGTATGTGAAAACTCCACTACAGAAGATGAAAACTGTGCTTCCCAATATTAAATCTATTTTTATGTACTTTAAAATATGCATAACTATAAACTTTTGTCTATTTTTTGGGATTCTATAATACAGAGTTAAAATTAATTTTGCCATAAGAATACAAATCAAATGAATGTGAGTGCACTGAATGCTTAAATCTCCCATATCAGAATCTTTGAAAGCAAATGCTTAAAACAAATCATGCATTGGAGTACACGCTCTCTTAAATGTATATTATGTGATTTGCCTTTAATTTGATAAGTGAAGATAAAAGAACAGCATTAAAAGAAACATTCAATTAACATGACACGTTTTTCTAGACCAGAAAAGATTCATATTCTCTGTTCTCTGTAAACTCTGATAATATGCCAAAGCAAAGGAGATAATCTAGAATTTTGCTTTAGTTTCTCCATATAAAATTTAAAGTAATCTTGATTCCACAACTATGTCAATACCACTGTTCCCTGAAGACATTCTATAGTTGTGTGTAAGCTTTATTTTCAATAGATTTAGCAAATATATGCACTAAATTATATTCTTAAAGCAAATTTCCTTGAATGTAATTCTGATTTACTGCCATCATACCTCCTTTCCATCATTGGAAGGTACAGATGTAAAAACCCCAAGCAGGCTGACTCCCTCAGAACTCAGGTTTTACTGTAATGAAGTGCTCCATGGGGACTATGCCTGGTGTCCATAGAAGTGTGACAGGAACCCTAACCCTGGACTGTGAGAAATGCATAGTAATGATGCAGATGGATGAGCTCCAAACTATATACAGAATTGAAAATCCTTAAACTGTAATATCTGCTATTACTACTTGGCATATTGTAGTTAAAGAACACACATTCAACTCTAAATACAGCAGAAAGTAATTATTTGGGACGTTTACTATTAAACTTACCCATCTTTGATAAAGGGGATTGTAGGTACAGGAGGAAGCAACTCCAGTTTTCCAACGGTCCAGCTTGGACGGTAAATGCACTCATCTGGTACCTTGATCGGTGGCAAACACTGACTGGGAAGAGTTCTTAAAGGAGCAAACATGGAGCATCCCACTAACACTTGACAGGTTTCTGGTTTGTATACATAGGAGAAATCCTGAGGCAAAACACAGTAATATAGACTGTAAACAATGGTTTCTTCTCTATACAAAACATTTTCAGGAATAACTGATTCTGCTTATTTTATTTAATTTTTTGCACAATGAGAATAAGTAAAATTTAATTATTTACATATTAAATATCTGCACAAATATGTTACCGTTCTGTTGAATTTGTGATTAAGAAAATACAATTCTATTCACAACAAAGCATACTAGCAGAGTTATTCACAAAACTACAGACGTATTAGCAATTTAAATCTCATTTGCAAATTGTAGGGTAAAATGGCGAAGCACTTGCTATATGCAAAGTGAGAAAAAAATCTTTCCAGTTCAGGTATTTAAGCCTCAATTCTGGCTTTCATATTAAAATTTCCTAAAGTTTTGTGAGCAACCATAAAAGTTTCTAAAGAATATCCTGCATGGAGCAGATTAACCCCTATACCTTTATGTCAGAAGGTTTTGGGCTGCAGAATCCTTCTTCGACTTCAATTCTAAACTGAGAACTTAGACAAAAGCCACCTCCATCTAGCATTGTTCCTCCAGGTGTAGTGTCCATGTTGCCATAATCTTTATTATTAATGTTCATGGGTGAGAACCCCATAAAATGTTGCTCCAGGGATGGTGGTGTTGGATACATTTTATGAAGGTCTGCTGTACCTATATGGAGATCATGAGGCGTTAAAATCACTAACCAGTAATAGTCATCTCACAACATGGTACTTTTATTAAAACATATTTAGTAATTCTTTAATGTCCAATGAAAAATAAAAAATAAAATAAAATAAAATAAAATCAGGCTTTACTTTCCAGTAAGTGCAAAAAATTAATAAACCCATTAAAGATATATTACTTTCTTGCAGTCCTCACAAACAGCTAACTTTGAAATGCGAAACTACTTTAAAAAAAAATAAAAAAATAAAAATTGAATGAGTTCGTGGTTGTTCAAAATTGAGTTAAAAAGCTCGTGTCTACTATACTGCTGTAATTCTAATTTTACTGAGGAATATCCTACTCTTAAAAATTCACTGATGCACACAGAAGCAATATTAAGCAATTTTTTAAATTTTATTTTTAATATGAAATGGGTCTTATAAAAATAAAAAAAAATTTCCATGGCAGAACTAACTCACACGTGCACTGTAGTTGTGGGACAGTTTATTGTAAAAACCATGCGTCTAGTTTGCTTATTTTATTATTTATATAGCACATCAGATTTCGTAGCGCTGTACAATGGATGCAAAACAAATTATGTAATTATAAATATTAGCATAACTGAAGCTTGCATAACTACTAAACAAAAATATGTATACCATCAGTGACATTTTGCTTAAGTTGTTTAAAAAACGAAAAAAATAAATAAAAAGGACTTCATTTATCCCAGAAATTATATAAAAATAATAAAAAAAAAAAAAAATAAACAAACAAAAAAAACAAAAAACAAACACATAATAGTCTAAAGAACTTTCAATGGGAAAAACTGGTTGATAGAGGAACAATTTACAAATTACTCCTAGAAATTAAACATATGGAAATAAACATGAATTACTTATGCAAGATAAAGGGTCTAGGTTTCCAGATTTGGACTCTTTGTTGTTGGATTTGTCATCACTGTTGAGTATTCTTTTAGATCCAGGCTGCAAATAAAATAAAAATATTAAAATTAAACAATCGAACCAATTCAGCATCATGCCATGTATCCCAAACAGCGAGTGCCACCATTTGCTTTCACACACGCCCTTATAAGCTAAGCATGAAAGAATTAATCTCACAGCAAAATAAACTTGAATTTGCCTTTACTACGTAGTTTAAATACTTAAACATATGCATCAAGCTGGAGATGTCGCATCCCCCTTTTAAACACTGTACAATTTATAAAAAAAATAAAAAATGCATAAAACAAATATAAATGCTTGGTGTTCTGCTGCATTGTTTCATTTATCCCATAAACACTGCACACAACAACATTATAAGCACAGTACGGGATGCAGAGAGCTATTTTCACAGTTAATTTCTGTATTTTGTCATCATTACTACTGTTCACATATTTGCACTTGTAATATATTGCAAGTTTGTGATGTGTTCAAGTTGCAGAAGAGGGATCACAACATTTAAAAAAAAAAAAAAAATCCTAGACCAAAAAAAACACATACTGTAAGTTCGTCTTCATCAGAATTGAAGAGGTTATCCAGATCTGTATATGAAACCACTAGATCGGTTTCATGAAAGAGGCTGGTTGACGCAGTACGGGGTTGAGTGGCTGATCTCTGTGCATCTGTAATAAACAAACCGTAACATTAGATTGTTGAATTGAGCATTATTACTTACATAAGAACATGTCAGAATGCGCTATCAAAGGTAGCTCTAAATTTTGAAAAAAAAATTAAAAAAATGCTTAATTGTATTTTATTCCCTTCCAATATTTTCATCTAAATTGAGTTATTTTGGTGGCTGGCTGCCATCTTGTCAGGAAGGCACAGAGTCCCAACATGCAAAGTATATAACAGTACAAGGAAACCACCTATTACGAGTCCCTGAAAGTGGCCAGGCTCAATGTATAATAAAGAAAAACAGTCACAAACAAGCTTAGGTCAAAAGAATAGATGCAGCATACATCAAAATTAATACAACAACACACAGTGTGGCATCCAGTGAAGTACATGCACCTGCTAAAGATAGGCACTCTGCCACTACTTAAAGGAACACTACAGCGTCAGGAACACAAAGATCTATTCCTGACCCTAGTGCCCATCTAGACCCACTGCCATATAGTAAAATCTTACTTTTATTGCAGTCTGCTGGTGCTGGCTCTGCCTCTGATCTGCCTGCTTGGCTGACATCAGAAGTGATTACCTGAGAGACTCACAATACTTTACTATAGGAAATTATTGGATTGGCTGAACTTGTCTTGGAGGCAGATCAGGGGCAGAGAAATGGACTGATTATACTCACTAGAACAAATACAATAAGCTGTAGTTTTTTTTGGTGGCTATAGTGCCCCTTTAATTTAATATGTTAAAAAGGTTATTGAACAGTTAAGTTATTCCCCAGATGCTTGACCGCAAGATTTACGGGCTCTACGGTTTGGCTGCCAGAGGAGAGAAGGAAGGGAAGAAATGGGCGCCAGTGACAGGCTAAGCGTGAGCTGTGAGTAACAGTAAGCATTGTTAGGATTTCAGAAATTATCAGTCCATTAGCGAAGATGTTTTACACCAGGCTATAACTTTAAATTCTCTGAAACCTTTATCTACTAGACACAGGCATGAAATGGGAAATAAGGTCACATTTTCAAAGGATGTGCTATAAATGCCAACATTTATTGAGATGGTAAACTGAAAGGACAACCTCTTATCTATTAGATCAACTTTTCAAAAGGCAAAACTTAACTAAATACATGGTCTTTTATATACATGTGAATTAGAATATGAAAGTTATGGCAAAACAAACCCACACAAAAGGGAATCAATATTAACAGTCAAGACATATGGTGTTGTAGGCAGACTTTGCCACACCAATGTTGTGGACTCCATCTCCTCTGGTGCTTTGCCAGCATTATGGGAGATGTAGTCCAAAACATTGTGAGGTTGTCTGCTCCTGGTTGTAGTATAAGCCATTACTATTTTATCATATTTAAAGTCTCACCCTGTTTAACTGATGGTGTAAAGAGTGACATGGGATCTTCGCCTTCTTGAGCTAGGACTGCAACATTTGAAATTCCATCTTCTCCCTAGAGAGTAACCGTAATTAAGTACACTATTAGATAGGGATCGACAGATACAGATTTTTTTTAGTGCACATACAGATACCTATAATCTGTGAACGTTCAGGCAGATAGCCGATAACGATATTCTGTACATTTACCAATTAAAAAAAAACAAAACAAAAAAACCGATTTCTACACAAATCTACTTTTAACTGAACAGGTTTATCATTTATTTAAAAAAAAAAAAAAAATTTCATTAAGTGGTAAATGCACACAATTTACATGCCAGTCAGATTTTTTTTTTTTTTTTAAGGCCTTTAACAATATTTACTGTTCCTGTCCCTTAGTGCTCCTCTCCACTCCCTGGTGTGCCTCATTATCTCTCTTGTAGCGTGGCCGAGCGGAGCGGACCGCGGTACACCAGCTTCAGTTTCCTGTACCCAACCAGACTGACAGGAAGTGCTCTCTCAGTTAATACAGGTACAGGAAACAGGCTCCTGTACCACGGTCCGCTCTGCTTCACTCCACCACGCTACACTGAGTGACTGGTAGAGGGAGCGCTGTGAGCTTCCTTTCTGCCGGTCACTCGATTCTTGCGCCCCAATGCAGCCGCGTGTTCCGCTTTACGGAAGCGTGCGCAGGGCCACTGCCGCCTCTCACATTATCGGCAATATCGGTATCAATAGTGGCAGATACCGATATTTTCCAAAATCCACATTATCGGCCGATATCTGCCAAACCGATAATCGGTCTAGTCCTACTATTCGAGTGTATGAAATAAACAACTGCCACTGACGGCCATTTATTAAAAATTAATGCTTGAATATGGATACAGGTTGTGCAATTTATTGTTTATTCCGCATCTACATGGCACTTAATCTAATCAACCACTCAATACATCCATTAAAACTTAATAAGAGGCTTGCCAGGTAGTAAGTGATGGTAAAGTCTAAACAAACCAGTTAACAGGTAGGGAAAAAAAAACAACGCAAAGCTAGAATGAAAATAGTGAGTCATACTTAAATATATTAACCACTCAGATACAATTGATCAGTTTTTAAACCAACGTGCTGCAAGTTGCCTCAAAGCAGCTAATCTATAGTTCACTCACCTTTGCTTTCTTTGTGTTTTCCCTTTCAATGCTTGGTCTATCTTTTTTGTCAGAAAAAACAAATTCCACATCACCATCTACAAACGCGTATGGATCAGGTTCCTGATCAGTATCTGATCCACTTGTTGTTATGAACTGGTTTTTGCTTTGATACTGTTGAAATAATTCTTCTGATATCTTCAAAGGCATATTACATTGCACCATTAACCTGTTAAAAAAAACAAAACAAAAAAAAAACACTTATCTACAACCCAAAACTTAAACAGAGGCAACCAAAGATATCAATGATAAACACTGGCTGGTGGACAAACCTGAAAATGCCACATTTATCTACAATGTTAGGGGTAAAATCACCTCAAGCTGTATTACTTTACTTTTAGAACACTGGTTATAACAACTATTAGAAGATCGGTTCGAAATAGAAAACCGTATCATAGTGGGTATTTCAGTTAAAATGAAAATGTGTGCACAACATGCTAGAACAGAAAAAAAATGAGAATTTTTTTTTTTTTTTTTTTAAAAGGGAGATGAAAGAACAAGGGGGAGGGGAGGCTTTCCAATATTTTAGAGGATAGCACTAGCATATTTGGCTAAATGGATGACTGGGTCAACTCAACCTGAAAACTATTTGAAAGCTTTGTTATCAAGAAAGTGAAAAGCATATGCAATGCCAGGAGGGTCCCCAGCAGCCTGACACCTCGGTAATGATCGGGCTTAGACTTCTGCCACCCACTGTCAGGTGTAATCTCCATCTTCGCAGCCTGACTTCCTTCCACTGGAGATGAAGACCGCTAGGGACCCTTATTTTACTGTTAATACTTTGAAAAATGGGGGAAAATGCCAATGGACTCCAGTCATTCTAACCATTTCAATGAAAGAGTGGTTACAATGCTTATAGTGAGGTCCATTAAGCGGTTAAACATTGGTTGCTTTTCTTAAATTATATGACCAAAGTCTTACTCTCTAGCAAAGATTATGTTCAGAACCACAAGAATAAACACTTGAAAGCAGATGCATTAACTTTATGGATCAATGACGTAAGAATGCATCACAAGTTAGAAGTCTTAAGATCCTATATCAAAATGGAAAGTGCAACTCATTTAAAGAATACATAGATGTATAAAGCTGCATATATTAATTAAGTAGGCCATTCCACAATAGAGTTAGAGTATTTAGGAACATAGAGATTACATTGAGATTGCAAGTAAACCCATCTTTCTAACGCTGGCAGCTGGGGCCCTAAATGGAGACTATGGCTCTAGAGTGCTAGGAATAAACATTTGAGTCATTACAGTTGTGACATTGTACGACTTCAAGTTTATTTCCATTACTACCAAAAGATTTGCTTTTGTATTGTTTTGCATTACTGAAACTTGATTGCCAACCAACTGTTGCACTACACAGCTCTGTTTCATAGTAAGTTCCTGGAAGCGGCTACAATCTAACGTGGATGGTGTTGTCTGAATTGTGCAGACCTAAATCTGTTAAGCTAGGGTAAATTACAAGACACATAACAGGAGGAAGTTGGTATCCTTTATACAAGTAATATGTGTAAATATGTTATGACTTTAAAATTTTAACTGAGCTTCCATGTTTATGATTGAGTTGGATCTTACAACAACACTGGTTTTAACACAATTTTACTATAAGGTTTGTTCGATAAACAATGAAATTTAAAAACTCAATTTTCAAACTGTCAGAGCTGGAGGGGAAAAAATAAAATCCCTACAAACTAAAGTTTACCTATATTTTTAATTATGCTGTTTTTGGCTTAATCTCAGTTTATTTTTCAGTTAATCACAATTCACAGTGAATAAGTAAACCGGTCTAAGCAGAACACATGAAGGTGAAGACTTACTCTGTGACAGAAGTTATGTGCTCTTTCCCAGACAACCCAAATGTATCATCTTTTAATTGATCATTTGGAAGCTGAGGAGGGAGAAATTCGGTTTCTTTCTTCTTTGGGACTTTGTAATACTTCCAGGTACTGTCAGTTTCATCCTCTTCTAGATTAACTGCAGTGCCAACATACATGGTTGGCTCCAACATTTCTGAGAATGAAGGAGCAAATGTTTGGGATAAGCCATCAATCCTCTCATCTATTGGCTTTGCTGGAATTAGTGGATCTGGTGTTGGCATTTGATAAAATTGCTGACTTTGAGGAGTTGATGGGTTTTTCATAGTGTCACCTACTTCATCCAATACTTCACAAGGATGAGGGCTGAGAGGAGGAGGTGGAGGAGAGTTGGCCAGTTCATTGCCATGCAGCTGGGCATTTTTTGCTACATCATTGGACCGAATATTTGTAAAGCGGCCTCTACCGTCTTGGGATCGAATCCCAAGTCTCTGACTGGCAGTGTCTGTCTCCATATTCACATCATCACTAAGTGATGCACGGTGATGGAAAGGCGTTAAGGGGCGCTTCTGGGGCTTGTCACCCTTTTCCTGCTTCTCATTAGTCTTGTGCTTTTGGGCTGCCTGCTGCTGAGGTCCAGCAGGCACCACTTGCCCTGGTTGACCTGAATTCCGCTGCTTAAGATTTTTATGCCTGTAAAATGAAAGCAAGCACAAACACATTTAACATTTTCAAAGTAAAACCATATTGCATTTCACATGCATCTGACCACTGCATATCTTACCAATTAAGCAAACAAATAGAAAATCAAACTGTAAAATATTTCACATTAAAAATCATCTGGGAATATTTACAAACCGATACAGATAAAAATAAAAGCAATGTATGCAGTTAAAGATTAAAAAAAAACAAAAAACTGCATCAGCCGCCACATAAACATCAAGAGTACAAAAACTGTCTAAGGACAAATCTTATAAACTGCTGAATAATTTAACATAAATTTTCACATTATAATACAAATATACACTACAAAAGGAATTATACTGGATACTGCAAGTTTAAAAGTGATACAAGCACCAAAACAAAGTAAGCTTAAGGAAGCAGTTTTTGTATACATCATGACATTGCAGTGTCAGCCCTCTATTATCTGCCATTTAAGAGAGAGAGATCGAGAGAGATATAGATATATATCTGGTATTTCTCAGTCTCCATGAAAAATTGATGGATGCTTGCTTTTCATAGTAATTTGTGTTCTAGCCACAGGTAGGCAGTGTGGGTCTTAATGAACTGGTATGTGTAACAAACAGTTTGTTAAAGGAACACTATAGTCACCTAAATTACTTTAGCTAAATAAAGCAGTTTTAGTGTATAGATCATTCCCCTGCAATTTCACTGCTCAATTCACTGTCATTTAGGAGTTAAATCACTTTGTTTCTGTTTATGCAGCCCTAGCCACACTTCCCCTGGCTATGATTGACAGAGCATGCATAAAAAAAAACAACAACTGGTTTTACTTTCAAACAGATGTAATTTACCTTAAATAATTGTATCTCAATCTCTTAATTGAACTGTAATCACATTCAGGAAGCTCTTGCGGGGTCTAGCAAGCTATTAACATAGCAGGGGATAAGAAAATCTTAATTGAACAGAACTTGCAATAAAGAAAGCCTAAATAGGGCTCTCTTTACAGTAAGTGTTTATGGAAGGCTGTGCAAGTCACATGCAGGGAGGTGTGACTAGGGTTCATGAACAAAGGGATTTAACTCCTAAAATGGCAGAGGATTGAGCAGTGAGGCTGCAGGGGCATGTTCTATACACCAAAACTGCTTCATTAAGCTAAAGTTGTTCAGGTGACTATAGTGTCCCTTTAATACATACCTTGAACAGACGCAAGTTGTTCTCTGTGTAGATTCAACAAAATCCCAGGATGTGGACTTGTCAGATATCTCTTCCTCGCATACACCATTCGAAGTGGCTGAATATTTCCTTCTAGAAGAAAAATAAGACAATTTAAATAATGTAAAGTGACCACACAAAAAAACACCCTGCTATAATTGAAAGGAAAACAGAATTTCTACACTCTTAAGTAATTATTAACCCCTTAAGGACACAGCTTTAGAAGCTTGTCTTAGCCTTAGGGACACAAGCCATTTTTGCATTTTGTGTTCAAACGCAATTTGCATCTCTGTCATTTATTGCACCAACACATATATACACACACCATTTTTTTTTTAGGGCAAACAGGGCTTTAATTTTATGTCACATATACATTCTCATTAAATATATATATATAAAAAAAAAAATTTAAAAACCCGTCAAAAATAAAAATTTTATGTGTGCATAATATGTCCAGCTTAGAAAAAGTAATTCAAAATAAATTCATTTATGTGTCTTGATTTATGAATTACATCATATGTATAGGATTTCAGCTTATTTTGAAAGTTACAGGTCACAAAATACAAGGACTAAAATAAAATGTTAATTTGCAACAATTTTAGAAGTTGGTATGTTTGTCTTGTAGGTTTAGTAGCCATCACAGAAATAAAAAAAAAATTGCCACACAAAAGTATATAATTTACATAAAGTAGACATCACGGGCTATTTACTTAAGGTTAGTTTGACACTTTATGTAGCCATTTCATCACCAATCTCTGCTAAAATATTGGAGTAAACTTTAGTTTTTTCTTTATTTTGGCATATACACATAAGGTTTTTGTAATGTGTATTTTGTAAAGCTGGTGTGTGTTATTCCTGCACAGAACCCCATATTGTTTTCAACTACATCTGCTGAGTATAACGATATCCCTATTGTATGCCTTTGGCACTTTTCTGTAAAGCTCCAACACCATATAAGAGACAAGGCTATTTCAGTTTCTATTGTTAGAATTTTTGTAGATGGATCTGACGGGCCTACGTCTCATTTTAGGGTATTATAGCAGTGTGACTGTTCAAATAACCCCACAGAGGGCTTTCATTTGCTAAAGCAGACAACCCAGGATATCTTATATGGTGTATATAGTGCCTTAACTTGTCACCATTTTTCCACCAATTTATGTCAATGTTTGTGGTGAGGGGAAAAAAAATAAAATTGCATTTTTACATATATGTTGCATTTTTGTGGAGTATTCTTACACTGTCATAAAACCCCCCAAATTATGCTAAATTACATCTTCTGAGTAAAACAATATGCCCAATGTATGACCTAGACACTCATTTGTGAAGTTACAGTGCTGTAAAAGAGACGTGACAATTTCAGGCTTTTAAGTATGAATTTTCATTGAGGATTTTGATGCGTTAGTGTCCCACTTTGGAGCACTTGAGCAGGCTGCATATTCCAGCTACCCTATAGAGACATACCATTTCTTAAAGAAGACATCCCAGGGTATTTCAAAAGGCATATTTTGAACCTTAGCGTGGGGTAATTTTTCCGCTAGCTTGTACCAAGTGTAGTGGTAATTTTTTTTAAAGTTTGTTTTCTGCCTGTTTGACACACAAAGTGAGTTTGCACAGTATATTTTGCAAATCTTATGCGTGCTACAACTGTATTAAAATTCATATGTTTCTCAACTATGTCGTCTGAGTACAGCAATACCCCCATATGTACCTTTGCCAGGTATATGTGGATATGGAAGGGGCACATTTGAGACACAGACGTTCCATTTTTTTTTCTAACTTAATTTTTACGCTGTGTCCATGTTCTCTTTTTAGAGTAATTTGGCTGGTTGGTTATTCAAACTTCCCCCACAAACACATACTATTTATTAAAGAATACACCCTGGGGTAATTCAAAAGACATATTTTGAACCTTAGCGTGGGATCATTTTTTCCTCTAGTTTGTTCCAGATGTAGTGGTAATGAGCATTTTTAAATGTATTTTTTTTTTTTTTTACTTTTTATAACTTGTTTTTAAACTTTTTTTTTTCTTATATTTTTTAAACTTTTCTAAACTTTCTTAAAACTTGTTTACACATTTAACATATTTAGAAACACTTTTTTACCGTTAACCCCTAACTAGCAGTAACTCCCACCCACCACAGCTAGCAAAATATATAATTTTAAAATATTTAAATTAAAGTGAACCCCTGCGGGTTAAAAAAATAAAAATAATTAGATCACAGTATAATACTGTGCACTGTATTTTGATCAATGTGTTCAGCTGGCAGGGAAGGGGTTAATTTTAATTAGGACTGGGTAAAGAGGGGTGGGATTTTTTTTTTTTTACTTTTCAAAAAACTTTTCTAATGTTAACTTCTAGCTAGCTGAACACCAAATTCCCCAATTCCCCTCTAACTTCCACCCATCCCAGCTAGCTAAAATATATGTTTAATATATTTAAATTAAGAAAATAAAGTTAACCCTTCAGGGTTACCAAAAAAAAACAAAAACAAACAAAAAAAAAAAACAAAACACACAAACATTGACCCTCAGGGGTTTTAAAAAAAATAAAAATCAGTAAAATGTAATCCGTGATCAATTGGCAGGGACGGGGTTAATTTTTATTTAAAACGGGTAGAAGATCAGCAGTGATCTGTCTCCCTGCACTTCACACACAACGCGGAAGAGCAGGGAGGCGGATCAGAAGTCCCTGCAGCACATGTGCTCGCTCTGACAGCCTCTTAGAGTGATCAACTCTGCAGGGACAGCGCAAATGGGTGCTTCCTGTCTGCCTCTAATACAGAGACAGACCGGAGGAGCGTTAACCCCCGCAATCTGGGGATAACTTTAGCGCATGACAGACCCGGTCCGTCATCTGGCGTTAACTGCTTCCCCGGCATGATGGACCAGGGCAGTCATTTGTCACTAAGGGGTTAAAGGGACACTATAGGCCCCCAGACCACTTCAGCTAATTGAACTGGTCTGGGTACAGTGTCCCTTTTACCCTTAGTGCTGTAATATTAAACATTGCAGTTCCAGAGAAACTGCAATTTTTACATTGCAGTAATAAGTCTGCCTCTAGTGGCAGCTGGTTGTCCTTAGCCTCTGCCTGAGGATATCCAGAGTCAGATCCCATAGGAAAGCACTGTATTCCTGGTACTTATAGTATCCCTTTAAAGAAATTTTTTAAAATAAAATAATCATCAAAATTACTTTATTTTGTAATCAATGCAATAGAAAGCAAGTGTGAACTTGTTAAAACACCAGCATTAATTTCTCTTATTAAAGTTATGTTTAGTAAAATACAATTTATTTCATACATTTGCTGTTCATTGCACTAGTACAGTGTAGACTAAACGCTATTCTTGAAGAGTGCCTTGTAAACCAATTTTTTGGATGAAAACATCCACTTTATAGTAGTTAAATCATTTATACTGACAAAAATATGCTCAAATTATATCGCAGGAATTCAGTGTAACCGACATTTACGTGATTTGTACCAAGCATATCAGGAGTATGTTGGTACTAATCAAATACTCCCATTGTAGTAATCACTGACGAGTTGCTTTTGCTACTATGTTAGCATAAAACAAGCCAATGACCAATATTAAAATATGACAGTAATAAAATGCTTACTTGTTCTGAGATCTGTTCATATTGCATTCTTGCCATACTCTATCTACCACTTGGTTAGCCAGTTTCCTTGGTATTTTTCCACCATGTTGACTAGTACTGTCAGAATTAAAACTGTCCGACACAGATTGAAACTTCACCCATTTCTGAGCAGATTGGGCATCAACTGTGAAAAGAGCACAATAATTTATGAGAAAGCAAGCGTTAAATACAGACAAATTGAAATGAAATGTGTGTGGAAACAAAAAGTCAGAATCACAACCAAAAACAAATGTAAACAAGAGGACTACAATCTACCATAAACACCTGAATTTAGACATTGATTGGGATTTTAACAATATTGAACGAATTCAAAGAAATAGTTTATGTATAGATTCAGCACACTCACTATAACAAGTACTTTGTACATGTTTTGTGTTGACTACACTTTCTAAGATTCAATAAACATTTAACTCCTTGAGGATCATTAACTTTCTGGTCTCCTAACTGAAAAGACCCATTAATTTAAAAAGATAGCCATTTATTGCTGGTAATGCAAACCCCATTTATACATTGCAGGCAAAAGATTTTTGGTATAGAGAGGTTGACAAATGTATTTTGAAAAGTTAAAATAACTCCAGTTAATAACAAAACAGATATGGCTAGAATCTATTTAATAATACATTTTCTGCTTTTTAGCAAAATGTAAACAAAGTACACACATACAGGTGTTTCAGTTGAGATCTATAACCTTAAGATGCATGCATGTAATGTATAATGTATGTACATAGGTCAACAGATATACCGGCCAATGAGCTAAACTGATGCAATGACTAATGAAAGCACAGAGTAATGCTGTAAATATAAATTTACTAATTACATATTTCTTATACATTATTGATGGAACATAAACAAACATTTAACTAGCACACAGGTCATATATCCGTTCACAATGTAGTAAAGCAAAATGTATACGTTCACACACCTGTTTGAACTTCTTCTGGGGATGTCGGTGGAGTCAGTGTTACAGAGGACATTGCCGGATCTCGGGAAGAAGCAGGCACTTGAACACCTACACAGGTGTTTGAACAGTGAGTGGACCCAACTGGGCTGGTAGTAGGGATGTCTGATTGAGGAACCAGAACAAAGCAGGCAGGATACACCATTCGGACACCAGCTGTAAGGAGTCGTACACAATTAAGTTATTGTCACATTTGTTTATCCTTGCATTTTTTTCCATGACACAATAATGCTTAAAAAAATGTGTATATACGTATCTATAAAGCAAATCCTTTAATTTTAAAGGGAGAAAGGTGGGGAGAGAGGATTAGAAAATTGTAATTTCCTATTTTGTCTTGTGAAAAATTGTGTTCACAAAATGTTTAAGATTTTGTGGTGCAAAAAGAGTATAAATACATACATAAAAATATATAAACAAATAAGTGACCATTTTACTTTATGTAGTGTATTATACATAAGTAATCAAAAAAAAAAAAAGATATGTGCACACTACTGTTTAAAGGGAACTATGTTTTAAAATTTGCTTTTTAAGTCCTTGGTGTTCCTTATTCATGTTAGATTATTGGGTCCTCCTCATTACCCTACCCCCACCCCCCATAATATAATGCTAATATATTAAAATATATTAAAATGTTAAAGGGGCACCCAGACAACTTCACATCATAATTAAAGTGGTCTGAATGCAGTGCCCTTGTCCCCTTAGAAGTGCAGTGTAAAACATTGCAGTTTCAGACAAAATGCCTCTAGACAGCCACTAGAGATTATTCCTGCAGTATCAACACTGAACGTCCTCACACTTCACATGACGATGTCCAGCTTCTTGACAAATCCCATAGGAAAGCATTGATTTAATGATTTCCTGTGGGGAAGGCCTAATGTGGAGGGTTGACAACATAAGAGCTGTGGGACACTAAAGCGTTGGGAATTCAGGTTTTTTTATTTTTATTCCTGATGCTACATGGCACTAGAAGAAGTGCAGAGACGAGCTACAAAATTGATAAAAGGAATGGAGCATTTTAGTTATGAAGAAAGGTTAAAAAATGTAATTCTCTTTAGTTTGGAAAAACGGCGCCTGAGAGGGGATATGATAGCATTATACAAATATATTCGAGGCCAGTACAAACCATTATCTGGAAATCTATTCATAAACAGGGCTATACATAGGACACAAGGTCACACAGTTAGGCTGGAAGAAAGGATATTTCATCTAAGGCAAAGAAAAGGTTTTTTTTACAGTATGAGCAATAAGGATATGGAATTCTTTGCCTGAAGAGGTGGTTTTGTCAGAGTCTATACAGATGTTTAAACTGCAATTGGATAAATACTTGCAAAAACATAACATACAGGGATATACATTTCTAATTAGTGGGGTAATAGCTGCTTGATCCAAGGAGACATCTGACTGCTATTTTGGGGTCAAGAAGGATTTTTTCCTAGTTTTTTGCAAAATTGGAAGCGCTTCAGACTGGGTTTTTTGCCTTCTATTGGATCAATAGCAAAAACATGTGTAAGGGAGGCTGAACTTGATGGACGCAAGTCTCTTTTCGGCCATGTAACTATATACAGTGTTCCTTTAATTTTATATGGAGGAAATTTACTGAGCTCTATTCCTGAAGGGGACTTTAGCAATAAAAAATAAATAAATAAAAAAATGGTGTAAACTCGTCTTTGGACTGAGAAATAAGAATATTGGACAAATCAGGTCTGAAGAAAAATAAGCAGAAATGCAAGACTTAATATCAAAAACCTAAACCAAAAACTGGTTTGCCAATTCCTTGCAAGATTTGGGTATTTCAAAGCACTTGCAACTCCTTAACAAATCATGGAGAAGATACTGCTTCTACTAGACCACTCAGATACTGCTTCTACTAGATGACCTAGCGTGGAAAAAAAATAAAGCCAAATACATTTATACAGGATACTTTCCATAACCCATAACATACAGTTGTAATCAGAATTATTCAGTCCCCACTGAAAATCAGGTTAATTGTCAATATTTACAGACTTTCAGCTGCTTGTAATGAACAAATCAAACAAAAGCAATTGAAATGACTCAACAGAATGAATGCTTCAAGTGGTTTCCACAAATTCAACTAAAAATGCAACTTATAAGGACTTCTCCAGTCTCAAAATTATTCAACCCCTTTATGTCAAGCACCTTCAGTACTTCGTAGAACACCCTTTTGCTGTTATGACATGCTTCAAACGAGATGCATAGTCAGACAACTTCTGGCAGTGTTCCTGAGAAATCTTCACCCATTGCTCATGAGCATTGGCCTCCAGTTCAGTAATATTCTTAGGTTTGCATGCTGCAACCATCTTCTTGAAATCCCACCAGAGATTTTCTATGGGGCTCAAGTCAGGTGATTGGAATGGACACTTGAATTTTCCAGGACTACTTCTGCAACCAAGCTTTGTGCAATTTGAGGTATAGTTTGGATCATTGTCTTGTTGGAAGGTCCAATGACTCCCGCTCTTCAGCTTCCTCACAGATGGATTGACGTTTTCTCCTAGGATTGCTTGATACTTCAATGAATCTATCTTCTCCACACACTGCAGGTTTTCCGTGCCAGAGGATGCAAAGCATTGTTTAACTGTAAGCACAGTGTTCTTTTCAGCGTATGCTTCATTTTTCTTCTTCCTCCAGACATACTGCTGATCCCCTGGGCCAGACGGTTCCAGTTTTGTTTCATTGCTCCAAAGAATAGAATCCCAAAATTTAAGTGGATTATTTATAGGATTTTAAGCATACTGGAGCATACTTTTCTTGTGCTTTTGGGTAAGTAGTGGTGTTCGTCTTGGAGTTCTGGCATGGAAACATTCAGCGTTTAGTATACACCTTACTGTGCTCACTGAAACCTCAGTACCTGTTGCTACCAAGTCTTTCTGCAGGTCTTTCGGTGTCACTTGAAGGTTTTTCACAACTTGCCTTCTCAGAAATCTGGTTGCAGACACTGATAACTCCCTTTTTTGCCCCATCCAGGTAGTGTAACCACTGCTCCTTCAACTTTGAACTTGTGAACTATGCTCCCAACAGTGTCTCTAGGAACATTCTGCGCCTTTGTTATCTTTTTGTACCTCATTCCTTATTTGTGAAGGGCCATTTTTTTAGACTTAGCCATATTTCTAATATGAAGTCAAACAAGACACTCAACAAATCCCTAACCAGTTCAGATAGTTCAAGTTTTCCAGCACAAGCATACCAGGTGCAACTAATGAAGCCCTTGATTAGTTGTATCTGGTGTTCTTGAGACACCTGTTTTGCATATTTTTGCTGTTGAGTTATTAATTTCAGAGCTTGAATAATTTTAAGACTGGAGAATTCTTTGTAAGTTGCACTTTAAGTTGCATTTGGGGAAACCACTCACAGCATTTGTTGTGTTGAGTTATTTCAATTGATTTTGTCTGTACATTTTGACAATAAACCTGATCTTCAATGGGGGTTTGAATAATTTTTATTACAACACACATATTCCCTGAGATATTTGAGATTAACAAGGGACACTTTGGGTTAAGTTATATTTGATAATATATAAAATTATAATTCCAAAATTAGAATGATCCAATTTCATGGAACAAACTGAACACAATAAGTTTGGCATTCAGTTAAACACAGTGAGCAGCTGACCTCAAGCTTGGGATTATTCTCGGCGCATTTTACAACATATTTCCTAATTCATAACACTAGGAGCACCACAAGATATATATATTTTTTTATCATGAACGGAACACATTAACATTAGGTATGCAAACCTGTATTCCTAACTCTATTGTATCCTAATGCTAGATAAATTGTGGCCTCCATCTCGCAGTGTGCTGTATAAAGTTAAAACAGCTTTTTACATACCTTTTCTTCGCTGCCAAGGCTTTCTTGGCTTTGCTGCACATGCCGCCTGCTGCAACGTCATCCAGCTGTCTTGTTGATGGCCAGACTGATGTGCATGCTGTGCTTCCAAATGCTTCTTATAGGAAAATATTGTATACATTGGTTTCCTATGAGTTGCACTGGTCACATAATAGTGTTTCGTTGGTTGTTCTTGTGGAAGGGCCTCTAGTTATTGTCTGCATAATAACCACTAGAGATGTGTTTAACCCTCCTGTAAAGACATTACTGTTTGTACAAAACAGCAATGTTTTTACATTGCAGTGTTAACGTGACAGGACCACTGCACCCATTTCATTGAGGTGAAGTGCTCTGGTTGCCTTTTATGGTCCTTTAAAACTGTACTTATTAATTAAAGTTGCAAGCTAATCTCAGATTCATTATGTTTAAAGTGATTACGTTTTCCTTGTCAAATAGCTAACATCACCAAATTTCAGTTTAACAAGTCTCTAGCCCTTTTGTCACAATTTTAATGTGCTGCTAAGAGTAAAATAACCATCACCATTCACGCTCCAGATTAGACTCATCAACACAAACCACTGTTACTACTCCATATGCTAACTTAATAGTGCGAAGTTGCTAATTTTCACTGGCAAATTTCTTTCATTTCCTCTGGGAGCAGGATAGCTTTTAAATTCAGCAGTAAGTGCTGAAAGTACAGGGTTCAACACACATCCAAAGCGTCATCCCAGTCAATGATAATGACAAAAAAACTATTACCACTTAAATGGAATTTGGGATAGTTAAAATCAGTACATATTTTCTTTCCCCCAAAAGAAATCTGCTGGTCTTCAGATCACTGTGACACTTTGAAAAAGCTCTTGAGTAGTAAAACACATTAATGGTTACACATTATTTTATGGTTTTATTGCGAACCCTCCCCCCCTTTTTTTTTATTTATTTTTTTTTTTTTAAAGATAGCATATTTGTTGATTCCCCTGGGCCATCCTAAACTCAAATTTCTTGGTGGGAATTACACTAAGCACTTACTTCCCATATGGTATACACGGTATGTTCTCCTGTGTTTTATACTACATACCACTGCAGAGAGGCAAAGTCTATATCCTGGAGTGGACATTGTAATTTACAAGAGCCAACTGGAGGCTCTATATCATGCGAGTGCACTTAATTGCTGATCTAAAATGTATTTAGTTAACATAATACACTATGTTGGTGCCTCCCTACATTCTGACTCGTTACATATTCCATAAGACATCAAGTTTGGACCAAGAAATACACCTTTTGTTCACAAGCATAGATTGTACTGCTCAAGTGCATGAAGTGGAGCTTATTTTACGCTCCAAAAAAAAGTGTAAGTGCCTTTATTTTTTTTGCTCATTCCTATTTTAACAGTGACATCATATTCTATCCAATTATCGTTGTTCCCCCCCTTTTTTCATATTACGAACATCCAAAGACATTTCCAGGCACTACTTCCACCTCCTCCTTTTTACAATTGTTGCAAAGGCCCAAAAAGATGACTTTACTTAATTTCCAAAAGCCAATTTAATACTAGGCAATGTTAGCCTTTTCAAAACAAGCATTCAAACCAATGGAATCTACTAGTGACACGGTGTACCTTTCCCAGTGTGGAAGAGCTCTATGACATTGGAAAGAGTCTAATGAAAGTGTTTTGCAGCATCGGGTTGTTACAAATGAAGAATGGACATTGCAGCCTTTTCTCAAAATGAAAGGCTGTAATCGTAAATATCAAAGTGATAAAGCAAACAGTATACACACTAAAGACAGAATAGTAATCTGCTAAATTGGAGTGATCCCAGGTGTACCTCACTAACACCCAAAAGTACAGACAAACAAAAGTGGGAACAACATCCAATAAGCGTACAAAAATTCAAATACAACGTGGAAAATGGAATCCAAGGCTGAAAAATTCAAATTCAAAAATAAAAACAAAATCAAAAGTCTACTGGACTCTTGATTTGTTTTTGTTATTTTTTCCTGCTTTTTCATTTGCCTGAGGCCAGAGTTGGAATTTTTCCAGTTTCACCATGCTGCGGTTTTGTTCCACTTGAAGTGGAGATATGCATGTTCACATCTGTCTGTAAGTGTAATCTAATAAACGTATTTTGTACTTTAACATACTTCACCATGTATGGTTCTTTTTATCGAGAGAGAGAGAGCAAGCGAGAGCGCGAGACACACACACACACACCCACCCACCCACAACCCCTTGTGGAACTCAAATATAGTTCTATTAAGGGGCTGTAAGAAAGTCACCAGGTGCCTTACGGAGCGACAGCATACAAACTATAACCATTATTGATCATTTAATGTTAAAAAGTGACATTAATTGTATACAAAGTGAAACCAGTTTATTGTAATTGGTCCCGTTTAGCTTTAAAAAAAGGGCATATACTGAGATTAGAAAAACAAGAATGAATTGCATTAATAAAAGTTAAATAAAGAGGAAACAAGCATCTTACCAACTAGCACTTCTACAGCTGCCAATGAGTCATCTTCCCAATCCATGTCTTCTGTCGTTTCTTCTGAGCTTTCCTTAACAGTGGCTGATATGGGATAAAACTGTTTCCATTCACCAATCAGTTTCTTTGTAGAGGAATCTGACATCTTGAAGGACTGTCCTGTGAGGGTTCCATTCAATCCAAATGGGCTTAGGATAACTAAAGGATGAAATAAAAATTTTTCAAAAAACACAAATTCATACAGCCACCCTTTTAGTTCCTCCTTCACAACATGCAGTGTTCTCTTCATATTCCAAAAACACAACTTTATTTAATGTGAAACAACTTTATGTAATGTATTTATTGTGAAAGACACAAACTAGCATTTTGCAGATCATTTGTTACCTCTCTACAGCAGACAGCAAAATAATTGAAAGGGGAACCATCACTCTGAAATTTGCACAATATACAGATTAAAGAATAGCGCAAATACACAATACTGCCATATAGTGGAACTAATCCACATATCTGTTTGATGAGATAGAGTATTTTAAGTAGCCTAATATTTAAATTTGCGTGTGCACCGTTCCTTAATCTGTATATTGTATAAATTTTGGTCTCTACAGCACCATCATTTCTGAGAAATGCATGTTCGGGTGTACCCCCAAGTCCCTTTTTCCCCCCCATTACTATGTAAGTTTGGAGTCCAGACCAGATCATTTTGGGTTGGGTGATTAGCCCCCCAGCTTCAGAGGACCCTTTAGAGGTGACCACAGGAAAATTTAAATTTGAGTACTCTCCCAGTAGTTATAACTTTTATTAGATATATAGAGCAGATATATTAGAGCCGATACCGATACTCTGGGAACTTTCAGGCCGATAGCCTACCGTTACATTTACCATTCTGGTACATTTACCGTTTTGAAAAGAACATTTCTAGAAAAGAAAATATACATGCCAATAAGATTTGTTTTAGGTTTTCAAGAATATTTGTGTTTGTGTGTAGTGGATGCAGTGAGTATTTGATTAGTGAATGCAGTGTGTTTGGGTAGTGGTAAGTACCCCCCCTCACCTTAATGTTCCTCTCTTTTCTTTTAGTGGTCCCCTCTATCCTAGTGTTCCTTTTCCCTTCCTTCCCCTGTACCTTCGTGCCCTCCCTTAATTTCCATCCCCCCTCCCCTGTCCCATAGTGTTCTTTCCTTAAACAAAACAAAAAAAATATGTAACTTGTGTTAACCGCAATTCATAAGAGGCTTTTAAATTTATATTAAAAACATTTAGCAAACAACTTCAGATGGAGCAAAGCTAAAGCAACCATTGCATATTCAGATGAGAAAAACTGCTATTTCTCTTCTCTGTGAGCTCTCTCTATGATGACAGCCAAGTGCAAGTGGCATGGTTTGGAACAATTTTTGAGAGCTAAGATAGGGGCATCCAGTTGCAGAATAAAAGCTGTAAACATTGCATATTTATTTTTATGTTCACATCTATTACATTTTTACAAAAAGTATACTCAAACATAATTTTAAGGAACCTGGGATGTTTCTTTTTAACTACATTTGACAGAGAAAATCCCTATATCTCTATCTGGATAATTTGGTGTGACTTAGTGCTATTAATTCCTGTATAACCACACATTCGTTGTCTCAGTTTGAAAAATTGTGTAAGTACTGCACCAAAAAACAAACCTAAATAAGAAAATGATAAGTCACTTTTCAACTTAAAATTCTTTAAAGAAGACCGGAACAGTCTGTTTTCTCTCACGTAACACTACAGGCACCTGTGATTTTGTTTGGTTCTGCGATGTGTTTGGCACAGTGTCCTTAAAAGGAGTTAAAGGTCAAATATAGGGGATGGGGAGGAAATGCTGTACGTTTGATGAAAAAAAAAAAAGGGAGGGAGAAAAATAAAATATAAAGATGGTAAAACATAAGCTGCATGTAAGATGCTTTGATCTGATGCAGAACATTGTGAATATTTGTACACTTTCGGCCTGCCTATATTTGGAACAGAAGTCAATGTTTACCTTGAAATGGGCTGTTAGACTGCTGGGCCAGAGTGAGGTGCTCCTCGCTAAGAAGGTACACTGGTTGGTGCTGGTTAATTTCCACACTTGTGCAAACATTGCTTTCGCCATGAAGGAAGAAGGTGAAAGAGCATGATAAATGCTCGCTGGAAAAAAGAAAAAAACAAAAACAAAATTACATCTGTATTACATATGGCATGTTTGTGACTTATCCAATGGCTTTACTAAGGAGGTTCTCAGGCTAACCAGGCATGAGACTGTAGAGGACCTTCTATTGGTTTGATCAGTGAGTCATTAGATTAGTGTTTGCTAAGCTTGGCAAAACAGAGGTTAATAAACTACATATCCTATTACTCTCAAAAAGCGAAATCGCTGGAAATGATAAAATAACATCCAAAAAACGTTTTGGTGTAGAGACTAACCATAGCATATTTAAACAGAACTAAGAACCAAGATTAAAAAAATAAATGAATTTAAAAAAATGCACTTCTAAGACCTGCTCAGAAACCAAGATGTACAAATGTTTGCTTTATGCTTAAAAACTATTCCCTTACCAGGGCATTCAAATTAGAACAAGAAATAAATCTTTACATTGTTTGCAAAGTAAACCATTATTTAAAAAAACAAAAAAAAAAAAAAACCTGCATAAAAACTATACTAAAATGACAATGCACCCAAAAAGGTTTAACAAATACAATTACAATAAACAAATTAATTCTGTGGTGACTACTAGTTTTAGCCCAAAACAACCATACTGGAATTATAAGACTTTTAAGTGAATAATCCCCTCAAGCTTATCTTGAAACCAGTCCAATCATTTGTTTTCCAGATTTACACTTGGCAGTAATCCCCTTTCCTGATGAGACTGCCTTTGCAGTATAAAAACAAATCCATACCAGATCTTTCTACTCTTCCCCCACCCTTTTCCCTTTTCATTATGGCACAAATAAATGAACAAACAATAATTTGCATCGCATCTTGTTGATTGTGGATTGAAGGGTTACCAACTACATTTCATAGTTACATAAAAAGAGTAAAGGGCACGCTCTGATAGAGAAGCAATCACCATGAGCAACATGGATTGTTACTTTTCCTATTCTCTTCAGAATAGTTCTTTACACGACGAAATCCATTATTTTACCACTTTTCATGACATGCATATATAGGAATATATTCAGAATTTATCCCGTTGTCTAAATTAAAACATTTTAATGTCTTGTTTTAAAATTAAACAAAATGTGGTATATAATTATTTATAGCAAAAAAACCCTTATAACTAAAATCAACTTCCTCAATGACCAGGTACAAACTTCACATTAAATATTAAGTTTAAGTTACATTTATAAATTATGCCAAGTGAATGGTGATTTGCTAAATATGGCCAATTAATGGAATGTGGTATAATCCCATTACAACATGAGACGTTCGTTTACATTTAGGGATAAAGTTTCCATCAAAAGAACAGTTAACAAAAGAAGTTTCACTATGTGCTGGCTGCACATGTTTGTCAAAAAAAAGGAAACAAAAAAAAATAAAAAAATTGGCTCGTCAAGTACACTACACCTAACAATGCATGGCACCTGAAGAAATCATGCAGTAGTTTAAAACATGACATGGATGACCGCCCACCACACCTTTTTAAGCCATTACCAGGAAAGTATTGTAATGACATTATAAGGTGGTGGTTTACAAAATATAGATACATTTCTGAAAGGAAATAGTCTTTGTCAAAGTAGGAAACAGGTGCTGGAACATGCTCTATATACACATACAATGGCAAAAACAGCAGCAGTACAGACTACATCAGCTAATTAACCCCTTAAGGACCAAACTGCTGGAATAAAAGGAAATCATGACATGTCACACGTCATGTGTCCTTAAGGGGTTAAAGGGGCACTTTTTTGTAGAATTAGGCTAAATCCTCCTCTATTGGCAGTTTTCCTGACAGCCACTATAGGTACTTTCTACTACAGAAAGAGTATCACTTGGTTTTGGAATCAAATGCTGCCGATTACAACACTTTATTAGAGAAGCAAAAATGTTTTGCAGCGTAATCACTCTCCAAACAAATGCTTGTCTATGCGACGCATTGTATTGGACAAGATCACATCAGTATACTTACAGTCAAAGAAAAAAAATTGTGCAAGTTATTTTTTTTTTTTTTTAAACTGAATGCCAATATGCTTGCTAACTACACCAGAGGAGGAGCTGGAGGCTGTAGCGGAGGATATAAAACTTTGTTTTTATGGGGTGAAGGGAGGTGGACAGAAGGTGGGAAGAGAAACAGTAACCTATAGTCCCAAAAAAACTATTGTTATTTTTGGGGATATAGGCACCCTTCAAACAAACACTGGCTAAATAAATGTAGTCTCTGAATTCGGAGTTGAAAAATGTATATAGAAAGGCAAAATACAGACTGAACTTACACAGTTGAGTGCATTTAAAAAAAAAAAAAAAGTTGACGTTTATTAAACCCATTTTCTCCCAAGGGAAGCCAACTACACAAATGTAAATAATCAATTATATGCTGCCTATCTGTGAACCCATGTTTACAGCTACACTAAAACTGACAACCTAATACATCAATAAAATATCTGGAAAAATAGCATTGACAAAGACTGTGCTCTGACACCACAGAACTGCTCTTGATCATGTAAAACATTACTTATTACCATTGCTAAAAAAGAAAACATGACTACTGCCAATTGAGGCTGGACAGCTACCAAGAACAAGAAAAGCAAATAGGAGTTTTTACGTTCATGAGCTAAAAGCATGCTCTTTAGTTTGCTCAGTAAATCCTCCAAAATGGAATTAACTTTCACCTGTACATCAAATAACTCACTACTCCTATTAACGTTCTACGTTATTTGTTCTAAGAGTACAGTGATATTTTTTTCTCCCCCTTTAAACACAATATCCAGCAAGATGTAAATTTAAATAAACGTTTCAATAGATTTGTGGGCTCTAATAATTATTACTCTAAGCTCAACATTCCTATCAAAAGGACCAATATAAGCACCATGCCCGTTTCATCTCAAAGATGTGTTCTGAGTGAAATGATCCAGTCATTTTAACCCTTCAATGGAAAACATGAAGAAGCCTCGGGCTTTACATTGGCTGCATCAGAAATTTCTTAGCGCTGCAAACTAGGTACGTAAACTATATTTAACTTCAATTTTACATCAGCAAAGGTGTGTGTGGACAGAGTTCAGAACAGAAGGCACTCACAGAACCAGAACCACTACAAAGCACTGCAGCCATTATGGAGCTTAGAGGTTTTTTTTTTTTTTGGTCAGAGTAAAATCAATTTTGTGTGGATACCTCAGCAAAAGAAACTTATCCTACCAAGATAACAGGGTAGATTAAAATCAATTATTTAAATATCTGACTTTAAATCAGATTTTTTTTTTTATATTAACATTTTAATGAAATGCTGCCAATGACCGTTATGAGCTTTAAAAACACAAAAAAAATCACTAACAAAAAAAAAAAAAAAACAAACCCACAAAGATGGGCCAAGCACCATCTCCAGCTCATTTTCTCACATACATTCTCAATAACCGATACCTGGGCCAAACCTAAAGTGCGGAAGAAGAGGAGTTAGCCATGACATGTGTACCCAATCATCTCTACTGACAACTATAATACAATTCATAGCTAAGGGGAACCACGAAAGGCTAATGACATTTTAAAGAAATTCATACCAGGTTTTTTTTGTTTTGTTTTTTAAACTGCAATGTTTTACATTGCAGGACTAAGAGGGACAGGGAAACCGTACCCAGACCACTTTAAAGAGATTACTTGGTATGGGTGACTAAAGTGTCCCTTCAAGCACTCAAATTCAGAAATTGTTGAAGCAATAATTTCACGTTTATGAACAAACAAGAGATGAAGATGAATTAGCAGCGGAAGACATTGTTTTAAATGCATTTATGTGGATCCGGCTGATGGATCCAGTTTGAGTTTTTTCTAAATCTATTTTGTTTAACTGCTTCAGTTAAAGTACCACTATAGGCACCCAGACCACTTCAGCTTAATGAAGTGGTCTGGGTGCCAGGTCCAGCTGGGTTTAACTCTTTTTGCTGTAAACATAGCAGTTTCAGAGAAACTGCTATGTTTACACTGAGGGTTAATCCAGCCTCTAGTGGCGGTCTCATTGACAGCCGCTAGAGGCGCTTCCGCGCTTCTCACTGTGATTTTCACAGTGAGAAGACGCCAGCGTCCATAGGAAAGCATTGAGAATGCTTTCATATGAGACTGGCTGAATGCACGCAGCTCTTGCAGCACATGCGCATTCAGCCGATGACGGAAGAAGAGGGAGGAGAGTCCCAGATCCGAGGGAACCCAGCGCTGGAAAAAAGGTAAGGGATTAACCCCTTCCTCCCCCTTCAGTGCCACGGGAGTGGGACCCTGAGGGTGGGGGCACCCTCAGGGCACTATAGTGCCAGGAAAACGAGTATGTTTTCCTGGCACTATAGTGGTCCTTTAATAAACACTGATGTTTAAGCAAATACAAAAATATGTACGCTATATAATGTCAATGCTTTAGGTAAATAAAACAAATTTAAGTAGTTCTCCAAATAAGAGTTATTAACTTATTCAACTTAAATCTGTTCTACTAATCGGACAGGCTATTCTAATTATGAACTCTTCATCTGGTTGCAAATATTAAAGATTATAATTACCAGCAAGAATGAGTCTTTGCATTTAAAAATCTTTCTTGAGTTGTACGGACTAGTAAATCCACCCAGCAAGATAACTTATCAGAAATGCAGATTTTAAGGTTTACTGTTGGGGGGAAAAAAACGCCAAAAGAATATATATGTTAACGGAACACTATAGTTTGTTACACAAATGTTTATTCCTCACACTGTAGGTTTTAACAACAGTTTAATTTACCAGCCTCCAGTTAAAAAGGTGATTTAGTAAACTTTTTTCAGTACCACACGTGTCTGGTTGCACCTGGCCCCACCCAAGATCCGTTCCCTTGGATCTCAACCAATCAAATGCTTTCTCATTTGAAATTAGGAGGCTATCGCACATGCTTGGCAAAACGCTGCTCTTTCCCAACCAGCATCTTCTCATACAGGTGCATTGACTCAATGCATCACTGTTGGGAAAATTCAGCACCTCCAGTGGCTGCCACTAGAGGTGTTACTAGGCAGTAATGTAAAAGCAGTGTTCACATTAAAATGCCAGCAAGAACAAACACACCAGAACAACTACATTATTCTGTAGGTTTGGCGACTATAGTGTCCCTTTAAAAGGACACTTATTCAGTATCATATTTACACTACTCAGTTTCAGAATATAACTTTGTACTTTGAGCCTGCTCTTTCCATGCTAAACTACTCTGTCAACTCTTAAGTCGAAAGGTCAAAAAATCCTTATCTTCCAGGATTTTTAAACCACTGGCAACACAAAGTTCTCTGCATTTTACAAAAATCCAAGACTGCAAGTATTTCAGAAATATCATCTAATCTTAAAGGGACACTATAGTCCCCAGAACTACAGCTTAATATAGTTGTTCTGTTATCTACAGTCAGTCCCTGCAGACCTTTAGAGAAACTGCATTGTGTACTTTGCAGTACTAAGGGTGCCTCTAGAGGCACTTTCTGCAGTTTCATGGAGTTTGACTTTGTAAAGCGACACTGGATATCCTAACGCTCTGCATGAGGATACACACCATGAATGATATTACAAGCTTTTTAATGAGTATTTTGTAAATCAGGTGTTTTGCTACTACTGAACAAAACCTTAAAGGATTTCTATAGGGTCAGGAACACAAACCTGTATTCATGACCCTATAGTGTTAAAACCATCATCTAGCCCCCCTGGGCCCCTCATGCCTCCATAAATATAGTAACATTTTTTTTTACTGTATTCAAGCCTGAAGCTGTAAATCTGCATGCTGTTAGACTCAGAAAAACAAGCAGCCTGATCCAATCACAGTGCTACCCCATAGGATTGGCTGAGACTGAAAAAGAGGTAGATCAGGGGCAGAGCCAGCATGATTCAAACACAGTCCTGGCCAATCAGCATCTCCTCATAGAGATGAATTGAATCAATGAATCTCTATGAGGAAAGTTCAGTGTCTGCATGCAGAGGGAGGAGATACTGAATCACAGGATGCTGTGCACAGTGCTGCCCTGTGCTTTGCTGACAGCAGATCATGAGATGAGATGGCCTCATTTAACTTTCTCTAGACTTCGTAATTAACGTCCTAAACCAAAACCACTATGCACAGCAGTGCTGCAAGAGAAAACACCTTGCTAATAAAAAATAAAATCCAAAAAAAAAGTAAGTAAAAAAATAGTGCTCTAAGTTTTTCAAGCAACAGAAAGGTTAAAAATACTCAAATAACCACACTTTACAACAGCTGGGTGCAAGCTCACATCCCTGAATACAAAACCCAAAGTGCCACATCAACGTGGTTACAAAGGGACTTGGCACTCAAAATGTGTGCCTCTGTTCTTCCCCAGTATTGTGGACAAATCCACAAGCGTCTACCACTATGTAAACTATTTATTGGAATCTGCTCTCTGAAAAATAAGTCAATACTCATTTGTACAAACTGAAATGGTAATAAGTCTTCGCTGCAGCTGTATGATTAATCCATATTCTGCAAGGCACTGATTGTACAGCTGATATTCCTAAAGTAGCAGACTGTAATAGTCATATACACTGAACAAAATTATAAACACCAGTTGTTTTTGCCCCCCATTTTTCAGGAGCCAAACTCAAAGATCTAAAGACTTTTTCAATGTACACAAAAGGCCTATTTTTCTCAAATATTGTTCACAAATCTGTCTAAATCTGTGTTAGTGAGCACTTCTCCTTTGCCGAGAAAACATTCACCTCACAGGTGTGGGATAAAGATGCTGATTAGACAGCATGATTATTGCACAGGTGTGCCTTAGGCTGACCACTATAAAATGTGCAGTTTTACTGTATTGAGAGGGTCCTGGGAGGGTCTGAAAAACAGTCAGTATTTGGTGTGACCACCATTTTCCTCATGCAGTGCAACACATCTCCTTCACATAGAGTTTATCAAGTTAATTGTGGCCTGTGGAATGTTGGTCCACTCCTCTTCAATGGCTGTGCGAAGTTGCTGGATATTGGCAGGACCTGGAACACACTGTCATACACCGATCCAGAGCATCCCAAACATGTTCAATGGGTGACATGCCCAGTGAGTATGCTGGCCATGCAAGAACTGGGATGTTTTCAGCTACAGATCCTTGTAACATGGGAACGTGCATTATCATTCTGCAACATCAGGTGATTGTCATTGATGAATGGCACAACAATGAGCCTCAGGATCTCGTCACAGTATCTGTGCATTCAAAATGCCATCAATAAAATGCACGTGTTCGTTGGCCATAACATACGCCTGCCCATACCATAACCCCACCGCCACCATGGGCCACTTGAACCACAACGTTTACATCAGCAAACTGCTCACCCACACAACGCCATACACCAAGCATGTCAAACTCAAAGTCTGGCACGGGCCACATATACAAGGTTTAAGTGTATGTGAGCAGCAAAAAAAAACTTAAATTTTCATTTTTAAAAACTACAGTATATATATATATATATATATATATATATAAATAATAAAATATTCCTTGCACTCACGCTTAAATAGTCCACTGTGCCTTATTAGGCTTGCCGGGTGCCAGTCTTTAGGGTCCTTCAGTGTAATACACGAAACAAAGCAGGCTGCACTCACGGACTTTTGAATTTCAAATGTGGTTTATTCCATCCAAGAAACAAAAACGATCAATGTTTCGGTCCACGCAGGGACCTTCATCAGGGTCAAACAGTACAAATACAATCTATAACTACCTCAAATATAGATGGTGAATAACTTGAATGGATTAGAAAGCCCGATTAAATTTACGTCTGAAATAAGTACCTTTAAAGTACATTTTCTGGATCTGCAAATTTGGATTGAGAACAATTGTCTACAATATTCTCTGTACACGAAACCAACAGATAGGAATACACTTCTCCATGCTCAAAGTGCACACCCACAGCAGCTAAAGGCTTCACTTCCTAAAGCACAATTTTTAAGAACTATACGCAATAATTCAACAGTTGAAATGAGGGAGAAGCAATTAGGAGAAATGAAAGATAAGTTCCTATCCAGAGGATCCAAAAAAATCGGATCTAGAAAGGTCATTGAAACAAGCTAAAGAACATATTTCAAAAAAACCGACTCTAACACAGAATGGAATAATATGCCCTATAACATATAATGATAGGGCCACTAAGTTATCTAATACCATTAAAAAGGAACTGGAATATGCTATCTCAAGACTCTACATTACCGGAGGTCTTTAAACAACGGCCGTTGATATGCTATAAACGTAACAGAAATCTACGTGATATGTTGGTAAAAACAGATCCCACACAATGTTATTTACAACCTGATAATACTCAAAAACGGGGGAGTGTCAGATGTTTGGGCTGCGTAACTTGCAGCCATATGGTACCTTCACGCACCTTCAACCATCCTCATACAAATGAAAGGTTCCCAATTAATTTTACTATCACTTGCAGAACGAAATTTGTGATATATAAAATTTCATGCCCTTGTGGTTTAACATACATAGGCAAAACGGAAACCCAATTATGTGATCGCATTCGAGGACATCGTTCCAACATTCGAACTGCTTATAGAGACGGTAAAAGTGACAAACCAGTTGCCAGGCATTTTTTGGACCTACAACACCCCCTCACAACACTTAAATTCACGGCGATAGATCACATACCCGAACCACGGAGAGGGGGGGACAGGGGGAAATTACTTCTTAACAGAGAGACATTTTGGATTCACAGACTGGATACAGTCTCACCTAAAGGACTCAATGAGATATCATATCATTCTTTTCTCTAGTGCTTGCAATAACAGTGTAAATAGTTACTGTATATTTGATAACTTTTTGTAAATATTAATTGTGTACAGACAACAATAGATGTGTTTATATAGTAGGAGATATATTATAATAAGGGTTAATTTAATAATTAATAAAAAATATGAACAGATATTAAAATAGAGCCCTTAGTTAATTATAGTCAATTATAATATATTTAGAATACCACAATTTATATAATTGGCAATAGTCTCTGATTCTATATATTAGCATATCCGTTGAGTGACTGGACACACGATTTGTGTCACATTAGATTTTGAGTTAGGCCCCTTTAAATTAATTTATAGAGTTCATTAATGTATTCCATCTTTAGTACTGCAATTAAAATTATAGTAAAGGAGAAGTCTCCAAATGTAGGTGTAAAAGGACTAAAAAGCCCCACACCTTTATGTGCATAATTAAGGCAGTATTATATTAAGTTGGATTCAGTCCCTTAATTTTTAAGGGTAAAAGTAAAATATCTATACATTGATAGGAGCCTTAATAAATTTGGTATAGTATTTAGGCTTGTTTCTAATATTTATCTAATAGTGACCCAGTGGATTTAGTTATATGCAGATAACATTTTGTTTTAATTCCTTTTCTTTTTCTTGCTGTAGCACGATTTGCTCTTCACTAGGTTATAGCTTGTCACATTGTAGTTACAGCTTTCTTAGAACGAAAGCTGTAAACGTTGCCATGGACACGACGTCATCGACGTCATTACGCATGGAACGGAGGTCAGCGTGGGGGCGCACGGTAGTACGCACATGCGCGGTGTTTAGCAGCAAACGCAGGTGAAGTTTTGACATCACCTGGGGTAAGTCACTTTTGATTAATGTTATTAGGTATATATTTGAGGTAGTTATAGATTGTATTTGTACTGTTTGACCCTGATGAAGGTCCCTGCGTGGACCGAAACGTTGATCGTTTTTGTTTCTTGGATGGAATAAACCACATTTGAAATTCAAAAGTCCGTGAGTGCAGCCTGCTTTGTTTCGTGTAATATTATATATATATATATATATATATATATATATATATAAATAAATAAAATACTGGTTGGATGTACCGCCAAATTCTCATAAAAACGCCTTTTGAGACGGCTTATGGTAGTGAAATGAACATTCAATTCACGGACAACAGGTCAGGTGGATCGTGCAGTCAGCATGCAATTGCATGCTCCCTCAAAACTTGGACATCTGCGGCATTGTGTTGTGTGACAAAACTGCACATTTTAGAGTGGTCTTTTATTGTGGCCAGCCTACGGAATGCCAATACAATAATCATGCTGTCTAATCAGCATCTTGATATTCCACTCCTGTGGGGTGGATGGATTATATCGGCAAAGGAGAAGTGCTCACCAATAAAGATTTGCAAATATTTTAAAGAAATAGGGCTTTTGTGTACATAGAAAAAGACAGATCTTTGAGTTTAGGTCATGAAAAATGGGGGCAAAAACAAAAGTATTGAGTCTTTAATTTTGTTCAGTGTAGTTACAGGGATCTCATCTCCAGCAACCAGATCGGTTCAACAATGGCATGCTCTGGTGCACTCAGAGGCTGCCTCCCTCTGTTACTGACAAGTTAATGAGGAATCTACTTCATTATCAATCAAATGTGGCAGCAATTGTAAACTGTGAACATTGTGGCTTATGCCAGAGTTTGCAGCACATTGTTATCAACTCAGAAGCTAAAAAGTGTCCCGCTCTGGAAGCAATAGTTTTGTCAAACTTCAAGACACATACAACAAAATGCATGCGTTGAATAATATATATATATATATATATATATATATATATATATATATATATATATATATATATATATATATATATATATATATATATATATATTTATTTTTTTTTCCAGGTATTCAGATGTGGAGATCACTGAAATTTTAACCAGACATCAAATGCATCTGCACGAATAGTGCAGATTTGGTCAAGATGACTGAATGTCAACTGGATTCGCCTTTAGTAATAATTCAAACCCAATTGGAAATTAAACAAAGTTCACTGAATTATGTCCATTCGGTCAAAATGTGGTGTTTAGTGAATAAGGGTTTTAATGGTTATGGTGCACACAGTATCCATTTGATATATATATATATATATATATATATAAAAAAAAAAAACATACATATAGATATACATAAATATTAAATTCAAAGAGCACACTGACAGCAGTCTGCTCTTTTAAATATCTAGGTATGTTGCTAGACCTCAATCTATCCTTTGGTCATCACACTGAAAAAAGGTCTTCAAAACTTTACCCAAAACTAGGTGCCCTGTACAGAAACAAATCCTGCCTAAGCGCCACAGTAATGAAACCGATTGTGTAACAAATGCTAATGCCAGTCATTGATTATGGGGATATAGTGTATGCACCCGCACTGCAAACCCACCTTAATAAACTTGATATGTTACACAATTCGTTCTGTCGCTTTGTACTAGAATGCAATTACTTTACCCACCACTGTGACATGTTAAAAGAGCTAAACTGGCTGTCGCTGGAATCCCGACGCACGCTTCATCTTTCCAGCCTTGTGCATAAGAATTTGTGGGAAGCTCCCACCTGAGTAGAATGCTCTCCCCAGCTGTTCCCACCTCCTATAACCTGTGTTCCAGTACTAGCACGATATGTAGCATACCGCAATTCAAAAATAAAGTGGCTCGATCCTCAATTTTCTACACAGCACCACAATTATGGAATAACCTCAGGGACACAGTCAAATCTTCATTCAATCTAAAATCTTTTAAGAGATCTATGGCAATATACCTCAGCACAGAATGCACCGGTCATGGTTGAAAAAAATAAAAATAAAAAAAAATTATATATATATATATATATATATATATATATATATATATATATATATATATATATATATATATATATATATATATATATATATATATCTCTCTCTATCTATCACTAAGAGGGCTGCACTTACCTGGACATGCATACATTATAAGGTGCTGCTGGGATTCTGTAGTTTGTGTAATATATATATATAAAAATAAAAGATATATACACACACAGTATATACTCTAGTATAAGCAGAGTTTTTCAGCACATTTTTTGTGCTGAAAAAGCCCCCCTCGGCTTATACTCAAGTCACTGTCTGCCTCAGGAAGGTGCCTTAGGATTGCAAAGAATGTAGTATTAAAAAAGAACAAAAAATAAAAGGATGCAGACAGCATGTCATTTGCCAGTGCTTGTTTCCAGGATACTAGGAACATTTTCATAATTTCAAAATATATGTTTGTCCCTGCCATCACTTCGTAATTTATTTCTATTACATTAACTATAAACTGATATTTGTGTCTTTCAATTGCTTCCCACTCAAGGGTTTACTGACATTAAATGAGAATTAGTCTTCCAAATGTGTTAAACTTTTTAGATGTGCTTGGTAAAATATAAGAAAGTTAATAATTAATATGACATAACAGTTTCTCGTTGAAAGGAATAAATGGAAATCCAAGGTTGAGGGTTAACTGTGCATGCAAACAGGCATTGGGTTATAGGGGTACTTGATTATGTGTGAGCATCATACCCCAGGAACTGGCCTATGCGGTGTGATGACAGGAGGTCTGACGTTTAGGATTCAGAATCAATTTCTTCATGGCCTAAACAACATTTACTCTTTTAGGTCCTTCATGCAGAAAAAGAGCCTGCTACTACAATTTGAAAGTCTCAATATACAAATATCTTGAGATGTGCAATTAATTCAATATGATGGCTCTGCCGAGAGGGTGGGCTTTTGGTACAAAGAAGTTACCTTTTTTGTCAAGTCACATGGAAGCATTATGACAAGAATATTTTACTTTCCTACCTACATTACCCCTCAGTAAGTTGCAGGAGTTATAAAGCATGTGGAATTTCAAGCCATCTTTACCTTCTTTAGTGACAAAAAACAAAACAAAAAACTGACCCTTTAATCACACACACGCAAGAGGATCCGGTTGTGTGAATCTCATTCTGGGGAAGTTGGCTAGGGCTCAATAAAGGAGCTAAAAACTTTTAAAGTAAACACATTGTGCTATAAGACTGGATTGAACATTAAATCAGTTTTTGTCATGGAGACTGTGTGTTACAGTCAAGTAAGATGTGGCTAGGGCTTCATAAACCGAAACAAATGTGATTTAAATGGCAGAGAATTGAGCACCGACTCTGCAGGAGCACGAACTATGCATTCAACAAAACTGACTTCATAGACCAGATTTGCCAATTCCAGGGTTCTTTGCATATTCTGCAGAGACCCCCAAAAGTACCAGATCCAAAATGGATCTGGTGGCCGCAGGACGCTGAGGTAAGATTTACTTATCTCAAGCTCTCCTTTGAATCCACTGCCATTTTCATGTTATATGTCTTCTGGCACTTCAGTTGCCATAAGTCGCAAGAGAAAAACAGAGGTCTATGGATGATCCTGCGAGACCCTCTATAGCAATGTTTCCCAACCCAGTCTTCATGGACTACCAACAATCCAGGATTTATGTGTGTCCTTTTTATTTCTCCAATGGAGATACTGACAAAACCTGGACTGTTCATTGGTCTTGAGGACTGGGTTGGGGAACACTGCTCTATAGAGAATACCTGAATCACATAGCCATCACTTGTAACAGCTGCTGGGATGGAACAAAAACAGATAAATTTTAATACTTAGATGTTGAAAACAGTCTGTGAAAATCATGGAACATTATGAATACAACTAACAGCCTTTGAAGATTTGGTTTGTTCATACGCTTACGTAACTCACAGAACCTCATTCCTATAGACATTTCCGATGCAAACATGGCCCTAACGACCTCATTCCTTGTAAACTGGAGCATGAGGATTAACCAGATGGATCCTGATCTTGTGGGTTTGTATTGTTTCTATTTGAAATGCTTCATTCTTAGTAAACTGCAGATCTTCTGGTACTGCTCTCACACAAGAACTGCAACTCTTGCTCTTTTGACCCAACTTTGTGATGCTGGTGTGACACAGATACATACTCTGTAGTGGGATTGTCACTAGATTCAGGTGTTATTGAATATGGCTCATGACACCTTTTTAGAATGCCTTTCCAATCAGAACGCATTCACACCTCTGCTCCAACAAATTATATTAAATGCTTGTTGGCTCCCCACATGATTCTTTTAGAGCTCTTATCTACTGAAATACAAACCAAATCTCTTCCGTTAGGGAAAGGTCGACCATGTGAAGAGGCTCCGTAAGGTGTGTATAAGACCCGGACACACTAGATTTTAAATCCCATAAGAAAACCCCCACTTCTAAAGCTTTCATCAGTGCCTTACTTTAAATCTTTATTATTATTTACATAGCGCCATCACATTCCGTAGCGCTGTACAACAGGTGGACCAACAGACGTAATTTTACCCAGACAATTGGATGTACAGGAACTGAGCGGTGGAGGGCCCTGCTCAATGAGCTTACATTCTAGAGGGAGTGGGGTATAGTGACACAAAGGGTAAAAGTAGGGGTACGAAGTAGGTTAGAAAGGTATTCATTGAGAGCATAGATGTAATTTTTGACGGTTGCAGGAGAGGAGTCATGGGGGTGGGGGATAAAAACCTTACAGTTTAATTGATATTAGTACCGGTCTTCCTTTCATAGCTTGTATGTCCTCACATTTGCTCACAAAGTAGAGGTTAATTTAAGGGCTTTCCCCATATATGTCTGACTTGCTATCCACATCTTTCTTCACTTTCATGTCCACCTTTTTTCAGATGGACCTTTCCACAGACTGCATAACTCCACTGCCTTGGCTTAGGAACTGTTAGAAGATTCCTATGTTCCTTACTATTAGGTGGCACGGATTACTATATATACACATTTTGTTGTGGATACATTAGGTGTGTTCGTTTATTCCTGTAGCTTTAACTGTATTCTGGCAAATCCAGGCCAAAAAAAAAATAATATATATATATATATATATTTTTTTTTTTTAACTGAAATGACTACTAGTGTGAATATTGCTATTGCAACAGAGGCAAATAAACACACTCACCTCAACAGCACTTTCTTTAATTGTGCAAAAATTAATAAGTGACAACTTCACTTTAACACTTGGTTAGAAACTCAGATTAAATGATATTGCAGTGTTGCTTTGATTTACATAAATGTGTTTTTATCATCCGTAATGCAAAGAAGCACTATTTAAAAAAAAAAAAAATTTTTTATATATATATATATATATATATATATATATATATATATATATATATATATATATATATATATATATATATATTTTTTTTTTTTTTTTTAAATGTGACTCTGGAAGTATATGCACGTTTCAGTCTAGACAAGAACCTACACCTACCTACTAAACCTAACTAAACAATAGAACTTGGATATCATTGGCAAACCCAAGTTTATGACAGACCACAATTAACATTAAATTTAAATTAGAGCGGCTCTGCCACCTTGCTTTTTGCTCTCAGCCATCACTAGTGGGTATTGCAGGAAGAGGCCGTGAATCCTCTATGAAGTTGCAAAAGGAGGAGAGGTAGGCTGTGCCAGGGAAGGGCAGCTCTTGGGCTCCCATAAAACGAAGCAAACAAGGTATTTGCCTGGGCATTTGGGGGCAGCGTTTTTTGCCACCACCTGGAAATTGCCTTGTTTGCCTCATTGTAGATACATCCCTGGTCATGGCTAACTTTTCTCATATTTGTATTGCATTTACTTTGCCTCAAATAAAAACAAATGTAAAAAAAATTTTTTTGTAAAATTAATAGAGTTTCTTCTGCAATAGACAGATAAATTACTTCAGGATGGCACCAGGATAGACCTGACACCATTAGCAGTGTGTTTTGTTTTCTGTTTAATGCATTTTTGTATTTTTTTTTATTTTAAGAATTAAATCCACACTTACTTGTTACTGAGCTTATTGTTTGTACAAACAAAAATAAAAATATAAAAGACAAATTATAAATTACTTTGTCTTACATCAGAATTGTGGGCATGGTTGATAGAGGAATGTGTGAGGATTTAATTTAGCCAAATAAACAGTAAACAGAATAGTTCTCTATAAACATCTCTATAAAATGAGGCAAGGACAAATTAAAATATGCATAAATATCACTAATTTCTGACCATTGTCACAGCCTTCAAACAGTCATGGTTTGGCAAGATGGGGGAGGGGAAACTGCTATGCTTTATTCTCATGAAGCAAAGTATGTGTCTTTGAGGTCTTTATAGAAACCCAATATTCCAAAGAGACAATCATGTGACCAGAGCTTTTAGCTCCTGCTGTTTATCCTGTGATGTCCTACTTACAGCATCTCTCAAATCCATCTGTCCATTGTGCAAGAAAACCAGCACCTGCCAGTTACACCACAGCACCACTAATATTTGTCTAAACTGTGTAAGCTAAATTGAATTAGATCACAAAACCTAGATTCCCCCCACAAAAAAAAAGTTACTGTACTATGTGTGATAGGAATTGTGTCCCTCTGTATTTGATTTGCAGGCTAGTTTAAAAAATAAATAAAAATGAAAAGTTTAGTTTGCTTAAGCTTTAACGGTCAATGGACATAGAAACATAGAATATGACGGTAGATGAGAACCATTTGTCCCATCTAGTCTGCCCAATTTTCTAAATACTTTCATTAGTCCCTGGTCTTATCTTAAGTCTAGGACCTTAACAGCAACTATAGTATGACGTAATTGTGCATGGCCAGAAAAGGCATGGCAAGCAACACTCCTGGTCTCTAGCATATTTAATGAACGCAATGACAACCTGGTCAGCTGCTTAACATCCCTAACCTCATCATACAGTATTTTCTCATAGGAGTTAACGCTTGCCACTCACCAGAACCACTAGAGCACACTGCAGTAGTTTGACAGTTTGCCTGAGGTATGCCAGCATCTGCCACAAGTGCCTGCAAGGAGCTTCCAGTTGGCTCAACTGAACTAAGCCAGTCTATGCTCACTTGCTGCACAACCAAGCTTAGTTCAGTGCATACAATTCTGGTAGCAGGTACCCGCAGCACCCGGGAGAGCGCTCAAACAATTCCTCCCCCCCCCCCCTTTATTTTTGGTTCCAATTCACATAAAAGATTGTCACGAAATAATGTTTTGAAAGATAAGTGTGCGAGGTACCTAAAGTTAAGTACCTCGTTAAGGCAACATACAGATGTAAAGTACAGTACATTAATTGAATAATTTTTATGTGATAACTTCTCTAGCTTAAGACTCTGATAGGGGACATCAGACTAAACTTCACTGTGGGTGATCAGTGCCTAGGTTTCGCGTTCCATAGTGGAAGTGGCTGTGGTGTAATACTGGATGACGGATATGGTCTACAATTGTACCGCCTGAGACAATTACGGCTATATCATCATTTGTTACTGCATTAAAGGTGGAGGGGGGAAAGGGAAGGGTGGACAGGGCATAAATACCCAATACAAACTATGGCATTGAAACAAAAGCTTAACAAAAGAAATGTTAAAGTAAACAAAATTATGTGCACAGTGTGCCCGAATAAGTAAGTCAGTTAGTGTCCACTGCAGGAGGGTCCAGAGGAGACTTCCCGGGAATGAACTGTGTCACTGTCACTGGGTTCCACTGACTGGTTTTTGATCGGCTGCTTGGAGTCCCTTGAGGACCAGGAGTGCATGAGCTGAACGCCATCAGTATGGAATTTGAGGTTTTCGGAGTAAAGTTGTGACAGGAGCTAGTGTACGCCTCCACGCCATAGTGCCACCTGAGAGGCCTGCATAGAAAGTGAGAGATATGGCCTCAAAGACCTAGGGCGTATGGTTTTGCACTGCTGCTACCACCAATATGGCCTTGTCCTTGTGTTGGAAGCGGACCACTAGATCTGGGGGTGTCCCATCTGGAGCTTTGGGAGACTTGGGGACCCAAAAGAATCCCTCCAGCCCCACCGCTTTTCCCTCCCTGGGGGCAACAGCGCAGCAAACAGGCGTCTCAGGAGATGGGTCAACTCTGTTTCCCTGATGCCTCTGATCTTCAAATTCGTTCTGCGCCTCATGTCTTGTGTCTCTGCAAAACGTTGGTCATACCCTTTGTTTAGGTTCTGCAGATCTTTGATCTTCTGCTGTAGAGAGGTGATATGTTGGGCTTGCTCCCCAGCACTGGTCTCCAGGGTCCCCATTCTGCTAGACAGTCCCCAGATGTCTGCGTATTTTGGCGGTGGCCTGGAGTTCAACAGTTGACTAGCTACTCTAAAAGGGTATCTTCGGCAACTAAACCTGCTCTAGTGGTTATAGTGCTTGGAGAATTCCTTTACACAGCTGTGCATGCAATAACATCCATTCTCAAGCTGAAAGCGCAGGTCCCTGGAGTTAAATTCCCAAATAGTTGAACATTTTAAACAAATATTCATCCCCCCCTTTTTAAAAGTTTAACACCTAAAATTGTTTGGCAGGAGTGGGTTGTCGGACAGGGAGTGCATCTCAGGCAGGTGTAGAGCCAGACTGCACAACCCCCCCAAAAAATAAATAAAATAAATTTAAAAAAAAAAAACCAACATTCACCAAAAAACCTCCTTACCTGGATGTAGTAGCTGGGGCCAGCTGCAGCTCAAATGCTCAGCACCCCAGAGTGGTAAGGGTTGAAAATCAATTTAAAACACCTCTTTCTGGCTTTGTCTCCGCCTGTACAGATTTCAGCAATGTGGGAGAAGCTAGTGTGCAAGCCCATAGGAAAGCATTGAATCAAAAGCTTTCCAATGGAGAATTTGAAGAAGCATTATGTCCCCCAGAGCCATTTCACAGAGTTCAATGCCATGTAAATACAGTAAGCGCTTCTAGTGGCTGCCTGAGAGAAGGCCAGTAGAGGCAGTTTTAACTCTGCAATATAAACATTACAGTTTCTCTGAAACTGCAATAGTTTACACTATTCTGCAATAGTTTGCACTGTCATAAGGGGACAGGAACAATAAGATGAAGTGTTCTGAATGCCTAGTGTCCCTTAAATGGGCAGAGAGCGTGGGACAGGCTGCACATCAGCTGCTGGTAATCTGTGTCAGATAACAGTTTGGATGTGTATAGTTTGGTCAGTGAGAGTGTTAGTGGTTGTGTGTGTGTGTCAGTATATCACAACAACAGGCAGCCAACACACACCACACTTGCAACTCTCACAGTCAGCCCTACACCGGTCACAAGCACACACCACACAACTCTTGCATTTTTGTGCAGATGTACTTCCATAACATGATGTGCAGTTTTTGTTGGTCACAGATACAATTTGTGGTTTCGCCTTCCTATCTTTTTTTTTTTTTTTAAACATGCAAAACTCCAGGTGGTACAGAGCTCTGCTGATGTCAAGTAGTACATTTGCATACACCATAGAGCCTACCGCTTCTAAGATGTATTCTAAGGTTATCGTTTGTACAATTTTTCATTAAAAAGAAATCCACTCTGTCAGACTGTTTACAGGACAAAAATACGGCAGGTTCTCCTGACAACAGAAACAGTTTAAATCTACTAAAGTGAAGGGTCGTTGAGATAAATAAGACCAGCAATGAACGGCTGCATGTAATTTACGTTTTACTTCAATGTGCATCAGAAGTCTCATCAGGCTATTTCAGTTACCTTTTCACAATGCTAAACATCTGGCCAGCGATACTGCTGGGGCAACAGACTGAAAACTAAATAGAATATCAGTAACCGTAACCAGAATATACACACGAGATTCTATATACTCACCCAGGATCCTTTGCATTAGAAACACCACTGCAAATGTGACATTTCTGTGGGAAAATAAAGTCTTATGGCTTGACTGATGTGCAGATCTGTGTTTAACTATGTATAGACTATTCACCAACTTTAGGTGGAAGGTGTTTCCAAAAACAATTTTTCATAGAAAAATAGACAGACCAAAAGAGTTGTGGTGGGGGAAAAAAAAAAGCGTGGATGAAAACCCCTAGTGGATAGTTAATACTTTGCTAAACACAAATACACACACCAGTCAAGCCATTGCTTTTCCCACAGAAATGTCACTTTACAAGTAATGCCAAGCCTCCATCGCAAGCAAGTAACCAACCTCATGCTGATGAGTTGCATTAACAATGAAACAGCTGTCCATGAGTGGTTCACTGGCTTTGCTCCTCTTCCTGAGTTGTGTTTCAAAGCTGTTGTATACGGCAGATACATACTCCAAGGAATCCATGTATAAAGTGTAATTATGCGGCAAAAATGTGGTTCTTTGTTGAGCTCATTTGTATACGCCAACCCAGAATGCCTTGCAGTAGTGAGCGCACTGTTAAAGTGAGATTTTTGTGGGAAAAGCAAGTCTTATCGCTTAACTGGTGTGTTTAGCAATGAGAAATAGATAAATAAAATTATCTCCAAGGGAAGTATTTTCTTATATGAATTATTTCTACCTTTTCCCACTACATGCACTTGAGTTGTGATGGTTACATTTTGATGATTATAATAATTCCTTCATCAGGTTTTATTCCTGACAATCTTAGAATGCAGAACAATTTGTAATTCAGATCAACTGACTGGACTGCTCTCACTGGCAGAGTGCGTGCCAGGTAAGGGGTGGAAGGGGATATTTTTAGGGAGACCAGGATGGCAAGTGAACTTGAAAGAAAGAAGGGGAAGGGAGGGAGATGCACATTTCTACCTTGCAAGCAGGGGCCTGAGAAGATTATACATGTTGCCAGCACCCTCATGACAGACATTTTTGCACAGTATTGATATTAGGTAGGCCAGAACAGAGTCTCATAAGCTAGGGATGCAACTAACCCCTGGAGCAGAAGTGATATCTCTGCATGTACAGAATTTCAACTAGAAATAATGCACATACAGATTGCTACCACCAAGACCAGTTCTAATAGTCATGGTGGTTGGAGTAACTCTTTAATTAGGAAATAATTGGAGCTGAATGTTTTGTTTACTATAGAGCATTGACCTGTACAGATCTACATGATTTACAACTGAATGATGCACAGCCAACCACTGGAAATAAAAAGTAAATATGTAATTAGAGGCATCTCTAAACAGACTTACAACTTTAAAACATGAAACGTCTCATGAAATATACAAATGATTGAGGAATAAATGCCAGTAATGCATATTACACAACAAATCGCTATTCACCTTTTGTTGACTGGTTTTTCATCTTTCTCATAGGGCTTCACAAACCACTTGCCAATACGCACAAAGTTACGGTTCATTAAACACCTTTCCAACAGGTTGTGGATAGCCTTGAAGAGTAGAGTTCGACATTCATACGACAGTCCATTATCCCAAATGCCATCTTCCGCCTCTATTTAAAAAAAAAAAAAAAAAGTTTCTCATTACAGGTGGAAAAAGATAAAACATATAGGCTATGCTGTAAAATGACAACTGGAAATATTCTGCAATTTGGAAAATACATTATATTCATATTCTGCATCTCTGTGAATGGAAATAAAATATTTAACATTTTTGATAGATAAAGTTTCACTCTGAGCACCATAATGACTTTAATCTCAATAAATTAGTTCTTAAGTATGGAGATCCTGGGTGCTGCTTTACCTTAAGGAGTTAAACCATTTTCAAACTGTTTAATCAGTCCCTTTTTCTGGCCCCGGCTCCAATTTAGAAACCTTTACTTTGGGCATTGGTGCTAGGAGGAGAGATTATGTTGTTCTAGTAAGCAGATTGGTCCATTAACAATTCCAGGCAGTGTGTGTTTGTGTGTGAAGGGTCCATAAGGTCTATGCTTTGTGTGGGTGGGTGAGATGTAAAAATCTATGTTAATGTCTCCCCCTCCTCTCTGCTTACCCTTTACCAGGGTGGGGGGACATAATGCTGCAAGCCCTGGTGGTCCAGTGGTGGCATGTTCACTTTAGCCTGCAGGCTGACACTCCTGTCCTCCTGCGAGCGAAGCACTGTATTGGAGCGTTGCCATGGTAACACACGGCAACGCTCTGACCAGCCTGCTCACGGGAGGAACACAGAGCCCCCCAGGCCCTTCACTCCCTCTGCTGGTACTAAGTGCCAGCGGGCCAGTGAGGGAGATCTTTGATCTCTTCACCAACCCCAGAGGGCTTACAGCAAGGCTGACTGCATGGACCGGCAGGGGAGATGAAAGGATCTCCCCTGTCGGCCTTGGTCCACGGCCATCAAGGCCCACTGGGCGTTTTCTGCAGAACCCACCACCGCCCACCTGAAATCCCAAACCGTCCACTAGTGGGCAGTAGGGACCAGGTTGACTACCCATGGTTTAAAGGGACACTCCATGCACCCAGACCACTTCTAACCATTGGAGTGGTCTGGATGCCAACTCCCATCACCCTTAACCCTGCAAGTGTAATTATTGCAGTGTTTAGAAACTGCAATAATTACCTCGCAGGGTTAAGTCCTTTTTTTTTTTTTAGTGACTGAGTCTTAAAACAAGAAAAGTGTTTTAAACAATGCTGGACAACCTCATGCTATGCATTAGTACCTCCAGCGTCGCCTGAATCCCCATAGGAAAGCATTGAACAATGAATTCCAATGGGGAGGTCTAAAGCGCGCACGCGGCCATTGCCGCGCATGCGCATTAGGTCTCCCGCGCCGGCTGACGTCTGAGCCTGACCCAGCGTAGTGGGCCATTGGCGCTGGGTTCAGGTAAGTCACTGAATGGGTTTTAACCCCCTTCAGCAACATGTGATGGGAGGTGGGAGGGAGAGCAGCACTGCAGGATTCTGCAGTGCCAGGAAAACTGGTTTATTTTCCTGGCACTGGAGAGTCCCTTTAAGGTGAAAATCATCAAGTACAACACAAAATTTACTAGTCAGTCACTAAAGCTAGGCAAGATATTATTTATGATAATTAATAATAATTATATGTTAACCCAGATAACAAGATATGCCACAAAATAAAACTTGCAAAACATCTCACTAACCAAGCAAAAAAGACACCCATTTATGTATGAGCAATTTTAAAATTAATCAAGAAAATCGACCATATTCCAGTAACTTCTATTGATCAGAATATGAATTAGGAAACTATATCAATGACCCTGTAAGGATGCAATAATATAATTCTTCGGTTTCTGGCTGTTGTCATTCTCCTGAACTCCGTCCGCATGGAAAATAGTTATTTGAGACGTGAAGTCCTGCTGCAGAACAAGCAGATGCACATTTTCAGAATCACCAAAGTGCTCCTGTCTCCTCAATTAGCTTCATAGTGTCCCTTATCCATGGCAGTTTTTTTGCTTTTTTTTCCTAGCCAGCAGAAAATATTTAGTAACCGGTGAAGACATGACAATTAGCAAGGAGGAATAATTATCCTAGAGTACATAAAGAAAGAATAAGGAAGGCCGCAAAAAACCCCAACAAAAACAAATAAAAGTACCTAAAAAAAAAAAAATTAAAAAAAAAATAATTGCTATGCAAAGCAATATACAGAACTAGGTGATTATAGGGCATGGCCTTGACTCTGGGCGCTGGATGGGAAAAGCATTTACTTTTGACAGCTGAACACATACAATTTTGAAGGAAGAAAGCGGTTTGGGGGTGGGGGAGAGATAAAATATTTTACTATTGTGGGTGAGAGATTGTCTACCACTATTTTTTGTAGCATGTTACAGATTGTGCAAGTGTCCAAAAAAAAACACATTCAAGAAAGGCAGCTGTCACATATTTATGTGTTCCAGTTGAATCAATGCTTTCCTATGGGGTTTCTCAACACACTTAACGTCCTTGTGCAAAGTGTGAGGATTTCCAGCACTGTTTCACAGTGTTAAACTCTATAAAACTGCAAAATGTGCCTCTAATGGCTGTCAGTTTTGCACGTCAGCGTTAAAGGAACAGGGACACTGGAGCCTATGGTGTCGCTTTAAATAGTTAACGGATTAAAAACTTTACTATACTACATGTACAGTTATTCTATATGCTTAAAGGACCACTCTAGGCACCCAGACCACTTCAGCTTAATGAAGTGGTCTGGGTGCCAGGTCCTTCTAGGGTTAACCCATTTTTTCATAATTATAGCAGTTTCAGAGAAACTGCTATAATTATGAATGGGCTAAGCCTTCCCCCTAATCCTCTAGTGGCTGTCTCATTGACAGCCACTAGAGGCGCTTGCGTGCTTCTCACTGTGATTTTCACAGTGAGAGCACGCCAGCGTTCATAGGAAAGCATTGTAAATGCTTTCCTATGAGACCGGCTGAATGCGCGCGCAGCTCTTGCCGCGCGTGCGCATTCAGCCGGCGGGGCGTAACGGAGGCGGAGAGGAGGAGGAGAGCTCTCCGCCCAGCGCTGGAAAAAGGTAAGTTATTACCCCTTTCCCCCTTCCAGAGCCGGGCGGGATAGGGACCCTGAGGGTGGGGGCACCCTCAGGGCACTATAGTGCCAGGAAAACGAGTATGTTTTCCTGGCACTATAGTGGTCCTTTAAATTAAAATTTACACACACCTAGATATTCCCCCAATGCAGAAATTTTCCTAGAACAAATTACTTGAACCCAGAGGCAGATTCTACAACGGAAAAGTGCAATGCTGTACTAAGTACTTGCAAGATGACTGCACTCCCTAAAAATAACTTCATAGAGGAAGAACGTCTGCTTTACCATTAAATAGGTCAGAGATATCCAACGACAGCACAAAATGTACTGCAGGCACAGTATTGCATTTCATTTGAAGCAGGAAGGTTGATGCACCATACATAATATGCAAGTCCGTTTATTAAAGAAAAGAATGCAGCACAGCACGCAAATCAGGTTACAGAAAACATTTTCTAAAATGTGATCATTCATAAGGCTGTAAATATAGCAAAATGTGAATTACATGTTAATGAAATACATGCAGTGCCACATTTCTCTTTTGACATCCTAAATTTTCTGTTTTCAATTTGTTTTGTTTTTTAAAATTGTGTTTGATAAAATCCCTCCACACTTTAACACCGAATACAGATTGAGATAATGCAATAGTAAAGCAAATGTGAAGCTTATTTTCCCCAGAGAATAAAAACCTCACCCAATGAAATTAACCAATATTGCAAATAAATAAGCGCCCCTGCTATATTTACTTGATTCAGCAGATTTTAGAAGATAAGCAGACAGCATTAAAGGGACACTCCAGACCCCTGAAGCACTTTAGCTTGCAGAAATGCTTTATTTGTATGGAGTGCCCTTCCTCCCGCCCATTTTGCAGATTTCAATTGAAACTGACACTTTCATAAAAGTAACCTGGTTACATCCCCATGGCTTTTAAGCAGACAGCTGGTCCTGTAACATCCTGGTTTGGTTAGTTCAGTGAAGCTAAATTTAAGAGGCAGCTGCCTTGCAAAGACTTCTCATTGAGCTGCATTGGGAAGTCTGTAATTGGACAAACAATGTGAGATTTACACATGGGAGCTGCTTGGAAGGGCTGCTGGCCCCCACTGTACTTTCCATGCCACTGGACCACCAGGGACTGCCATATCCCCCCTCCCTGGCCAGGTAACAAGCAGGGAGAGGGGGGACGACTAAAAAAAAAAAAAGTAAATTAAAAAATGCCCCCTCCCCCCCAAATTACATACCTACAGAAACACACACTGCACAAACACACTGTATATAGTTTATATAACGCAGTGTGTGTGACTTATTGTCAATGCAGTGTGTATATAATACACACCACACAAACACTGCGTTATATACACACACACTACATTATATAAACACTACAAAAACACACTGTATATAATGCAGTGTGTGTTTGTTTAGTGTCTGTATAGTAAATGCAGTGTTTGTGTACACACACACACAGCTCCCCTGTCTAAACACACTGCATCCACTACACATGTATATGTTGTGCATTTTCCTTTAGAAATAGTGTAAAAAAAAAAGAAAAGAAAAAAGAAAAAAAAAAGACGAATATAACAGGTATGTGTATACAAAAATATCTAAATACAAATGAGTTAAGTACAAGTATCTTGTTTAGATATCTTACTCATTTGTATTTAGATATTTTTGTATACACATACTTTCTACTTATTAGGCTACTTTACCTTCCAGGTTATACAGTGGGTCACATACAATTTTTTTGGTTGTGACCACCTGTTATGTTCGTCCTTTTTTTACTCTTTGTCAGTAACACTTGGGGTTAAGCCCCTAGAGACACCTGGAGTCTCTACGTGGTACTTTAAACAGCAGGTTACAACTGGGCACTTGACGTTTGCCATAGTGGCTCAGTGGTGCCCTGCTGTTATACATAAGTTTCTTCTGTTTTACCTTTAGAAATAGTTTATTTTTTCAAAAAGGTAAATGTACAGAATATCGGTAAGTTATCAGCTATCGGCCTGAAAGTTCACAGATTATCAGTATCGACTCTAAAGAAAAAAAAAAAAAAGAAACTCAATATCGGTCAATGCCTAATGTGTATATCTACTAAACAGCAATTTTTATATATTTTGTATTTGGACAATGGAGTATCGCTTTAATCATTCCTGTCCATTAAAAACACGAAGACATAACTATTTGAAGTTATCAAGGCAAAGGAGTAGTAGGTACAACTTAATAAAGCCTCAGGGATCTCTCGACCAGATGTTAAATTTTTTTTTTTTTTTAAAAGCTTGTAGTTACAAGAAAGTCTACACACCCAATGCTGGAGGTCACACAGTTAAAGGAACACTTCACACAAATGCCTTCAGCTTGCTGAAGTGCTTTGTGAGGATATGCTCATATCCATTTGAAATCTGCGCTTTTATAAGTAATTGCAGAAACACCTCGCCAGGGAGGTTATCCTCCCACTAGTTACACAGAGCTAACAAAAGCAGCAGGCACACTCTGCTACAGCGGACCTGCATTCTCCCCATGTCTGAACTCCCTAGCTTGCTCTACTAACTCAAGAAATAGAAAGCTGAGCTGTCGCAGCTCAAAATCAGAAGGTTTTCAATGAGAAGCCTCTGACTGGTCATTTCTCCGGCACAGATTTAATGCCTGTGTTGAGAAAAGTGGTAGGCTTGTCAAGGCTGCAGACAAGAGATTTGCAACTTTTGCAAACTGATTTCACATATACCCTAAAAAAATAAAACACAATACATGCATTTTTTTTATTGAAATATCTACTAAATAGTTATTTCTTGTTTAGGTTTTTTTTTTTTTATAATTCTTTATTTTGCAAAGTATTTGCATTTGGGGTAGGGGTACAGAAGAGAAATCGGGGAGTAAAAACAAGCGTTACAGATTCGCCAAACAGTGGTCGACAGTACGTAGTAGATGAACATAACATTTGCGAGTATTGGTTGTTTATCACTTAGTGTCCGAGTAAGTAGTCTATATAATGCGTTTGTTTCTGTCTATTTTCTTACTTTCCTCTTGGGTTTGGGGAGGGGTACAGAAGAAAAGGGGATGTGGGTAGGATTACTAGCTCTTGTTGTGGTTTGTTACCCCTGGTGCCGTGTGCGTTATGCGTCCCCTTCCTGCGTCCACTGGCTCGCCCCTTTGGGGGGGGTTGCAATGGGGTGTTCAGACCAGGGGGGTAATATTGCGTGTGTTATTGAGTGTAAGCCCGGTTGGGCTAGTCTGGTCTGTTCTCTTTCGGGGTTGCCTACTTGTCGTGTCTTTATAGCTATCTAGTGTCCCCGTTTTAGGGTGGTTGAGGTCCGTGGGTTGGAGTAGGATCGCAGGTGAGGGGAGAATGATTGTCTCGTCTTTGAATGTGACATGGGGTTCATCGGGTTTGGGGAGGTTTGTTTTGTGTAACGCCTACAGAGGAATTATACTGGGGGTGGGGGTCCGTATGCGTCATCTTGTTAGTCCGTCTCATGGCGTAATTTTGCGTTGTGTGCCTGCTCTATGTGTGTTGCCACCCGTATCTTAGTTGGGTCGAGATTGTAGGTGTTCGTGGGTCCGAGCTGTGGTAGGATTAGTATGTTCCTGTTGTGTATGTTCTTGTAGTTTCGTGGGATGTCTCTGTCCCTAGTACTGTATACGACTGCTGGTTCTCAAGTAGCGTTATTGTCTGTACATGGTGTGTGGCGGGGTGTAAGTGGGGGTGAGAGAAGTAAGAGGGGAAAAAAAAGGGGGGGGGGACCCGTTGTGCGGGAATGCGGGAGCCCGTCCGCCCCAGTCCGGATTATGGTCTGAGCGCGCTTTGCTCAGTGTGTGTTGCCTATGGCCGGGAATTCGTAGAACCATGGGTCCCATATTTTGTGGAAGGTTCTAGTGGTGTCGTGTACTAATGTGGACAGTTCGTCCATTTTGATTGTGTCTGTTATTTTTCTTCTAATGATCTCCATGGTGGGAGTTTCGGTGCTACCCCACTTTTCAGCTTTGGCTCTCCTGGCTGCTAGAGCTATCTTTGCTGCTTGTTTTTAGTTTTTGATCAATAAAGTGTTCTTTTAAAATGAACTATAGAAAAACCATGGGGCTAGCCTTTTCAAGGATATGCAAATTGCATAATACTACCGTCCCCCCGAAAAAAAGATCGGGTTTTATATTAATTTCAGCCCCCTAAAAAGGCACTAGGGCTTTTTTTGGGGGGCAAAAACATGTACTAGACCAGTTCACTAGTGCATGGAATTCTGCAAATCTATGTTCAGGGAAACTTTCCAGAACATCGATTAGCTTATTTGCCAATAGAATACTGCAAATCTATGTTTGGGGATTCCATTCACGAGTAAGCTTATCTGTGTTTCGGGGAAAAGTCTCCAAACATGGATTAGTAAACTAGGGACTAGAGATTATTTTCAGGGTAGGGCTTATTCAACGAGCATCCCCCGTCAAATCAGCTAGGGCTTATTTTTGGGGGATGTCTTTTCAGTGAAACATGGTATAGTTTGTATAAGGGAAAGATTGAAAAAAAAAAAAAAAAAAATAATAAAAAAAAATCATACGTATGTATCAATTATAGATGTGTGCACACACTTATGCAATCTGTACAGCTTTATTTTATTTGCAGAATTGTGACAGACTTTACATTAGGATACAAATTATCGAACGTTCAGTGCCTCTATGCATAGTGCAGAGACACAATTTAGGTGCTGAACATTGTGCAGCACAGACAATGTGTATCTGTGTGACAAATGTATGTTCTTGACACTATATTCCTGAATAGTCGTTGATTGCCCCTGCCCACCATGTACCCAGTTAAAAACGTGATTTACTCACCTTGTTCCAGTGCAGTGTGTGTCAAGTTGCAGCTGGTCCAGTCCATGCTCCTCCCCCTTGGCTGAGAATCAAACTTTATGATCTCAGCAAATCCAATGCTTTCTCAGTTCTCTGAAAATGCAGTGTTTACACTAAAATGCCTGCAGGCATTATATAGAGCAGAACCACTACATTAAGCTGTTGTTGTTCTGGTAACTATAGTGTCCCTTTAAGAACTGTATTTTTGTGGCTAAAAATAAAACTTGCTCCTTGATTCAAAGCAAATTTGTCAAGCCCTGTATTACAATGACTGTTATATGGGTCAGAACATTTCTAATACAGATTAATTGCATTCATAAAATAGAAGAGAGAAAATATATGTATTCTATTGTGTAATGCAATAGTATGAATGTTTGGGTAGTCTAATTTAAACAGATCGTTCCTTGCTCTATTTGTGAAACCAGAAAAAGGAGCTTCTATAAAGCACATTAGACAAAAAAAAAAAAAAAATTATAGAAAAGTCAAAGCTGAGTGAAAAAAACAATATGTGGCTTATAAAAAGAAACAGAAGAATGCAAACTGATGCATAAAATATCTGGAAAGAAGTGTAACCTAACAATTATTGCAGACAATGGCATTTAAGGAAATAAGAATAGAACTCAGACAATGATGTAAGATATTCATCTTTATCTCAACGCATGGCAGAAAGATAGGAGGGGGATGTAATGCTGTGGATCTTTCAAAGTACATTTTCCAGTGGTTATAGTAAAAGGAGTGCCTCTCCCAACCCCCCCAATTGTAAGTTGTTAAACCATGTAGTAGGCCAGATCATTTAAAACGAAGTCCACTGGGCGCAGTTCCCACTTCTACTACCTTAGACAGAGCAAGAATTTCTGAGCGAAGTCTGGTAGTATTAGGAGATGATACATTGACGTTTTAAACTAATGAGATCGCAGTGGACAGTGAACAGAAGCTTGTGGTTATGAGCAATCCAACTCTCCATCTGAAGTAGTGGTGGCAGGGAGCAAAATCTTATGGACACCATGTGCGAAACTATTCTGAAATGATTTAACCACTTACAAAGGGGTGAGGGCATGGCACTCCTGGAAACATAACCACTACAGAGCACTGTATTGGTTATTATGCCTAGAGTGTTATTAGAAGCTGTCCCTTGATTTAGTTAGGGACTCTTAAAAGCTCATCTGTTTTGTTTAAATTTCAATACATTGTGTCTCTACAATGTACTTTGTTAACGAAGATCTTAATAGGTTACATCTGTAAATGTACAATTTGTTTCCAGGTTGCCTAATTAAAGCAACACTGTAGGCACCCTGACCACATCAGCTCAATGTTTACATTGCAGCTCTAAGTCTGCCCTCACAGACATCCAGCGTCAGATTTCCCCCATAGGAAAGCATTGAATAATGCATGGGGAGGTCTAATGCGCGCCACTGCGTGCATACGCATTACGTCTCCCTTGCCAACTGACGTCGGGGAGGAGCATGGGCAGAGCCCGACCCAGTGCAGAGGGACATAGGCACTGGATTCAGCTAAGTGGCTGAAGGGGTGGGCTATTAACCCTATAGTGCCAGGACCTTTAAGAATGTTAACCAGCTACTGTCCCTGCCATCTAGTCTAATTATTGGATGTATGTTACTTTACTTCTAAATGTATTCTGATTGGAGAGTTACTACTACATCATGAAATGGAGAAAAAGTAAACAGATTGCAGGTCAGGAGCCCGAATACAAGTCAAGGGCTTGTGAGCTGCACCACTGTAAGAGAAAATTATGTACAGAGTCCCACAAGAGTAAACCAACTTCAGGAGAGTTCCATGGGTATAAGAAATGAGGAAGGAGTGTCCTACCTTAAAATCAATCTAAGGATAAAAAGGGATATGCAAACAAAATAGAACAAAAAAAAAAAACCACATTATCTGGAGTACTAAATTACATCTAAGTTCCAGTTCCTCTGGTGTCCGACTGACTGGAAGGTAGTGTAAATGAGGTTAGGGAGAGAGAAAAGGCACAGGGTCCACAGAGAATAAAGGATCAGATAATCTGGTCTAAAATCACAGACGAAAAGCCTCAAAGGAAAAAAAAAGGAAAAAAAAAAAACACACACACCACTCAATTCACTCCAAGGGGTACCTCAAAACCGTGGTCTGACCACTAGTGTCTACCTAAACCAACTTTCCCTACTAAAAGTTATAAACAAACACCTAAAAATCAACCATAGTGGTGACAAAAAAAAAAAAAAAGAAGAAGCCAGACGTTAGCATTTTGAACAAGCTGAAACACACATTAGGCGTTTTCTTTTTCTTCAATCACTGCACTTGGTAGCACTTTTTTTATTCTTGTTACCACTACTATTGATTTATAGTTTTTTTATTCCCTTTCTTTATTTATAACTTTAGTAGGTAGAGTTGGTTCAGGTAGACACTAGTAGTCAGACAACAGTGTAGAGGTAACTTTTTTCCTTTGAGGCTTTTCATCTGCGTTTAGACCAGTTTATCTGATCCCTTGTTCTCTGTGGACCCTGTGCCTTTTCTCACTCCCTAACCTCGTTTACAGTACCTTCCCGTCAGTAAGACACTAGGGGAACTGGTACTTGGATGCAATTTAGTACTTCAGATAATGGATCCCCTTGGCACCATTTAGTAGATCTCCTTTTTTCAAGTTATACTTTTTGTTTGCATATCCTTTTTATCCTTAAATTGATTATCCTTCTTTATTTCTTATACCAGTGGAGCTCTCCTGATGTTAGTTTCCTCTTGTGGGATTCTATACATCACTTTCTCCTATTTCCTACTACTACTATTACTACATCATGTAGATATTCTCATAAGAAGAAAATGCACAATATGCAGTTTCTTCTTTTGCTGTGGCCAACGTGTATACTTTTTTCACATGCAAAGGTGTTTAATCCACTCTAACATTTTGGAAGTTACACACATTCCTCAATATTTATAACTACGATGTTACTCCAAATATTTCAGATTACGAGAGTCACAAAGATAAAATAAAAAAATTAAAAATAAAAACTGCATGTCAAATACAATGGGGAAAACGTGAAATGAGCACAATTAAAACACTACATCTTTGTACTTACTAGAGATTTTGCTTTAGCATAAAAATACTATTTTGGTCATGCTCACCAGAATATAAAAGCCTGTTTCCACTAAAGCCAACTATGTCCACGTCGCAGGACTTCGGAATTCAGATTCCAAAATGCTATATAAACAAGGCAGACCACTAAGGAAACTATGCAAAAGTTTGTAGCAGTTTAGCAAAATCCATTGTTTGGGAATAATAAGAAAAAAAAGAAAAAAATAAGATGTTTCAATAGAAATTGGTATTAAATAGCCTAGAAAGTCATAATTGAGAGGTAGGTATGCGGTTTAAATGTGTACTATAGCTATATATATATAAAACTTGGTGTTTAGTTATCCATAAAAGCTAATATATACCTAGTTCTAAAGTGGGAGGAGTAGAAATATACAAACATTACAGAGGGCAAGGAAGTGGAAAAATGCATGTAACTGGACACCAGACTTAGTAGCAGGCATATGGCACTGACAGACCAAGCTGCAAGGCATTCCCTAACTACAGCAGCTTTTTAATTTAGGGGCAGATCATATTGCTCACATTCAATACCATTAGAGAATAAGCTTTTTTTTTTTTTCTCAAACACTGTAGAAAGGAATTATGCAAACAAAAATAAAACGCAAAAAAAAAAAATATACATACATACATACATACATACATACATACATACATACATACATACATACATACATACACATACACACTTTGTAAAATATGAAGCTTTCTAGAAAACGTTAAAGAAAGGTAATGGACATTTGTTAAAATAGACATAAAATCATACTTTTTAAAAACATATCACGTTTTTAAAACTTTGGGAGATGGTAAATAATTAAAGGGTTACCATAATCCTTTTGAGAGGGGGAACCTAAATGGTGTAATTTACCCTACTGAGTACTATTTAGAAGGACCCCACCTCTCAAAATCACAGTAAAAACGGGGGGGCGGAGGGAGGAATAAATAAAAAAATAAAAAACGTTCTTCCATGCCCCCCTCCTGAGGTCACTGGGGCCACGGGCAGTCCAAACACAGGCTCTCCTAGAGAAGCTTGTGATTAGATAATTTCACTGGCTCAGAGCACATGCACATGCTATGGGAATGCGAGGGGGAATACATAGAAACATAGACTGTGACGGCAGATAAGAACCATTCGGCCCATCTAGGCTGCCCAATTTTCTAAATACTTTCATTAGTCCCTGGCCTTATCTTATAGTTAGGATAGCCTTATGCCTATCCCACGCATGCTTAAACTCCTTTACTGTGTTAACCTCTACCACTTCAGCTGGAAGGCTATTCCATGCATCCACTACCCTCTCAGTAAAGTAATACTTCCTGATATTTTTAAACCTTTGTCCCTCTAATTTAAGACTATGTCCTCTTGTTGTGGTAGTTTTCCTTCTTTTAAATATGGTCTCCTTTACTGTGTTGAAAATGCTAAGAGCTGAAGACAGTCCATGCGAGAAAGATGGCAATATCCATGAGGGAGACATTCTGTTAAATATATCTGCTGTTAGCTTCTCCCTGACATGGCCGCCCCATAAGTACCCAACAGGGTATTTGGACGTCCAGCATCCAGTACGAAAGGATTAAAAAAAGATTTTTTTTTTTTTTTAAATAAATACAAAAATTTAAATGAGCATCAAGGGACGCAGCACAGACTTTGAGGAGAAAGCTAGCTTTCCCTTGCAAGTGCTCTGCTTGCAAAGGGATAATTTCTATGCGCTGACTACAAATGTAATTTATGCACAGAACTGACATTAGGCAATATGTTAATATCACATTAGTGTAAGTATTCATTTGTTACAATTGTTTTAGATATCAGACCCTTCCGGTCTCCTTTTATTCTGTGCCTCCCCTGTCATAGTGTATACAACCTTATGCAGTGTGCAAACCCCAGCCCCAACTAGGGATCGACCGATATTGATTTTTTAGAGCCGATACCGATAATCTGCGAACTTTCAGGCCGATATCTTGCCGATATTCTGTACATTTACTATTTTGAATAAATAAACTAATTCGAAAGGTAAATGCACAAAATATACATGCCACATGTAGTGGATGAAGTGTGTTTAGACAGGGGAACTGTGTGTGTTTGTGTAGTGTGTGTGTGTGTGTGTGTGTGTGTGTAGTGGATGCAGGGTGTGTGTATATAATGCAGTGTGTGTAGTGTGTATATAATGCAGTGTGTTTATGTAGTGTGTGTATAATGCAGTGTGTTTTTGTGTGTGTATGTAATGCAGTGTGTGTGTGTTTGTGTAGTGTGTATGTAATGCAGTGTGTGTTTGTGTAGTGTGTGTTTGTGTAGTGTGTATGTAATGCAGTGTGTGTGTATGTGTAGTGTGTATGTAATGCAGTGTGTGTGTATGTAATGCAGTATGTGTACTGTGTTTGTGTAGTGTGTATGTAATGCAGTGTGTGTGCAGTGTAGCGTGTGCAGTGTGTGTCTGTAATGCAGTATGTGTTTGTGGTGTGTGTGTAGTGTGTCTGTCTGTGTAGTGTGTGTATGTAATGCAGTGTGTGTGCGCCTGTGTAGTGTGTGTATGTAATGCAGTGTGTGTGCCTGTGTAGTGTGTATGCCTGTGTAGTGTGTATGTAATGCAGTGTGTGTGCCTGTGTAGTGTGTATGTAATGCAGTGTGTGTATGTAATGCAGTATGTGTGCAGTGTGTGTTTGTGTAGTGATGTAATTTGTGTAATTTTTTATTTTAATATTTTTTTTAATATTGAAATGTTTTTTTTATTTTTGTTTAGTCCCCCTCCCTGCTTCTTACCTGGGAGGGGGATATAGTATCCCCTAGTGGTCCAGTGGCTTGTTAAGTACAGTGGTGGCTCAGCAGCAGCAAGCGCTGACTTACCTTGCAAGCAGCTCCTACAGCTCCCTGTGTAACTCTCGCGGCTCTTAGTGCCGCGCGGAGCGTTGCCATGGTAACCCGTGGCAACGCTCTGCGGCCGCGGGTCTCGCGAGATTTACACAGGGAGCTGCATGCAAGGTAAGTCAGCGCTTGCGGCTGGCCCCCACAGGACCGCCGGGCTTGTAATGGGCCCGGCGGTCCTGTTATATATTATCGCAATATCGGTATCTGAATTGGCCGATACCGATATTGCCGAAAATACCAAATATCGGCCGATAATATCGGCCAGACCGATAATCGGTCGATCCCTAGCCCCAACATCAGGTGGTGGCTGAGTGTGATCCACCCGATCTAGCAGATGATCACTGTGTTCCAGATGCTGCCTAGCAACGGTGGAACGCAAGCGGCTCACGTACCAATCTCGCAATCGGCAGGTTCAGCTGATCGTCATCTCCTCGTGCATAGTAGCATTTACTGCAATGTTCACATGACATGGGTAAGCACATCATTTTCATAGTTATATATTCTTTTGCCTATACATGTAATGTTTTCTTTGCCATCCTGCGGAAGGCTCCTGATGTGAGCCAAAACATTGATGTATATTTGGGGGGGAATATATGCTGTGGTAATATGGAGCCAAGAAGTAGCTGATATGGTTAACAGAATCAGCATTACAGATTAAACAGATTTATACTGGAATAAGATCAGTCCTCAGAGTCACAGCCCAGGCCGCAGTTTGAAACTTCGTAATTTTTCACCTAGCCACAGCAGGAGTGTCTAAGATGCTCATAAGTAAGAGTCCAAACCACTACCAATGAGGAGGGAGGGGCCCTGCAGACCTGAAGCTTATTAGAGGATTACCGCTATCTCCTCTAGAAAAGAACCTTGGGGTTTCTAAACTACTGCAAATACATTTTCCATAAAATCAGCCATCAGACTAGACACGTCATCACAGGTCCTGCTAAAAATTGCTTTGAAGCTAATTTTCAACATACCTGGGTCCCTGCAAACAGTTTACTGGGCACAAGTACAACATGAGAAAGCACTCCTGAAATTTCACAGGGCATATCAAGAGCCAAACTCGAGATATTGATATGCTTCTATCACAGCTATGTAGGCCCATGATGGCGAAGTTACGGCCCGCCTCGCCCCACGACTCTTTCGGCCTCGAATGACGAGGACCTTGAATTATCAGAAGCACCACCTCCTCGCCGCAGGAGCAGGGCACAACCACGATCCAAACCTCCACTAGCATCCAAAATTGATCTTACCTCAATGGTGACAGACCTGAAAGCCTTTTTGCATCCGAGATGGCTGTGCTGAGGGAAGACTTGGGCACGCTGACAAGACGCATAAGGGTCACAGAGGAAGATATCCATGATATACAGATCAAACAAGATTCGACAGCAGCGAAACTACTGGAAGTTACCAACACGTGTGCACAGCTCAGTATTAAAAAATAAAAATCAAAAAAAATAAAAAATAAAAATAAAAAATAAAAATCGGGCAGCTAGAGGACAACGCACGACAACATAATCTGAAGGTGCGGGGGATACATGACACCACTGATTTGACAGAACTACCGCAATTCATACGGAGGCTGCTCTCGGCTACCTTAACACCTAAACAGGCAAAGGGATTATCTTTAGATGGACTCTACAGAATCCCAGGACAGCCCAAAACCAACTACGTGACACCCAAAGATGTAATTTTATGCTTCAAATTAAAATGTCTGATAAAGAAACACTCCTGAAAGCAGTCAGAGGCTCAACACCATATATTTTTGAGGAACACTGTTTTTTTTCCAAGACCTGAGCCGCCTAGCACTGCAGTGGCGCGCATCACTGAAGGGGGTGACCTCACAGCTACAGTTAACCACCGTCACCTACAAATGGGGATACCAGAGAGAGAGCCCTTACAACTGAAAAAGATGGCTGACATGTGCATCTGAAGTGGACATGTTCCTTCACTCACAGGGACTCTCTGCTCCTGCCACAGCAAACAGCTCAACCAGACCAACACATCAGTGGGACGTGGCTAATGTGGCGGTCCTCACACCCACAGCGCCTACAGCCCCGGGTTGAAGCTACCAAGAAGGTAGCTTAGTTCACCATCACTACTTTATTTTTTGTTGTTTTACTTATGTTTGCCCTGTTTACTGTTATGAAAGTCCCTGACGACATTAAGACTCCCTGATCGGTATATGGTTTTACCGCTATAGGATAGCATGCCATATTGGCCCATCTGGCTTCCTCACCACCCTCTATGGGTAGTGCCGAAGTAACCCTTGAAGCGCTCTTCGATTCGCTCTCCCAATCCCCCCACTTAAGCTCCAGGGATATGGAGCTTATCGCTCTTCGGATACGCCACTCATACATCTTATAAATATTGCAAGCTACACGTGGATGCTTGCAACCCTGTTACTTTCTCCCTTAGGTTATCTTGCTGTACTCTCTGGCCTCTGCACTCAAACTAAAATAGCATTACCTATGATTACCTACAAGGTAGGTAAGGTTTTGCTTGCGACTGGTGGCTTAAACTCCCGTTGCAACCTGACATAACCATAGCACCACTTTTAAAGGCCCTGAAACAGATACTGCTCGAAACTGCCCTGGTACAACGGTCAGAACCTAGGCATACCTATGTGTAAGTTCTTGCAACCGTATGTTATCTCTTAAAATTGGGCTTCTATTTCAATGCCATGCTCATGTTTTACTAAATTTTTAAATATTGGGCTTGCGATGCCACAACAGAGAAGGAAGCACATCTGTTATTCTATGCATGTCAAAAATAAAGAATTACAACAACAAAAAAATAAAAATAAACCCTATGGCAAGCTGCAACTGGATATTAGGTTTCGCTTTTCCAACTGTAGCTTACACGAGCAGAACTGCCACCAGTCTTTTCCATAAAAAAATAAGACCCGTTTAGATCACAATTTTTTAGTGCAGAAACACTGCAGGCATACAGGTAATTAAGAGGGCAAATTTAAAAAAAAAAAAAAAATCTGTTAAAACAACCACTACACCGTTTTGTACAGTGACTGACAAGTTAATCGTTTCATGCGATTCCTCTAATAATGCAAGGCAGGAATCTGGCAACATTAGTCCAAAGGGATATATGAAATCCAAGAAATCTTGATAGATTTCCTGGTAAAATACTTCTAAATTATTGTAACACTATAGTCCCCAAAAGTTTAGCTTATTGAAGTACTTTTTGTGTATAGATCATGCCTCTGAAGTCTCACAGCTAAATCACGATTCCTTCTGTCCTTGTAACCCTAGCCACTGCTACCCTAGTTGGGACAAAAAAAAAAAAAAAAATTCAATTTCAAATCAGATGTTAACTAAACCCCCTAAGGACACATGACATGTGTGACATGTCATGATTCCATTTTATTCCAGAAGTTTGGTCCTTAAGGGGTTAATTTAGAAGTTTTTATCTCCTGATCTGTAAATGGTGCTTTAAACTACACACAGGAGGCTCCAGCAAGGTCTAGAAAACTATTCACAGTGCAGGAGATAGGAAATTCTAAAATAAACAAATTAAGTGGAAACTAGATTGGATGGGGGGAGCAGAATACAACTCCAAGTACCATAACAACTTCCAGCTATAGCAAAGATTATAAAGCAGGAAGTCCTCCGCTGTCTAAAAAGCACAATCGCTTAAAACTACAGTGAGGTAGGAGAAGCTTTGCAGCTATAAGCTCCTCATCTCAGTAAGACATAGGAGGACGCAAAGCTGCCCACATGCCAATCAAAGTAATCATATAGCAGGTCTATCAACCGTAAGATCACAATTAACCGAGCCCATTCCTGGGTTTGTGAAAGCTCACTCCAGTAGCAAACACTGGGTACTTTATAACAAATGCTTAAAGGATCACTATAGGGTCAGGAACACAAACATGTATTTTGCAGAAGATATTCATGCACCCTGTGAGCGAAACAGCATTGCTATCTTAAGGTTTTATAATGACAAATCAAGTTGTGGACTCTAATTCAATAATCCTCTTTGTAGAGCTGTGGTTTACCACAAGTCTGTATGTACTAAATCATGAGCCCTTTTAGAGGCTCCATATCACAGAAGCAACAACTTGTCCTGCATTTAATAATGTTATATAACGGATCAACACATAGAAATATAACAGCAGAATCCTCTTTGGCAAGTTATTTAAAATCTTATCAGTAAAATATATTAATAGGAAATGTAAAAAACAAACAACAACAACAACAACAACTACAGAATGCAATAACAGATAAATAATTATTAAAAGGACACTATAGTCACCAGACCAACTACAGCTTAATGCAATTCTGGTGTCTTCAGAGAAATTATAGTATTTATAGTGCTGCCTAGGGACACCTCCAGTGGCAATTATTCAGACGCTCTGCATGGAGACGCTGAACTAACACAGATTCAATGCATCTCTATGAGGAGATGCTGATTGGCCAGAGTGGCAATTAGCTCTGCACCCGCCTCCCCCCTACCTCTTTGGCTGACATCAAAACTGAAAATCTCAGTCAATCCAATGCTTTCCTATCGGGGACCCACACAGCACTGGAATAAAAGTTAAGTAAACTAACTTTTTATTGGTTATAAAGGAGGGCAACCACCTACATAGTTTAACTCTATAGATTCAGGAATACACGTTTGTGTTCTTGAGCCTATAATGTTCCTTTAATGTCAATTAAATTAACTTAAAAACCACAAGAAACTGAATATATATTCAAGACAATTTGGTAGCTTTAGAGGTATACAAACAGTATGTTAGCATGTGATTTTGTGTGATTGAGTATGTTAGCATACTACACTGATTTATAGTTATATATTGCCCATCTGGTTTCAATGCCGGCTCTGCAGTTTTATTTATATTTTGAATCGAGTCGTTCTATTATTAAAGTGGACATTTTACTTGTCGGTCTGTAGCCAATATAATTTAATGACAGTTAAAAAGGTAGCATTTAAAGGACAATCCATGCTACAACTGACGTCCTTGTTTAAAGAACGCATTATTGTAAAACGCTACGGAATCTGTTGGCACTATTTAAATGGCGATAATAACATGCAAAACTATCAGCACACTGTAGATGTTTTGGTGCCTTATTGTTGGCCAAAAGGTAAGTTATCAAAGTTTACAAAATGTTTGACGTTTACCTGATCCTAACAGGTGTCCATCATCATGATGGTCAACTGACACACAATGACTAATGCCCTAAGTTGCACAAAACTGATATTGCCATGGTCAACTTTTGCTTTGTTATATTCGTGTAGATCACAAGAACAGAGGGTGCCTGAAGAAGTCAGGTGTCAAACTATAGAAAAAATTTTGATTGCTTATTGTGGAATGGCACCATGGGACTCATGTCAGCATAACCACTACAGAAAGTTGTAGTGGTTATGGTGCAAATAGTGGCCCTTCTAAAAAGAATAAACAAGGAATAACAACTCTAGCTTAAGCAGTTTTTGTGTATAGATCATGGCCCTGTACTCTCCTGCTCAATTCACTGCCATTTAGGAGCTAAAATCACTTTTGTTTCTGTCCATGCAGCTGTAGCCACGCCTCACCTGGCTGTGACACTCGCATTCTGCATGAAAACAAAACGGTTTCATTTTCAATCAGATGTAACTTACTTTAAACATTTTAATCTCCTACTCTGTAAATTAAACTTTCATTACATAAAGGAGGCTCCTGCAAAGGCCAAGCAAGCTATTAACAGGGAAGGAGATACATTCTAAATTAAACAGAAAATGTGTAAACATTAAATGACTTTTTACAGGAAGTGTTTAGGAGAGCAGTGTAAATCACATGCAGGGAGGTGTGACTAGGGCTGCATAAACAAAGTGATTTAACTCCTAAATGGAAAGATCTATATACCAAAACTGCATAATTAAGCTAAAGTAGTTTTGATGACTAAAGTGCCTTTTTAATTAAGTTGTTTTGGTGTAAACATCATGCCCCTACAGTTTCAGTGCTCAATTCTCTACCACTGAGTTTACTTTTGTGTCAGTTTATGCAGAAATAGCCATGCATACTCTGATTGTGACTCATGAAAAAAAAAATTAAAGAGATAGAGTATATGATATATATATATATATATATATATATATATATATAGTACAATATGTCTTGCCTACGTTTTCTTTATTTTTGGTGATATTTCTCTAGACTTCATTTACCTCTAGGGACTTGGTTATAGTGATCAATTAGGTCCTTCGACACTGGCATATACCATTCTGGCAGTGTAGTTTTTTCCTTTTTTTTTCTTCTGTTCTGTCTTGAATGTGGTTTTAGTCCACTACCTATAGATTATCATTGAATACCCAGTGTCCATACTCTCTTGCCTAGAACCTATGACCATCGTAGTCTGAAAATGCTTGATCTCGCCAGATCTCAGAAGCTATTCAGACTCAGGCCTGGCTAGTACTTGAATGGGAGACCAACTAGTAACCTCAGATGCTATAAGCTTTTGTCCTAATCATCTATTTTGTAGGACTCTCTAATTAAAATCCTCACATAGTATTCTCATTTTAATACTCTGTATACTTTGTGTCCATGTTATGCTTGTTTTAATTGTATGTGTTATGCATTATACATTTGTTTTTTTGTATTGTTTTTACCAGGTGCATGTTTACACTACTTCAGATTCACATACATATGGTCACTTTAATTGGTGTATGTCTGATACTGGACCAATACTAATATATTTTTTTTTTTATTTTTTTTTTCGAAATGGACCTTTTAGTCCTCACTATTAGTGGTGATCACTGTATTGCGTTTATATCATGCTATTTGGTAGGTATTATAGTTCTATATATTTCACAGGGCTTTATGCCCTTTCACTCCATTGCACAGATAATTCTCTGCCTAATCCGAGCTGTTTCATGTTCACTACATATTTGCTCAGGTTTACCTGTTTCCTAGTAACCACATCATGGTAATGGCCACGCCCATATGTCACATGACGCTTCACTTACACTTCCGGGTTCGGACTAATGGAAACCGGTGTGCACTGTTTGTTTGGTGACTAACTCCTCCTATGTTGCCTATATATTTGTGTTGTATATGTTTGTATATTGATCTTGAGGAAGACCTGAAGAGGTCGAAACGTCGATCAAATGTATGTTACCTGTTATTAAATAATATCGAGTTTTTTTTCTACAAAGACCTGAGAGTGCATCTCTTTCCTTTTTGAGAGAGATATATATATCTTACATCTTTCAACCAGTTACCTTGCTTTGGAAGTCTATTTCCTGCTCCTGTCCTGTACACTGGCTTTTGATTGTACACAAGAGGCTCCTGCAGGGTCTAAAACTTAGAGCAGGAGATTTTTTTTATTTATTTAAATTTGGTTAAATTTAGAATTGAAGTCATTTATCTCCTAAATTGCAAAGAATTGAGCAGCGAGACAGCATGGGCATGACCTATACACCAACACTTCTTAATTAAGCTAAAGTTGTTTTAATAACTATAGTTCCTTTAAGTAAATTAGGTAAACTGAGAAGCATACAATCCATGTCTTGGGAAAAAAAAGAAACACTAAATGAAAGCGATCATAAACACAAAATAGCTTAATCAATACACTTATGTTACATGCATCCTATTCAACAATGGAATTGACACATGGGCAATTTTCAAAAGCCCTCAGAATGCCTCAAAGACAATTCTACTTCTGAAGCTGTGGGAGTGCTAATAAGCATGACCTGGGAGTCTTCTCTGACATATATTCCACATGCAAAACTTAAAGGGACACTCATAACTGCTACTTCTTGTTCTAGTAGTTATGGTGTCAGCATATGCTGGGCCACAGGAACCTAGGTGACTTTCAGTGTCTGGCAGCAAAATCATGTTTATACTTTAGCTTATGCAGAGTAGAACACCCAGACTAGTCAGACCACTCAAAAGTAATTTGACAAAGAAAAATAAATACTGTATCACAACAGAATTTCTACAGTTGTTGGGGCACTTAGAATGCTCCTTTTACCCCTTAAGGACCGAGGACTGTTCAGGACCGTCATCGGCACTTTCCCATTGCCGACCGCTGACGGTCCTGAACCGTCCTAACGGTCTTAGTTACTTACCTGATCGCCGTCGTTCCCCCGGCGACGATCGGCGTTGCTCCCGGTGTGGGGAGACCGCCTGCAGCCCAGACAGTCTCCCCACACTGGATTAGGACCCCTGTGGCCATGTGATCATTAACACAGCAATCACATGGTCACAATAGGTGTCCATGTGTATGCCTGCAGGGTGACTGCCTGTGCTGACAGGCAGTCTCCCTACTAGTGTAAAATAAAAAAATAAAATAAAGTTAATGTTAAAAAAAATAAAAAAATAAAAAAAAAAGGTATATCTATGCCATACTAAGTGTATTTTTATATTATGTACTTATATTAATATAAAAATACACTTATAATTACATTACACACGTATATATTATATATTATAAAATATAAATAATTTAAATTAATTTTTTTTTAAATAAAAATTGAAAAAATTATATATATATCAAAATACACTTAGAATGAATTTGTATAAATATATATAAAAATACAAAATATAAATATGTCCATATACAAAATTACATAAATAATTATATAAATATACACGTAGACTTCAAATATATAAATATGCATATATATTTAAATTCTAGGTGCGTATTTATGTAATATTTTTACATAATTAAGTAATTTTATTGATTGCAATTTGAGGGACCTGCCTGCCAACCGAGGCCGAAAGTCCAGAGAATTTAATTTGCTAGCACTGTATTTTACCCTGTAACGTACGACACCCTAAAAACTGTACATGGAGGGTACTGTTTTACTCGGGAGACTTCGCTGAACACAAATATTAGTGATTCAAAACAGTAAAACATATCACAGCGATGATAGTCAGCGAAAGTGACTTTTTTTGCATTTTTCACACACAAACAGCACTTTTACTGATGATATTGTTGTGATACGTTTTCCAGTTTTTAAACACTAATATTTGTGTTCAGCGATGTCTCCCGAGTAAAACAGTACCCCCCATGTACAGGTTTTATAGTATTTTTGAAAGTTACAAGGTCAAATATATGGGTCAAATATTTTTACATTGAAAATGGCCAGGTTGGTTACGTTGCCTTTGAGAGCGTATGGTAGCCCAGGAATGAGAATTACCCCCATGATGGCATACCATTTGCAAAAGAAGACAACCCAAGGTATTGCAAATGGGGTATGTCCAGTCTTTTTTAGTAACCACTTAGTCACAAACACTGGCTAAAATTAGCGTTCAATTTAGTTTTTTTTACTTTTTTCACACACAAGTGTATATGAATGCTTACTTTGGCCAGTGTTTTCGACTAAGTGGCTACTAAAAAAGTCTGGACATACCCCATATTGAATACCCTGGGTTGTCTACTTTAAAAAAAATAAAAAAATAAAATATGTACATGTGGGGTTTTATTCCGAGATTTATGACAGATAATAGTGTTACAATATCACTATTGATAAATTTTAAAAATGCATGTTTTGAAACCGCAATATCCTACTTGTACCTATAGCCATATAACATGCAAAAAAAAAAAGCAAAAAAGCACGTAAACACTAGGTATTTTTAAACTCAGGACAAAATTTTGAATCTATTTAGCAGTTTTTTTCATTCGCTTTTGTAGATGAGTAAAAGATTTTTCAAGTAAAAGTCAAAAAACATGTATTGTTTCCAATTTTTCATCATATTTTTATAATTTGTATGGGAACAGTAAATATGAGAGCGGAAAATTACAGCCAAACACAAACACCACAAAAGTGTAAAAATATGCCTGGTCGCAAATGTACAACATCGTAAAAACAGTCCAGTCCTTAAGGGGTTAAATATAATTGTATTTTTATTGATCTATACGCCACTCAGAACGTAAGACAGTCTAAGCACTCACCTGCTAAGTCATGATGTATTAGATCAGCAAAGTTTGGGTCCTCTCCCCACCAAAATATCCACAACTCTCTGCGGCCTGGACGCTGATCACGTCTCCAGACACTCAGCACATCTGCCTTTAGGCATCGACTGAAGCTGCTCAAAATCGGGTCCTCTTCGGTCACTGGAAAGAGGATTGGGGCAGATGTCGGGCCATTCCATTGGTATCGTCTCCATTTGATTCCTGTCAGATCAGCCTTAAAAAATATTTTTACAAAAATTACTAAACTGAAACCACTTAAACAATTACAATGAAGTCAATCTGTAAATTGCTATTGTTGCTGTAAATTATTAAAAATTTTCACACATGCTGGCAATGAACAGAAACCATCCACAAGAGCATGACTAAACGGATAGTAAGAAATTACCTGGATGGATTTACAAAGAAATTAAAGGGATAGCAAAACTTAAATTTAAACAAGAATCATGCTTAAACTTGTAGCTGTACTCTTGTACAAAAAGCCTCTAAAGTGGTGTTCACTCTCCATCTTGTTTCTAAACCCTTGGTTTACAGGGGTATCTTTTCTTTTTCACCTCTTTATTTCTAACATTGTCTCAGTCTATGTTGTCATTATTTACTTTCCTCACTCAGGCATGAGTATACTGACAGAGAATTGAGGATGCCTAAAGTACACCCTGACATGGATAGAGTTAGGGCTCCTTCTTAGGATGCATGGCCTGACTAATAGATACAACATCATCGATGGGAGGCGAGTGGAATAGAATTCATAAAGAGGCTTGTCTTTTGGGCTAATGTCATATTTCGTGTTTTCAAGTCTGATTTCTAGCATTTTGGCTTCTGAGCAAGCCTCACAATTGTATTGCTCTTGCTATGCCTATCGTGTGCAAAAATAAGGAATTTAAATAATGTAGCTATATATTAAAAAAAAAAAAATCCTCGATAGGGGGCAAGTTGTATGGAATTTTTAAAGTGGCTTGTCATATGGGCCGATGTCAATTTTTATGTTTATAAGTATGCTCTTTTAGATTTTGGCTTCTGCGCAAGCCTCCAAGTTGTATTATTCTTGCATTGCCTATTGTGTGCAAAAATAAAGAATTTAAAAATAAAAAATAAAGTGGGGTTCACATGCATTTAAAAACTAAATATGTGGAACACTTTCAGACAGTAGATGTAATATCTACAGTAATGTGAATTACATGTATTCTTCTGTGGTAATAATTTTAAGCATCCACGTTACTTTATTTTAAGCACCCCAAAAGTGCAGACAAACATTTGGCTTTATTAAAAAAAAATAAAAAAATGATATGATAATATACATACATACATACATACATACATACATACATAGACACACACAACTGATTTTGTGAGAATATGTGCAATTTTAAACCAGAGCAAAACTGAAAGTGAGATATCAGGTTTAGCACCCCATGACAGCCCCCACACCTTCTTCTACAGTTAGCATGTTGGCCAGAAAGATGAGCTGTAGAGCTTGGAGAAGCACATTCCTAAACTATAATTACTTTAAATGCAACAATACCAAAGTTTTCAAGGTTTAACACTGCAATCACTTAGTAACAGTTGGAATGCCAGCCTCATTTAAACTTCCCTTCTAGGGACACAAAAGAGTGGGGGGAGGGGAGTAAATGCATTCATCTCATTAATCAAGCTAAGGATAAACAATAGTAAAACAATCTGAATACAAATATTCATTTGATCTTGCAACCCAGCCATTTTGCCACTAAATCCACTGTGTATGCCAAAGTGGTTCAATACCTTTCCTTTCAAACTTTGTATTAACAATTTTGTGAGGAAAAAATATGGCAATAAGATATTATATTTTCTATGCTGCACTCCTTAGATTTATTGTGAAGGTTGTACACTGTACATGAGGAAAACAAAATGCATGAAGGGGAACAAATTCTGCCAACACCTGTATCTCTCTTTAAAGAGAAAGTCAACACAAACAAAAAGGATACGAACACTGAAAATGGGTAGCTTAGCACTCTAAACCTATCACTGCCACACAAATCTGTTCAAGCGAACACAAAAGTTAATTTACTCATTAGCCGAGTATCAAATTAAGAAGCCTGGATGTACCTGCTAGGTGTTTTTTCAAAACACTTGAGATATAGTCCACCTACAAGTAGTAAACAAAGAACCAGGCTGTAGGTACCAGGAGAGACCCAGATTTTGTCAAACTGCATGAAAACAATTTGATATGCATCAAGGAGGAATGGATCTTACAGTGTCCACATCATATCTAATGAGCTTCAGAGGTTAGAGTACTTTGCTAATGCTTAAGAAAGACAGAATGCATGTTACATAGCTTTAAAAAACAAAAAATTTAAAATAAATTACACACACACACACACTTAGAGAGAGAGCGCTAACTATAACTATAAATATGCTGGTTATTTTACCAGTGTAATGTTAAACTAAAATACCTACCTGAAGAAGCTAGTAACACATGCGTGGCATACATGCCCAATTAAAGACATTAAAAAAAGTATATATTTTTTTTTTTTTTTTTTTTTAAGAAAAGCCATATATGTCTAGTGTTTTTTTTGTTTTTTTGTAACTGCTTCTTTTGTGAAGCGGTACTAGTTATTTATCAATGGAAAGGCTGAGATCTTTCACCCAATCCTGGTTCTCTAACTTCTATTATCAAGTGCATGGTTTGTAAAGCCATAAACAGCAGAGGTTTATGGGATGCATCCTAAACTTTCAGACAGAGGAGGAATATTTGAAGGGAAAAAATCCATACATCACAAGCATCAACCAAGCTCCTACAAATGTAATTGTCTTTTCCCTTCCAGGATAGAGATTCATATTGGGTTCTATCGTACACCACTGTCACTTCAGGAAAAAAAAACAAAAAAAAAACCACCTACTCAAGAAATAAAAACTCTACAGTATTAGTACTCCTCCCCCCCATAACAACTTCATTTTAATGGAGTTATGATGTCCAAAGTGGCCCTTTAGGTTACTTTCTATACAATGTGCTTTTATATAAAAATCAGTAGAGGAGACCTTAAGGGGACACTATAGTCACCAGAACAACTACAGCTTATTGAATTTGTTCTGGTGAGTAGAATCATTACCTTCAGGCTTTTTTGCTGTAAATACTGTATTTTCAGAGAAAATGCAGTGTTTATACTACAGCTTAGTGATAACTTCACTGGCCACTGCTTAGATAGCTATTAGAGATCCTTCCTGGGTCATTGCTGCCTAAAATGCATCCAAACATTCAGAATATCCTCCCTCCTCATGCAAACACTGAACTTTCCTCATAGAGATTCAATTAATCTATATGAGGAGATGCTGATTGGCCAGGGCTGTGTTTGAATCATGCTGGCTCCCCCTGATCTGCCTCTTCGCCAGTGTCAGTCAATCCTATGGGGAAGCATTGCGATTGGATCAGGCCACCACTTCTAATGAGGTCAGCAGACTGCTTGTTGTTCTGAGTCTAACAGCATGCAGAGTTACAGCTTCAGGCTTTAATACAGTAAGATTTTTACTCAGGGCACTATAATGTAAGGAAAACCGCTTTGTTTTCCTGACACTATAGTGATCCTTTAAGGTAAAAATGCCTTTAGTGGCTGTCAGACCACCCCAAGAGGTGCTTACGCCAAAAAAAAAAAAAAAAGTAAAAAAACATTTTGGTATTTCAATGAGATGGTCTCGTGGAGACCATTTGATTAGTGCAGCACAGTATTTTGTCACGCGTGCACACTAGCCTCTCCGTGTATTCTTATAGGATAGCACTAGACTGAATGAGATCATCAATCTCTAACTCAACCAAGAGCCTTTTTTCCTTCAAGCTGGTGGAGGCTGGTAACCTAAACAGCTACCTGGGGTCAATAGTGTTAGGAATATACATTAGTATTTGTATACAGATTTGTATTCCGAACACTACAGTGTCCCACAGGCCCGTTCACATACGGTTAAAAAAAAAAATTACCGTATTTTTCGCTCCATAAGACGCACCTCACCATAAGACGCACCTAGTTTTTAGAGGAGGAAACCCAGAAAAAAAAATATTCTGAACAAACTGTTCCATAGTGTTTCTTACCATGGGACAGTTTGTTCAGAATATTTTTTTTTCTCCCCTGTCCCATAATGATCTTTAACCCCCCTTTCCTCTGTCCCATAGTGATTGTTAACCCCTCCTACCCTGTCCCATAGTGATTGTTAACCCCTCCTACCCTGTCCCATAGTGATTGTTAACCCCTCCTACCCTGTCCCATAGTGTTCTTTAACCCCTCCTCCCCTTGTCCATTAGTGTTCTGATCCCATAGTGTCCCCCCCTCCCATTGTCCCATAGTGCACTTTCCCTCCCATAGTGTCCCCCCCTGCCCTTGTCCCATAGTGTCTCCCCCTCCCCTTGTCCCATAGTGTCCCCCCCACCCCTTGTCCCATAGTGTCTCCCCTCCCTTTCTCCCATAGTGTCCCCCTCCCCTTGTCCCATAGTGTCTCCTCCCCTCCCCTTGTCCCATAGTGTCTCTCCCCTCCCCTTCTCCCATAGTGTCCCCCCTCCCCTTCTCCCATAGTGTCTCCCCTCCCTTTCTCCCATAGTGTCCCCCTCCCCTTGTCCCATAGTGTCTCCCCCCCTCCCCTTGTCCCATAGTGTCTCCTCCCCTCCCTTTCTCCCATAGTGTCCCATTCCCCTTGTCCCATAGTGTCTCCCCCTCCCCTTGTCCCATAATTACTTACCTGTCTTGGAGCGTGGGCCGGCTTCACAGCGCGCTCCGCGGTCCAGGAACTAATATTTCAGGGTTCTCAGTGTGCACACTTCCTTTCAGTCCCGCCGGAAACCGGAACCTGAAATAGAAGTTCCTGGACCGCGGAGCGCGCTGTGAAGCCGGCCCACGCTCCAAGACAGGTAAGTAATTCTTCACATTCGCTCCATAAGACGCACAGACATTTCCCCTCACTTTTGAGGGGGAAAAAAGTGCGTCTTATGGAGCGAAAAATACGGTAAATTATATTCTCCCACTTACCTGATTCCACTCTCCGCCTCCTGAAACGTCACAGCGATCGGGGTACCAAATGTACATGAGGACTTCTCTATAGGAAATCACTAACTCAATGCTTTCCTATGGAGATTTTCAAGATGCTGGGTGTCTTCATGCGCAGTGTGAGGGTGTTCAGCATTGTTTCATGGAGTTAACCCCTGTATTTCAAGGAAGCACCCTCTAGTGCCTGTCTGGGAGATATTCACATTAGGCTGTCTTAACCATGCAATGTTTTACATTGCAGGGTTAAAGAGAAAGGGTGAGATGAGATGAAATAGTTTGGATGTGCCTGTAGTGTCCCTTTAAATTTGCATTATGTTATTAAATCCATTGAATCGCTAAAAGTAATACACACGTTTTTCACAAATACAAAAATAAAATGAGACCGTCCATTTTCCTGTATATGCAGAAATTAACATTGACTTCTCATCTCACCTCTAGGCAATCTCGATCAAGCCCACTTTGCTAAATGCACACTAGGTTGAATATTATATGACACAAATGCAATGTCCAGTTTGTCCAAATGTAAAGAGATGCACTAGACTAACATTACAAATAGGTAAAGGTGAGGGTAAAATGTTCAGAATTTAACTTAAACTTGTTTAAAGGGACACTATAGTCACCTGAACAACTTTAGCTTAATGAAGCAGTTTTGGTGTATAGAACAAGCCCCTGCAGCCTCACTGCTCAATCCTCTGCCATTTTAGGAGTTAAATCCCTTTGTTTATGAACCCTAGTCACACCTCCCTGCATGTGACTTGCACAGCCTTCCATAAACACTTCCTGTAAAGAGAGCCCTATTTAGGCTTTCTTTATTGCAAGTTCTGTTTAATTAAGATTTTCTTATCCCCTGCTATGTTAATAGCTTGCTAGACCCTGCAAGAGCCTCCTGTATGTGATTAAAGTTCAATTTAGAGACTGAGATACAATTATTTAAGGTAAATTACATCTGTTTGAAAGTGAAACCAGTTTTTTGTTCATGCAGGCTCTGTCAATCATAGCCAGGGGAGGTGTGGCTAGAGCTGCATAAACAGAAACAAAGTGATTTAACTCCTAAATCACAGTGAATTGAGCAGTGAAATTGCAGGGGAATGATCTATACACTAAAACTGCTTTATTTAGCTAAAGTAATTTAGGTGACTATAGTGTTCCTTTAATAGAGTTTATTATTGTGAGGCTCTACTGTCCCTTTAATACTAACAGTATATGTACATGTTACAAGTGTTAAAAGAATGTAAAGAAATTTTTTAGTGATCAATAATAGCAACTCTATCTGATGTTTCTAATGTTTACCAAAACATACCTTTATGAAGATTAGGTATTTATAATGAAATGCCAAGTATACACTGTCTTAATGCATATGTGCTCATTAAATTCCACATATATAAGGCTATTAATGAATATTCTAATCGCTAACATTATGCCTGTGATAAATGGGACTTCAAATGCAGTCAGCTACAGAGCAACAGGAAGTGACAATCACTATACAAACATTTAAACCCTAAACTGTGCTATATTGTGTGGGCAATACATTAAATTGTGTGGTGATACAATGAAAACAAACCTACATTAACTCACATGAAGTTTTACACCTAGTAGCCATGAAATAAGAAGAGGGGTAAAACAAAACTAGTGAAGAAGTATCTTACACAGGTGTAAAAGACAAAGAAAAGAAAGAGGCAAATGAAAACATGGATCACCAGCAAAAATGACAATCGTGGTTTTAAACAAATAACTTGAGTGAATCAAGACTAGACACAGGCAAAAGAAGGCAATGTTAAGGCATAGAACTGGCAAGTGTACTTGAAAGGGGCATGGTCTGTGGATCTTAATACTAGGGCCTGGCCCAGCAAGCCAGTTTGGAAAATGGCTGCTTCCTGCCTCCTCCTTCCCAGACTCCACTCCCCCTGAGAAGACAGGGAGGGCTAAACAGAGACTTTGCAAAGACAGGTCTACACAGACACAGAAAATAACACAGACGAAGATAGTTTAAATGTGTGTTTGAAAACCCAATAACTATACATGCCACCTTTAATCTGTGTAAGAATTTAATGAACAGGAAATAAAATAGGGCACACTCATTTTTTGGATGAGGTTAAAAATTAAAATAAAAGCACAGAGATCAACTAATACTGTATGAAACAAAAAAACTTGCAGAAGGTCAAAAGGGTCAACAATCAAGGGCAAACATTGAAGACTATGTAATATTTACTATCTATAGATCTGGAGATAACCTAAATTGACTCATTCTATGCATAGTACAATCAGGTAACACTGGTCAACAGTTCTGTAAAAATAAGAAAAGAATGAATACTGATGAGACCGCGTCTGGCACTAGGTGTTGGAGTTTTAGGGAAGTTAAATATGGGAGACTGGCAAATGTGTAGGTGCCATCAGAATTTGACCATTAACCCTAGAGGGGAAAAGAAGTGCAAGACTATAACTACAATTCAATCTTGGTATTTACATCTAGTGCTTTGTCATTCACATGTGAAGCAGACAGAAGAGGGTAGAGTGTGTTTACATTTGACATGTGTATATGTGTGTGTGTGTGTACACAACAGATGCATTTACATATTAACAGAGGTATTTATATGTACACACAGTGCATAAATATATGCAGCACTGTGTGTGCGTGTAAATATCTATCATACACAGACTACTGCTCACGGTAACTCTGTCCTACCCACTCCTACTAATGCCCCACAGTGAGTGCCCACACATGCATGTCCACCCCCGTGGGGCCCGGGCATGCAGGGGGCATGGCTGGTGATGGACACATGTTCCCCTCACTCATACTCACCAGACAGAAGAGGTTGGAGTGGCAATCCTCCAGACTGGCCCCGTTCGGCACAAAACATGAACTCATCCTCACAGCCAGAGCACACCCGCCATCATCCCGCCCCGAACAAGAAAGACAGACAGTGAAGCCGGCAGCACAGCCCACCCCTGCTCGGCAGAGCCCCGGACACGGGCTCCCTAGCGGCTCCTGCGGCCGGTCACTCCGGGGGCGCTGGGGATGGTGCCGGCGGGCAGCATGCAGCTCGGCCTCCCCGGGTGCTGGTCGCTGGGGTCACCCCGGGCCGGGTGCTGGCAGGGGGGTGGCGGTCGCGGTGCTGGCGGTGGGGGCGGCCGGCGTTACATGCCCCGGTATCCGGGCGGTGTCTGAGTCCTCCCTCCGCCGCCGCTGGTCCCCCGGCTCGGGGCGCAGTGCATGGCGGGAACCGCCCGGACACCGGAGTGCAGGGAGGCCGCGGGGCCCCAGCGGACACACACACACACTGCCTGGGGGGCCCGGGGGGCGAGGCCGGCCGCTGCGATCCTCGGCTTCCTCCCCTCACAGGATCGCCATTTTCCTCTGCCGCCTCCTCCTCCGGGTGCCTCTCTCTCTCTCTCCTCTGGCGTAGATAGCAGGAGGCGGCTGTGCTAGTCCAGCTCGCCGCTCACACCGGCCGTCCGAGTTCCCGAACCGGGCCGACACCGAATAACCGGTAATAATAAATAAAGGGCTCAGGGCTGGGGGAGCCTTCCCATTTGAATTCACAGATTCCTTTCTTTAATGGCGGCCGAGGTGCCTGCTTGGCCTCTTGCCCGTGATTGGTCTGCACTCAGTCATGTGACGCGCCGTCGGCGCTGCTGATTGGCCGTTGCTGGCTGTGGATCAGAACGAACGGAGGGGAGGAGCGGAGGAGTTGCGATGGAAAATAGCCGCTGGATGTCGCCTTCGCGCCGCGAGAAATGGTTTCTCACGGCAGCGCCACACGCTGGTGATTCCGTGGTAGTGCACGCTGAAGAAAAAAAAAACTTGCTAGCCCCGCCCACATACAAAATATTTCATAAATAAATTGTTTACATACAAGTGTTGTAAAGCATGGTATGCAGTTTGTAGTCTGGGTAGTGTAAATGAAGGATAAAGTGACACTTTATAAGCAATGTAACCACTACAGTTCACTTTAATGGTTATCCTGCTTATCTGGTCACTGTCTCAGGTTTAGTGGGAAAATTCTCTGCATCTTTTGCGTTACTGGTGCCAATTTTATCCAAGCTGACGGTAATAATTGGCTGAGAGTACTGGAGTTGTTAGCCCAATACTTTCGGCACATTAATGCCATCTAGGTTGGACAACGTTGGCAATGAAAACAGAAATGTTAACTCAGCATTATTAATGTGGCCGATGAAACCATTTGATATTAAAAGGATACTTCAAGCGCCAAAACAACTTAATGAAGCAGTTTTAGTAGATCATGCCCCTGCAGTCTCATTGCTAAAAATGACTTTTGTTTCTCTTTATGCAGCCTTAGTCACACATCCCCTGCTGTGACTGACAATGCCTGCATGAAAAAAAAATGGTTTGATTTTCAATCAGATCTTCAGCACATAGTGTTTACTTTATCTCCTGCTCTGTTAATTATACTTTTATCACACACTTGATGCTTCTGTATTCTGTTGCAAGGTACTTACAACTCACACCAAACTTACCTTTCTTCTATCAATTCCTTTTCTCTTTTCTCGGGACTACTTTGTCTTATGTATTTTTACTCCACCTGACAAACTTTGACAAAAGGTAACGCTTAAGAGAAGTTCCACTTCCTTTGTCAACTCCCTTTTTACTACAATATTCACCTGCCGGTTGCATCCCTCATCTGTAATCTTTCAATCCATCCACTGTCCTTTCCTGAGCATTTTGCATGCCCAGTACAAGCTGTACTGTAGAAGTTATTGTACTTTGAATGGCACTTTAAAGTTACACTCTAGGTAACAAAACCACTACAGCTTAATAGAGCCGTTCTGGGACAAAGAGCTCAGCAGTGTAAATGTTTCCTTTTCTGAGAACATAAAAAAATTACACTTTCATGTATATTTTATAAGTACCAATATGGTAATTTATGGATCTTTACATGGTGACATAATAGTATCTTTACATAATCTGATAAAAGAACCTATTTAGACAGAGAATTCCACATCAACTGTTCTTAATGTGAAAAACAACAAAAAAATTTTTTATTTTTTTTTGTTCATGTCTCTTTGGACAACCTCTTGTTCTATGTGCAGTCCTTTCAATCAACTGGTTACATAGACCACTTTGTACTGGCCTTGTAGAAATTTGTATAATGTGTTATCATATTCTCTTTGAAGTCCTTGTTTTGGAAAGAAAACAATTCCAAGTTTAAATCTTTCTTCGTAAATAAAATTTTCCATTCTCCTCATTAATTTTGTTGCCCACCTATGGAATTTGTTCAGTTCTATAGTATTCCTCTTAAAAACAAGTGCCCTTATTTATTTAGAGTGGAGTCTAACTTATGCACAAGCAGCATTATATTTTCAGTACTATGATATCATGTTTTATGCGTGATAATACCTTACTAGTATTTGCAACTGCCAATGGACATTGAATCTTGTTGCTTAATCAATTATTGGTTATATTTCCTAAATCCTTCTGATTTAATGTTATCACTACCTCATCCCTATTTAGGGTATACTTTGCTACTTTGCTTGTGTATTCCTCATACAAAAATGCATAACTTTAATCTATCTGCATTTAATCTCATTTTCATGTTTACGTGGTTACAAAGTAGTACTGTGAAGTACTCCATCCTTGGCAGTAGGCAAAATCTTCTTTCTTCAAGTCTCAATGGAAAAAAATAAATGCTATGGTGAAAATAATGTGAATCTGTTTTTTTTGCAGTTGATTTTCCAGTGGCACAATATTATAGTCACTATTTCCCAATTGATCATGTTTAAAAAAAGGTCAGCATTAATAGTTATTACTAGTTCCAGATTTGCATCCACTCTAACTGGTGCATCTACTAACTGAGACATATAAATGCCATTTAACACGTTCGAACATTGTTTCCCCTAATTACTTGTTCTTCTATCCTGTCAATGTCTGTATAATTTAAATCTTAGATGATTAAAGTCTTGCCCAGCTGGACAGTTTTTTTCAGTTTGTCATAAAACTTTTTTACTCACCTTTCGTGATTTATATTGTATATCATCTCCCTGTATCTTTGCAACACATACTAAGTGCTTTTTGAAATGCAAAAGTATTGTGATATAACACTCTTCATCTTTCTAATGGCTTTTCTTACTCAACTAAGTATGGTAATTATCATCGCAGCCTTGCTAGGTTGGGCTTAGTAGCATTAAAACCATTTCATCAGTTGTTGATGTCCTGTTGTGTTAACTAGTAAACTAAACAAGGTTATGTAAATCAGTTATTTTTCTTTTCCAGAAGACTAGACAAAGTTTTGTCTCTGATAATGCTTATAGGCTAATACAGATGCTACTTTAAAACCTGCCAGTTAAGTCACATTTATCTATGATCGATTGTATTAGTGTATTTATTTTAGCGCTCCAATTGAACCTCAGATACATCTTTGGAGTCAGTATGTCCTGCATGCCTTTACGGAATGCACCTTAATTGCACACACATTGGTCCACAACAAATCTTGGTGAACATACGTTGTGTAACATATAAGATTTGAAGTGTTTCATTACAGAACAATCTGTGTATTATGTCTTCTACTGAATCAGGGATTGTCAACATTTGGTACTTATGCTATGCATGGTACTCACAGATCCTTTGCATGACAAGCCAGGCTGTCAGACTAAAATGGGCAAGTTGGGGAGATCAGCGAGTATCTCCCCAGCCATCCCACCAGTGCTCAGAGCTCAAGTGAGCCTGTGGTCTGCTGCTCCAGCAGGTTCAGATACCACATGGAACTTGCACTCTAACACTTCTCCGTGATTCAGAGTTGTAGCAACCCACTGGGATCGTGTTCACTTCTGGAACTCAGGTGAAGTAACAGCTCTCTCTTAGTACAATCCACAGATATCCTGAGGGTGAGAACAGGATTCTGTTGGGTCATTGATGGCACAGGGGCTTTAATACAAATAAGAGAAAAATCCAAGGCAAAGGTATCCAAAGAAGAGTCAGGCAGAAATCAGAGTCAGACGGTCCAGAGGTCAGGGCCAGGGGTGTCGCTGGGGTGGGGGCAGAGGGGGCCATGCCCGCGCCCCCCATATCAGGTTGTGCCCCTCCCTTGTGCCCCCCCAATTGAAACTCAAGCTATGGCTGTCGATGTTAGTGAGAGCCCAGCCTCCGAGCAGATATATCCTGCAGACAGGGGAAGCCAGGACATGACTTGGTATCTGTAGCGGTTCTGCAATATTAAAATCAATATCTCCACTGGTAGACTGTAGAACATCAAAGAGAAGCGCAGTGTAGCAATATAATCCCAATTTCCCCAGTAACCGGACGATACACAGTTCTGGGAGTCAACTGATTTTTATTCAGCCACAGTTAGCTTTTATGCAACTCCCCATGCAAGGAGTTTCTTAATTCACATTCCAGGGGTTTTCCCCTGGTGGACCTGAGTGGAGACATGCAACGAAGAAACTTTTCACAAATTCCTCCTCTGTACCTGGGAGATGACTTAGTAGAACAACTCTTTAATTATCTTCCAGGTACAGAAAATATGCAATATTTATAGCATCCTAAAAACTAATTTTAATACTTCAGAAACCCTTGAAAGTTACTTTGTTGAATAGCTGGGATCTGATCGCCCACTTTGTCAAAATATAACTCAGATCCATTTGGTGGTTTCGGAACGCCATTCGAGTAAAGTTCAGACCGGTCGACCACGAGGTGAAGTCCCAAAACAGTTCCAGAGATTATTATGCTTTGATCGCTCTTCTTTCGGGAGTAAGAGACATAGAAAATAACGTATGAACCATTTTTATAGTAGGGGATTGTGTGCCCCTTGTTCGGGAGTTTGTGGAGGCACACGACTCCTCTGGTGGTCCAACTGGTCAGTAGATGGTTCGGTATACGAACAATATAGCTCCAGTCTGTTCGGGGTACCCCAATTGTCGAATCAGATAAGTCTTTGACAAGAACAGTCTATAATACAAATAAGTGGCTGGTTCCGCCACAGTATCCTGGCTGCCCCCTGCCTGTAAACAGCGGACACACGCTGAGGGCAGGGACGTATTAGCCGCGAGGCAAACAGGGCATTTGCCTTGGGCAGTGTTTTCCAGGGGGCGGCAAAAATGTCTCGTTAGCCTTGCAGCTAACTAAAAATCCGGTCAGGCGGGTGGCGCTGGCGAGAGAGCACTTTCCCCTGAGCTCTCTGCTCAGCTCCCTCGCGCACCACAGAGTGATGCCGGGAGCCGGAATATGACATCATATTCCGGCTCCCGGCATCACTCTGCGGCGCGCGAGGGAGCTGAGCAGAGAGCTCACTAATCAGTGCTCCCTCGCCAGCGCTGCCCACCTGCCCAGCAGCCACTGGACCTCAGGGAAAGGGAGAACTCCCCCAGCAATCCCAAAGGTAAGGAGGCTGGGGGGGCTGAATTAAAAAAAAAGTGAGAGTGTTAATGTGAGTGTGTGTTAGTGTGTGTGTGTTTGTCTGTTAGTGAGTGTGTGTTTGTCTTTTAGTGTGTGTTTGTCTGTTAGTGTTTGTGTGTTAGTGAGAGAGTGTGTGTCTGTTAGTGTGTGTGTCTGTTAGTGAGTTTTTGTATGTCAGGGAGTGTGTCTGTTAGGGAGTGTGTTACTATGTGTGTGTCTGTTAGTGAATGTGTATGCGTGGGGTGGGGGGGCACCTGAGTTTTGTCATGCCTAGGGCAGCACAAAACCAGGATACACCACTGGCTGAGGGAGCAGGAAGCAGCCTTTGCTCACTGTGCACCACTCTCCTGCTCCCACAGCAGAAACAAGGGAAGACTTCCTGCAGGCTGGAGAATGGATCCTCCTCCACAGCACAGGTATGGCTCACATGGAGCCTCAGGGAGCTTATTATTTTGTGTATGTTTGTGTGTGTGTAAATAAAGTGTGACTGTAAACTGGTGTGAGTGACATGGTGTGTATATTTCAGTAAGCGTGTGTGAAATGGAAAAATCAATCAAGGTATTGATTATTTCTTTGTGTATCTGCCCCTGGCCAAATCAATGAAACAATGCGTGCACGCTCCCTGAAGTAATTCACACCAGACACAAGTTCCAGGTTGTTGAATAACTTGAGGAATGTTTATTCAGAGGGGACGGCAGGTCCCTTTTAAAGCAAAATTACATCATAAGCATGGTCAGAGATAACATGGAATAATACATCAATAATTGGTTAGGTGTTAAGTGGTCTTCCTAATGCTCTGCCTACTGAGGGTGATGTCACCAGGACCATTAGGGCCTCCCACGGTTTCCCGGCGCCATCTTGCTGCACGAGGTAGTTAGTTGGTGTTAAGGGGAGGGGGAGGAGAGGAGGGGTTAGAAGCTTCTAGCAGCCATCTTAATTAAATCATGTGTGCATAGCTTATATTGTATATCGTGGAATGAGTAAATAGACATTTTCACTAACTAGGAAATATGTGCAGACCTTATTTCCACAACAGTCCCCCCTAAAATGGCTATTTACCATGACAACTTGCTACTGTCCCTAGTGTATCCCCAGCTGCCTGCAGCTCATCTGCCTTCACAAGCATCGAACTCTTCACTCCGTGGGTAACCCGCAGTAGCTAGTCCACCACATCTCCGCACGTGAGACTTGCCTGTAAAGGCAGACGCTTTCCCTACACTGTCCCTACAGAAATGCAGTTGTCTGTTTTAAACTGATGTGATTGAAGGGGTGTATGTGGAGTGTCATCTTCGAGGTCTGTGATGTCTTGGTGTAGGAAAGTAGGGGTCACGTCATCTATAGTCTTCCCTACTGCTTTCTGTAAGTATTTCTGTATGCAAGGGAGCACACAACAGGTTAGGAATAAGAAGATGATAATCATTATAAGAACAGCCGTTCCTACCTGGAAGAGGGTCCTTTGCCAACCATTCATCCACCCAAACCATCTGTCCCAAGTGTCAGTGACTCCCGAATTCTTCTTTAGCTCATCAGAAAGACTATCTAGCTTCTCTATGGCCACAGTTACATTACCATTGGGCCCAGTGTTGTCTGGAATGAATGTGCAGCATGTCATAGTTTCAGGGAGGATCTTACATACACCCCCTTTCTCAGCTAAAATCATATCTAGGGCCATTCTGTTCTGAAATGTCATTTGGGTAGTGGCTTGTAATTGCTCTGCCAGGCCCTGTAGGGCATCCCTTGTGTAATTAACAAAGCGCTGCTGATTATAATAGATGTAATTAATCCAATTGACATTCTTATTAGCAGTTATCATTGGAATCAAGGATTCAAATCCTGCTGCCACTTCATCCCTTGCTTTGAATTCGTTAGGCACCCCCCTTGGCACACCAATGGCATCAATATACACATGGGGGTCGAAGCTCCCTCGGATGGGAGCCTCTCGTTTGGTTCTAGAATGTACGTGTGTAAGGTTTAGTGTGTTATGACTACCTTCTGGAATAATGTGGATAGGCATTATAACTTTGGTTAGGGCACACTCCCCCCACCATTGCCCAGCTAGTTGGGGCCTCAATTGTCTGTCACCACATAACCAATAAATATCACCGATTGTCTTTGTATTATTCATTAACAGTGATACAGGTGGACTATGGTAAGTTGAGCAATATCCTGATGGGAATTTGCCCAGATATACACCAGTGTTCTTAGGTATTGAATAGCATGTGTAATTACCTGGATAGACTGTGACTCCATCAGGTGGCTTGACATATCCATGAGTGATTGGGTAAACTCTCTTCCATGATTCACATGTTGAGGAATTTGTGGTAGACTGTGCATAGAGACCTAAAACACATAGTTCTACTTCAGGAGGTAAACTTAGAGGTACTGTGCCCAGATGGGGCCTGGCTCCTCCACATACATAACAATTAGTCTTATTGTGTGAGTTGGCATTATACCTCATCCATTCTAGCCACAAATTAGTGTCTGAAAACCCAGTCTCCACTGCCATAGTGTCTTCAAAGGTGGGGTTGGCTATAGCTACCATGCCATGTAGAGTCTTAATATGTGGTTTTAACGGGTTAATAGTCATGTGAGTGGTTCCTACCCAGTCTGGTGAGGTGAGCATGTCTTGTAGATAAAATGTCCCCAGTGTATTATGTGAGCCACCTCCCTTCCAGTACATTCCCATTACATATTCCCCTGCATCCTTTGGGCTGGGGTGCTCTATATTCAAAGTAAGTTTAATGGGAGTTGATCCTATGGGTTTACTCAGGGTCATTCTAGAGAGTAGAGGTTTCCCGTCTTTGTCAAGTCTGTCCAATTCAATCTGGGGTCTGTAGCCCCATGGTCTACCCGTGTTCCACCTGGCAGCTTTCCATGAACTACAATGATGTCCCCAAACTCCTCCAGTCACACAAATGTAAGGATCCTTTTTGTTAGGTATGTCTTTGTATATGGATGCATATTGTGTTTGTGGAAATGTGCAAACAACTATGTCACAGTAATCAAAGGTGTATGTAGCTACATCTGTGTTAGAAGAGTTGTACCAGAAAGTATAAACATGATTATCTTTGGTTATGACCACTTGTTGGACCCAGGCAAAGTGTAGCAGCATAAGAAAACACAAGACACATAACAAATTCATTATTCAGCAGGAGTAGCCTCTTCTGGAGCAGGCACTTTCTTGCAATGCGAGGCGTGTATCCAAGAACTTTTTCCAGCTAGCTTAACTAACGTTGCTGTGATCAGGAGCACTTGGTAAGGGCCATCAAATCTTGGCTCTAGGGTGTGTTTCCTGAGAAACTTCTTGACCATAACCCAATCACCGGGGAGCAGCTTGTGTGTACCTGTATTCGACTCAGGATCTGGAATAGAAGAAAACACTTGGGCATGTATTTTGGTCAAGGCATGTGAGAGGACAGTCACATAGTCTACCATAGCATCTGACTGGATCTGAAGTTGTTGGGGAAAGTAACAACCTAGCCTGGGTGCTGTACCAAACTAAATCTCATAAGGTGATAGGCTATATTTTCCCCTAGGAGTGTACCTTACGCTAAACAACGCTAGTGGAAGACTCTCGAGCCAGGGCATGTTAGTTTCCTGTGACATTTTAAGCATTCTGGCTTTCAAAGTGCCATTCATGCGCTCTACCTTACCACTACTCTGTGGGTGATATGGTGTGTGGAATGCAAGGGTCACGCCCAGTGCTGACCAGACTTCCCGTGTTAATGAGGCAGTGAAGGAGGTCCCTTGGTCACTTTCAATCACTTCTGGAACTCCATATCGGCAAACAATTTCCATCAAAAGGTACTTGGCTGTAGTCCTCGCGGTGAGGTTAGTCACTGGGAAGGTCTCTGGCCATCCTGAAAACATGTCCACTATGACCAGTGCATATTCGTAATGTCCACTCTTTGGCATCTGAATATGGTCAATTTGGATCCTCTGAAAGGGGTATTGTGGCTTGGCTAGGTGATTAGGTGCGGTCTTGATAATCTTTCCAGGATTGCACTTAGCACATATAGTACAAGACTTACAGTAATTCTGGGTTAAGGTAGTGATGCCTGGTGCATCAAAATACTTGTCAATCAAGGAATTCATCAGATGTTTCGACAGGTGGGCTGGCCCATGGGCCCATTGGACCACCGCTGAGTACATACTTCTGGGTAGGCAAAACTTGAGATTGATGGTGTAAACATCATCACGGAGTACAGCTCCTTTGTTCTTCCAACTTTGTTTCTCCTGGGGAGTAGCAGCAGCTTGTTGTTCCTTCAGAAGCCTAAGATCTGTAGGCAATGTCTGCATAGTATAGATGGGTACTGTATCTGTGGTAGGGATCGACCGATATTGATTTTTTAGAGCCGATACCGATACCGATATTCCGTGAACCTTCAGGCCGATAGCCGATATAATTTGCCGATATTCTGTACATTTACCATTTTGGAAAATAAAAACTATTTCTAAAGGTAAATGCACAAAATATACATGCCATGTGTAGTGGATACAGTGTGTTTAGACAGGGGAGCTGTATGTGTTTGTGTAGTGGATGCAGTGTATGTTTGTGTAGTGTGTGTAGTGGATGCAGTGTGTGTTTGTGTAGTGTGTGTGGATGCAGTGTGTGTCTGTGTAGTGTGTTTGTGTAGTGTGTGTATTTGTCTAGTGTGTAGTGGATGCAGTGTGTAGTGGATGCAGTGTGTATTAGTGTAGTGTGTGTATATAATGAAAGCAGAGTGATTGTGTAGTGTGTGGGTAGTGTGTGTAAAGTGAATGCAGTATATACTAAATGCAAAGTGTGTGTTTATGTAGTGTATATAACGAATGTAGTGTGTTTATATAATGCAGAGTGTGTTTGTATAGTGTGTGTGTGTATATATAATGCAGTGTTTGTGTAGTGTGCATTATATAAACACACTATGCAAACACACACTGCATTAATTATATACACACTAAACACACTGCATTATATACGCACACCACACACTACACAAACACTGCATTGTATACACACACACTACACAAACACTGCATTGTATACACACACTACACAAACACTGCATTGTATACACACACTACACAAACACTGCATTGTATACACACACTACACAAACACTGCATTGTATACACACTGCATTATATAGAGTGTGTTTGTGTAGTGTGTGTATATAATGCAGTGTGTAGTGTGTTTGTGTAGTGTGCATTATATAAACACACTACACAAACACTACATTATATACACACACACTGCATTATATACACAGTGTGTTTGTGTAGTGTATGTGTATATAATGGAGTGTGTGTGTGAGGGGGGGCATTTATTACATTTTTTTTTTATATATATATATATTTAATATTTATTTTTGTTGTCCCTCCTCCCTGTTTCATACCTGGCCAGGGAGGGGGATATAGCAGTCCCTGGTGGTCCAGTGGTATTGGCTGAGCTCTGGGGGGGAGCAGGCATCAAGCGCTTACTCACCTCCCAGCAGCTCCTCCAGCTCCCCAGTGCAACTCTCGCGGCCAGCGTGTCGCGCGGAGCGTTGCCATGGTGACCCATGGCAACGCTCGGACGGCCGCGGGTCTCGCGAGAGTTGCACTGGGGAGCTGGAGGAGCTGCCGGGAGGTGAGTAAGCGCTTGCTCTCCGCCCCCCCAGGACCGCCGGGCTTGTAATGAGCCTGGCGGTCCTAGGAGATATTATCGGCAATATCGGTATCTGAATTGGCCGATACCGATATTGCCGAAAATACCGAATATCGGCCGATTATATCGGTAAAACCGATAATCGGTCGATCCCTAATCTGTGGCCACTCTTCTGTCCACTTCCCATCCTTGTCGTGCTGCTTCCTTAGCGGCCTGATCAGCTAAGTGGTTGCCCCGTGCTTCTTCTGAGTCTAGCCGTCCGTGGGCCTTTACCTTCAGTACTGCCACCTCTGCTGGAAGTTCCAAAGCATCCATCAGTTCTGCAATGGCTGCCCCATGTTTCACCGGGGTACCGGTAGCTGTAAGAAATCCTCTGGTTTTCCAAATTAGACCAAAGTCATGTGCTACTCCCAGGGCATATCTTGAATCTGTGTAGATATTGACGCGTAGACCTTCAGACAATTTGCAGGCCACAGTTAGGGCTGTTAGCTCGGCTTCTTGAGCAGACTTAGTTGGGTGTAGGGCAGCTGCTTGTAATACTTGACATCCTGTGGTGACTGCATACCCAGTGTGGTATTGTCCTTGTTCATCAGCAAATCTTGAGCCGTCCACAAATAGTGTTTGGTCTGGGTTGAGTAATGCAGCTTCATAGACAGTTGGCAGGTGCGTAGTTTCCATTTTCATTTGTTCAAAACAATCATGAGGAGTATCTAGGTCACAGTCTATGATGAGTGGGTCCTCACGGACTTCTGTGTGGTACCTAGGGTACCCTGCTGTACAGTAATTTATAGTCTTTTTGTTGATCCCCACAGAGGTCAGTTGTTCCTGGTTCATCTGACTCCAGGTCTTGGCCATCGGGCCTACGTCTTTCCACAAGGTGTCAGGGGATCTGGTGAGAGATATGTGTGGGACAGCTGTTTCCCAATGGTGGTAGAGATGTGTCACATTCTCTGGAAGATGAACTAAGATGAGCATGGTACCTGTGGGGTCCCATAACAAGTCAGTCAGGGTAATTTGAATTTCCTTGAGTTGGAACAATTCTTCCTCATAGTTCATATCAGGGCCTGGTTTGTCCTTAAACCACAAGGTGCAGAGAAGTAGGGCCTCTGATTGTTCATCATGTGGAGGTGCAAGTGCAGGCAGCTGCAAATCTGCTCGAACCTCTGGGTTGATGTCCAGACTATACCAATACTGCACAATTCCCCCCTTGGGAAGTGGCAGAAAAGTGGCCGGGTTCAAGGAGAGACACCGTCGGAACTTCACATTGTCAGGTAACAGTAAAGATGTTTGTAGACAAAGGTGACGTTGAGAGGAAAGGTGCTTAGGTTGAACTTGTTGTAGGATAGCAGTAATGTCATGAGGGGCCAACACAGTGAGGTGGTGACCAAGAACAAAATCATTAGTCTTATCCAAAAGGGCACTGGCAGCGAACACCGCTCTGAGGCAGGAGGGACTACCCCTAGCCACGGGGTCAAGCATGCAGGAAAAATAGCCAATAGGTCGCTGTCTTGAGCCATGTTTTTGGGTTAGGACTCCGGAAGCATGTCCTGATTTTTCTGAGACAAACAGATAGAAAGGTAATTGATAGTTTGGGAGGCCCAAGGCAGGTGCTGAAGCAATAGCTCTTTTCAGATTGTGGAAACAGGCAATAGCTTCTTCAGTGAGATGGAAGGGCTCACTCCTGAGGGTGTCATAGAGTGGCTGCATGAGCTTTGAGGCTTCCGGTATCCAGGACCTGCAGTATGTAATAAGACCCAAAAAGGCATGAAGAGTCTGGTGTGCTGCAGGTAGTGGGAGTTGCAAAATAGCTTGTACACATTGAGAAGTTAAATGTCTGGTGCCATGGGAAAGACAATGTCCCAAGAAGACCACGGAGGGCCGGCACCATTGCAGCTTGGATTTGGAGGCTTTGCAACCAGCCCCAGCGAGGAAACATAGGAGATCTTCTGAGTCACGTTCAGCAACAAGTAAATCAGGAGCACAGAGAAGGAGATCATCAACATATTGAAGTAGGACGACATCAGAGTGAGACTTCTGCCAGGGCTCCAGAACCAAAGACATGGCATGAGCAAACTGTGTGGGGGAATTCTGGGCCCCCTGAGGCATGACAGTCCAGGTGTATTGTTGTCCTTCGTGGGTGAAGGCGAAGAGGCAACGACAGGAAGGGTCAAGAGGCACACTGAAAGAGGCATTAGCTAGATCCACAACAGTGAAAATTGTGGCAGTAGGTGGAACCTGGGACAAGAGAGTGTGTGGATTTGGAACAATAGCAGTGTCTTTGACAGTTACTTCATTAACAGCACGAAGGTCCTGCACCATTCGGTACTGGTCGGGTTGGCCTTTAACAGTTCTCTTTTTGACAGGGAAAAGTGGTGTGTTACATGGAGATGAGCACTTGATGAGGGCACCTTTGGCAAGTAGGCTTTCAACTTGTTTGGTGATAGCTTCAGCTTGTGCTGGCTTTAGAGGATACTGCGGCCTACGGGGAGGCAGTGCTCCAGGCAGGAGCTTGACCACGACTGGGGGCACCTGTAAACGTCCGATGTCATCCGGGCCGGTGGACCAAAGTTCTTGGGGGATACGGTCCAGAGCACTGGGGGTTCGTGAGACCCGTGCACTCCCTGTATTGTCAGTGAGGTTTAACAATATGGGGAGGGAACAGAGTACAGAGGTGTCTTTTTGCGATAAGGATGTTGTTAACTCGACTTGACCATCAGCAGTAAAGGTAATGGATGCCTGGAGCCGAGAGAGAACATCAGCACCCAGGAGGTTAATGGGGCAAGTAGAGGAAACAACAAACCGGGAGAGTATGTGTGAACCTACGTGCAGAAGTTTAGTAAGGGGGCTACTGCAGGGTGTACCATCCACCCCAACGCAGGAGACATCGGTGTCAGATAAGAAGGATGGGTCTGGCAGGTCTTGCTCCCTAAGAACACTACGGGCTGCACCTGTGTCAACTAGAAATTTAGTTGGATGACCCTCTACGGGGAGAACTACAGTAGCTAAGGGCCCTCCCCCATCCCCCGCAGACACTGCCATGGCAGGGGTTGCTGACACAGGCTTGCCGGTGACCTATTGCAAGAAATCTAAATGGGCCTGATCTGGTCCCTGATACCGGCGGGAAGTGGAGGGAGGGTTACTAGACTGCATGGAAGGACGGCCTGGACGGTTACTGTGGCGAGGTAGTGACTGACTATCTCGGAAATCGTCTGTGTCAAACCCATCAGCGGAAGCCGAAGGGTATGCACGGGCCTCTGATGCAGGGAGCTGGGCCTGGATATATTCAGGAGGAGGAGGAGGAGGAGGAAGCTGAGGTAACTGTGGATGGGGCAGGGCAGGGAGGTAACTAGTGGAGGGGAAGCTAAAGCCGGTAACATGTGGACTTGGGTACCGGGGAAGTTGTGGGCGGATTACTCTGGGGTGTGGGCAATCTCTTCTGAAGTGGCCGGGTTGATTACAGTTAAAACAGGTCCGGATTGTCGTGAGGGTCCGGTCCCGGGGAGAGGGAACAGATGTAGGCTGTGTTTGGGGTAACTGAGTGTATTGTTGAGAGAGTATCTGGGGAACCTGGTTAGGACCGGTAATTGGTGCGGAGGTAGTATACATCAGAGGGCTAGCTCTCCGTTGTGTGGGTTGCAAAACAGATTCTGAACCCTTGGCTACCAGTAAGAGTGTATCAAGTGGAATAATTCTGTACTCTGGGCGAGCTAAAATTAACCCCTTACGAATGTGTTCCCTAAGGCCTGCCACGAAGGCTGCGGATAACATCTGAGTGTGTGCTTTATTATAGGTACTGAACCCTAAGTCTGAGAAAGTCTGAGTCAGTCTAGAGTGATATTTCTCAACAGTCTCAAGTTTATCCTGTATTATGTCATTTATGCAAGTAGCCTGATCTGCTAGTTTATCCTGTGCCCAAGCTCGGAGCTGTTCACAGAAAATTTCACCAGAATGAAAATCTGTATCAGAAGTAAGTGGAGCATCATTAAAACTCCGTTCCATGATTGCCAGTATGCATCCCCAGCCTTTATTTCACACAAACTTATGAGATCCCGCCATGCAGCGGAGTATGTTTTCCGAATCTGAGCCATCCTGCGGAAAAAGGGCATGGGGTGTTTCTCAGGATCAGGGAGTGATGTTACAAGGGTAGCGGCTTGGGAAGGGTTGAATGTGACATACATGGGTGGTGCACCATCCGCTCCATGGTTAATCTGGGTATAACCTTGGGGGATAGAGTGCCGTTGGGGGAGCCTATTTCCCCCTGGGCGAGGTGAATCCTGTTCAACTACAACAATCTCCTCAGGTACTGCTGGGTTGCGGTGAGGAGTAGTCTCGGGGGTAGCCGTGGCTGGAACGGCAGGGAGACCGGTGACGGGAGAGGTAGTTGGGTGGAAGCCCGAGGCCTGGAGAGAAACACCCACTGCATAGGGTTGATCCGACGTCACCGACACTTCGGATCCAACCACCATGATTGGACAACTGGAGTTGGCGGGAGAAACATGAGAGACCAATGCCATGGATGGGGTGGCTGCGGGAGCCGGCTGCGGTGGGCGTGAGAGGTGGGTGTTAAGGACATGGGCAAGAGCAGAGATTGGATCGGAAGGTTCGGGGAGGGTAACGGGAGGCGGAGAAGGGGTTGGAGGATCAGGAGGAGGAGGTGGAGGAGGAGGAGGTAAATCAGCGGGAGGCGGAGTAGGAATGGCGGAATTAACCAAGGAGGTAACAGCGGAGAAGAGGGCGGATATTGAGGTGGACAGGTCATTGGCGATGGTTGGGTCAGGAGTCACGGGGAGAGGGGTCGGAAGGTTGGGAGCAGGGGGCTGGGTCGCAACAGTGAGGGTAGAGATTAGGGACGGCAAATCAGCCGGGAGGGGAGGAGACAACGAGGTAGAAGGGGCAGGGACATCGGGAGGTGGTGACATTGGAGAAGGGATTGGAGGGGTGGGAACGGGGGGCTGGGTCAGAGCGGTGAGGGCAGAGATTAGGGACGGCAAATCAGCCGGGAGGGGAGGAGACAACGAGGTAGAAGGGGCAGGGACATCGGGAGAAGGTGACACTGGAGAAAGGGTTGGAGGGGTGTGAACGGGGGGCTGGGTCAGAGCGGTGAGTGCAGAGATTAGGGATGGCAAATCAGCCGAGAGGGGAGGGGACAATGAGGTAGAAGGGGCAGGGACATCGGGAGGAGGTGACACTGGAGAAAGGGTTGGAGGGGTGGGAACGGGGGGCTGGGTCAGAGCGGTGAGGGCAGAGATTAGGGACGGCAAATCAGCCGAGAGGGGAGGGGACAACGAGGTAGAAGGGGCAGGGACATCGGGAGGTGATGACGGTGTGTGGATAGCGGGAGGATCAGCCTGAAGGATGGGAGGGGTGCCTGGGAGTGTTGTGGGAGGATGGAGTGAGGCAGAAAGGGCGGCTACTAGTGATGCAAGATCAACGGAAGGGCAGGAGGTAGAGGGAGGGCCAGCTGTGGTGGTATGTGAGGGAGCGGAGGCAGGGGGGCCGGAATCAGCGGGCTGGACAAGATTCATGAGAGTGGAGAGTAGGGATGAGGGATCTTTAGAGGGGGAAGAAGAAGGGGAATGAGAAGAAGAAGGCAGAGTGGGTAAAGGGGTATGGGTCGTGGGACAGGTCACTTTCGAAAGGCTAGCAAGGAAGGAGGAAAGGTCTAAGTCTGGAGGTGTAGGAGAAGGGGGGTCTGTGGAAGAACAGGGGTCTGGAGGAATGGGGGCGGTGGGATGGACAAGGGTCGAGAGGGCAGAGTGTGAAACAGTCGAGGGGGGTGAGGGAGCGGGTGTCACTAGAGAAGGGGTAATCGAAGTGGAGAGGGAATGAGAGGAGGGGGAGGAGGAGGAAACTTCGATGGGTGAGGTAGGAGCGGTCAGGACGGGATCTTGGCGAGGATTTGGTGTAGAAGCAGGCACTGGGAGAGGTGGCGGGGGACAGGGAGGCGGGGGAACATCAACAGACGTAACAGGAGAAGGGCTGATGGAGGGGGCTGGGTCAAAAGGGGGTTGGTGCATAGGAGTGGGTGGGAACGAATGGAGTGGCACTGGATAGTAGTAAGCACCGTCTGCACCGAGTACGGGGCACAGGGGGGTGGGGGCTAAAGGCACACCCCCGGGGTGTGGGGTCTGTGCAGTGACGGGGGAAGCAGGGCGGGAATTTACTGTTGTGCTCTGGGCGCCATCATAGGGCGGTGGCCGCGGGACAATGGAAACAACATCATCATTGTTAACACTCCTATGGTATACGTATACAGTTTGCCCTTCGAAATCCAACTCTTCCTCGACCCACCCTTCCCGTTTTAGACCTCTAGCTACTCGATACCAAGCCTCTGCAACCTTTGTGAGCAGAGGAGATACAGGAGAGAAGAAAAAGGAATGTCTACAGTGCTCGACTGCCACGAGAACTTGAGTCCCGTGCGTCTTCCCAAAACGTAGACTAGTCACGGGGGTCCGTCCACCCGGGGTGGTGGTCACGGACTGGAGCGAGCGAGCGTGGGTGACTAACACAGGTCTGGGCAACAAACACAGGAGAGATAAAGGACAAAGGAGAAGATGAACGTGGCTACACTAACGAGAAGACATTTGCAAAAATCACAAACATAGAGATGAGTGTGAACCCCAGAATCCAGAACTAGCCACACTATACACACACACACACACCAAGGGTACCCACACTGTAACAACAGTTAAACAAAAACCACAGAATGACAGAGAGTAAAATGGCCATGTACATGTTAACACCACTAGCATCAAATAGTTAAAATGTAGCAATCCCCAGCCCTCCCCCACCAGGCTGGTCCCGTTATAACACAAGTACCAATGAAACTCTGCAATAATCAACAAAATCCCAGCCCCACCAGCTGTAATGCGTTCCCTGCCCGCTAGGCAGTCAAGCTAAAATAAAATCCCAGCCCCACCGGCTGTAATGCGTTCCCTGCCCGCTAGGCAGTCAAGCTAAAATAAAATCCCAGCCCCACCGGCTGTAATGCGTTCCCTGCCCGCTAGGCAGTCAAGCTAAAATAAAATCCCAGCCCCACCAGCTGTAATGCGTTCCCTGCCCGCTAGGCAGTCAAGCTAAAATAAAATCCCAGCCCCACCGGCTGTAATGCGTTCCCTGCCCGCTAGGCAGTCAAGCTATCGTCTTTAAATAAAAAGGGGAAAAACACACACACCGGCCGTCACACACATTCAAACAAGTACAGGAGGCAGATAGACAATCGACAGGTTCGTTTTAAAAAGGCACACCGGATGAGTTAATTACCTGTCTCTAGTAGCCTTCTGGAAGCCGGAAGTGGACTCAGAGACAGACCAACACAAAACAGGAGAATAACACAGGCAACGGCTGTATTAAGGAGGTGATCAGACTCCGCTTGTCCCACTTTCCGGAGGTCCGCTCCGGTCCGTTGGTTCCGGCCCTCCGAACCGGCCCTCCGGTGACCCCATGTTGGGCGCCAATTGAAATGGAAAAATCAATCAAGGTATTGATTATTTCTTTGTGTATCTGCCCCTGGCCAAATCAATGAAACAATGCGTGCACGCTCCCTGAAGTAATTCACACCAGACACAGGTTCCAGGTTGTTGAATAACTTGAGGAATGTTTATTCAGAGGGGACGGCAGGTCCCTTTTAAAGCAAAATTACATCATAAGCATTGTCAGAGATAACATGGAGTAATACATCAATTATTGGTTAGGTGTTAAGTGGTCGCTCTAATGCTCTGCCTACTGAGGGTGATGTCACCAGGGCCATGAGGGTCTCCCACGGTTTCCCGGCGCCATCTTGCTGCACGAGGTAGTTAGTTGGTGTTAAAGGGGCAGGGGGAGGAGGGGGTTAGAAGCTTCTAGCAGCCATCTTGATTAAAACATGTGTGCATAGCTTATATTGTATATAGTGAAATGAGTAAATCGACATTTTCACTAACTAGGAAATATGTGCAGACCTTATTTCCAAAACAGCTGTAATATAGGTGTGTGTGTGCTTATGTGTTTTTGTCAGTTGATTGTCCAACATGTATCTGGCATGTACATATTAATCAAAGAATAGTAGCTAGATTCACAAACAGGTACACTGTTACATATTTATTTATTTTTGTTGTAAACACATTCTGGAAGGTTGTGGCTATGTCGTACATTTGAGTAAAGAAATATTCAGTAAAACATGTTTGCTTAATTGACTTCAAATAAAATTTTCTTCAATAGAATGTTGTTGTCGGTAGCAATGAATTAAAGGGAAACTGAATTTTAATTGAACCAGTTTTCTAGCTTTCAATATATTGAATAGACATTTTGCAGAACTGCAATTTGCTGCCAACCATTCTCATTCCATCCTTCATCTCAATCCTTTATTATGTATGCCATAGGTAGTCCAAGATGAAACGAAGCAGAGAAAAATAAATGAAAACCATGGTTTTCTGAAGCTGGTATACTGTGTCTTTCAAAATGTGGAAATATTTCAAAAAAGATGAAACTATGCAAATGGATGTTATCAAAGTTAAAAAAAAATGAATGCCATATCTGTCAAAAAATATATAAACAAATATAAAGAGATGGATGAGAAGAAGCTATATACTTTGAAATAGAGAAAATAAAATGAACACAGGCAGAATGTATGGGAAGTAGACTTTATACTGTCTGCAGAGCCTATTTTAATGTTAAATTTGTGTTATCCAGATTGCTATCACTTTATTACGTCCTTTAGATGAAATTTGATACATCATATAAATCAAAGCAAACTAAATTCAACATCTCAGTGTGATCACTGGACGGCAGTGTGTACTATTTTTCTGTTTTTTTAGGAGTCAAGTGGATGATTAGAGACAATATTATTGTTTTGTGGTGAGATGCAATTGGTTTCTGAAACTTTAGTAACATGTATTACATGGTACTTTTGCAAACTGTGTCCACACTGTATCTTGAGATCATTAAAGGAGCACGACACCCTGTTCTAAATTATTATGCAAATTATATTTTTCTCATTTACCTAAATAATTGATGTAAATAACAGTCAGCATAATTCTCATGTTATCAACTATTAAGAGTACAATTCAAATTTTATTGAACAAACCTCCTAATGATAACAGTATTTAAAAAAAACAAAAAACTTTCAATGCACTGTTCCAAATTATTACGCACAATAAGTTTCAAAACACTTTATAGGTTGTAAAGAACTGAAAATTGTCATTTGTTGTGTTTGCAGCATGTTTACTGAAATCAAAAGTTATTTCAATCAAACTTATAACAACATTTTAACTTTTTAAACATTTTAACAGGTCATGTTACATTTTAACAAAGGACCCCTTATTTGATAGCAGCTTCACAAGTCTTGCATCCATTGAACTTGTGAGTTTTTGGACAGTTTCTGCTTGAATTTGTTTGCAAAATGTCAGAATAGCCTCCCAGAGCTGCTGTTTGACTGTAAACTGCCTCCCACCCTCATAGATCTTTTGCTTGAGGATGCTCCAAAGGTTCTCAATAGGATTGAGGTCAGGGGATGATGGAGGCCACACCATGACTTTCTCTCCTTTTATTCCCATAGCAGCCATTGATGCAGAGGTATTCTTTGCAGCATGATATGGTGCATTGTCATGCATGAAGATGTTTTTATTACGGAAAGCATAGTTCTTCCTTCTGTACCAGGGAAGAAAGTGGTCAGTCAGAAACTCCACATACTTTGCAGAGGTCATCTTTACATCTTTGGGGACCCTAAAGGGGCCGACTAGCTCTATTCCAGCCCAAAACATGACTCCACCACTGCCTTGCTGACGTTGCAGCCTTGTTGGAACAGGGTGGCCGTCCACCAACCATCCACTACTCCATCCATCTGAGCCATCCAGGGTTGCACGGAACTCATCAGTGAACAGGACTGTTTGAAAATTAGTCTTCATGTATTTTTCTGCCTAATGCAGCCATTTCTGCTTGTGAGCATTGGTTAGTGGTGGCCGAATAGAAGGTTTATGCACAGTTGCAAGACTCTGGAGGATTCTACACATTGATGTCCATGGGACTCCAGAGGCACTAGCAGCTTCAAATATTTGTTTGCTGCTATGTAATGGTATTTTAGCAGCTGCTCTCTTGATCCGATGCATGGATCTGGCAGAAATCTTCATCAATGTGCCTTTATCTGCACAAACCCGTCTGTGCTCTGAGTCAGTCACAAATCTCTTAATAATGCGATGATTACGCTTAAGTTTTTGTGAAATATCTAATGTTTTCATACCTCGTCCAAGGCATTGAACTATTTCACTCTTTTCTGCAGCAAAGAGATCCTTTTTCTTCCCCATATTGCATGAAAATGGTGCTCTGCTTAATAATGTGGAACACCCTCCTTTAGTAGTTTTTCCTTAAATTGGGCTCACCTGGAAATCTAATTATCACAGGTGTCAGAGATTGTTTTCAGTGATCAAAAGAGCCCTGAGACACAATGCCATCCAAAATGAAAAACAAACTGAAAAAAGTGTTGTCTTTGTGACACTTAAATAGAATTTGCATAATAATTTTGAACAGGCTGTATATGGTCAGGAACACAAACATGTATTCCAGACCCTATAGTGTTAAAACCACTATCTAGCGGCCTTGTCCCTCTTTGCCTCCTTAAATATAGTCAAATCCAAGTCAGGGTATACAAGAAAAATTTAAAAGTTATATTACAAAAGGTTTTACCCTGGGAATTCTAACAGAGGAAGAAACAAAATATTTATCTATCACATATCCAAAAACACCAGTTTTTTATTATCTACCCAAAGTTCACAAAGATAAAGAAAACCCCCCAGGTAGACCAATTATCTCAGGAATAGACTCTATTTCTTCAAGAGTCTCGGAATATATAGATAGATTGTTACAACCAATTGTGGTTAAGAGTCCATCTTATCTAAAAGATACTATCCACATGTTGCAGATTCTTGATGAAATTGAATGGCAAGAAAACTATCTATTAGTAACTTGCGATGTTAGTTCATTATACAGCATTATACCTCACCATTTGGGAATTAAGGCAATAAAACACTTTTTAAAGAAATCAGATTTTAAAGATATACAAATAGATTTTATACTAGAAGGGATTTTATTAATTTTATCGAACAATTACTTTTGGTTTAAAGATTCTTTTTTTTTACAAATCACAGGTACGGCGATGGGCACTAAGTTCGCTCCAAGCTATGCAAATTTGTTCATGGCATATTGGGAAGAAACAATAGTCACCCAAAATGTACAATTTGCGAACTTAGTGTCCTATCGCCGTTATATTGACGATATTTTTTTTATATGGAAAGATAGTGAAACACAACTCATTAAGTTTTTGGAGGATTTAAATCACAATGAGTGGGGAATTATTTTAACGTCTACGTACAGTAAAAATCAAATTAATTTTTTAGACTTAGACATTTTTTCAGTAGAATCTCAATTACATACAAAGAATCACTTTAAAGAAGTAGACGCAAATAGCTATATTGACAAGAATAGTTGTCACCATATCCCCTGGTTAGATAATGCCCCTAAGAGCCAGTTTTTAAGAATACGACGTAATTGCACCCAAGACAAGGATTATACAACACAGGCCGAAAAAATTAGAGAACAATTTGTAGAAAAAGGAAACAATCCAATAGAGTTAACAACTTGTATGGAAGAGGTTAAATCAATAAAGAGAAAGGATCTGATTAGATACAAAGGGAATACAAAAAAGAAAAGAGACCTGAAAAAAATTGGTCAACTAAAAATTCCCTTTATATGCAATCATAGTGGAAACAATACAAAGATAAGAAGAATTATCCATAAATATTGGTCCATATTACAAGAAGATCCTATTTTAAAACAGATCTTACCTTCCAAACCTATGGTAGTATATAGAGGGTGTAAAAATTTAAAGCAAATAGTAGTAAAAAGTAGCTTCACTACTAAACATAATGAACATTTTCTAAATAAAAACAAAGGTTTCTATGGATGCGGTTCCTGCCTAGCTTGCAGAGAAACTAACCAAAAGAAAAGACACATTACCTCCTTTCAGTATCAAAAAGATAAAACATTCACGATAAGGAATCAGCTAACATGCTTTTCCAAAAATGTTATCTATATTTTAAAATGTCCCTGCGATCTTATATATGTAGGAAGAACAATTAGAAATGTACATAAGAATTGAAGAACATATTAGAAATATAAAAAAAGGATTGGAGACGCATGGTGTTTCCAACCATTTTAATTTGTACCATAATAAAGATCCAAAAAATATGTCCTTTTGTGCAATAAAAGCAATACATAGAGATTGGAGGGGGGGTGATTTTAATAAAAAGATTGGAGAGGAGGAGATGAAGTGTATTTATAATCTAAAAACATTAATTCCATATGGACTCAACCAAGATTTTGAGTTATGTCATTTTTTATAAATTAATTGACAGTTTTAATATATTAGGATTTTATAATATAAAAGGAGGAAAGAATACGGACATAACTTTCAACCTTTATACATAATGAAACCAAAAGTATGTTTTATATATAATATCAGTAAGATATCCTACTATTACATTTATTTTATCACCTGCATATTCACTATGACAATAATTGTATGGTCACTTTAAGAAATATTTACTGTCTTTTTAAATTCACTTTTTTTTTTTTTTAAATTCACTGGTTCTTAAAATTCACTGTTTTTTTTTTTATATATGCACATTATTCATGAAATAAGCATGGTCACTTTAAGAATTGGGTACTTCATTATATGGTTGTATTTTAATAATATGTTTAAAAGATGAACTTATTATGTTTTTATATAATCGATTATGCCCTTGCTTATGAGACTTTATGGTGTAGAGGGAAAAGAGGAAGAGATTGAAACGCATATTTGCGTTCCATTGAAGTGCCCAATCATATGAATAGAAGATGTGGAGGGAGATTGAAATGTAAATTTGCGTCCCATAGAGGTCATTATGTAAACCGGAGGTATCAGAAGGAGTGGAACGCACTGTGCGTTCCACTCAGAGGAAGAACTCGGAAGTGACGTCAAACCCGGAAGTGACGTCACAATATCGGCGTGGTCGGAAGGGAGGAAATGGATGCAAATGGAGATATGGAACGCATACATGCGTTCCACAGCAGATTTTTACCGCGAAACACAAGTTAATAAGGACTTATATAAAGACAATAACTGGACTCATCACTGGAAGCTGACTGAGGAAGCCACAATTGGCGAAACGCGTATTGGCTTACTATTTATTACATATATTTTATCCTTCAACATTTTATGTATACATTCTTTTTATAAACAAAGTAGTTTTTTATCACTCCATCTTCTGGATCCTCTTCTATTCATTGGAAACCATACCAGCGACAGAAGGGTTAAGGATCACCCTACAATAGATCCAGAAGCCATCTATACCAGAGCCAGGTCTTTTGGCTCTAATTTTGTGAGTGTTTCCTTGCACCAATTGCACTTTAATATATATTGTAAACGATTTACACTATTTTGTATATCTCTCTATCTCCACAGCAATATATTGGAGAAGAGGAAAGAATTAATATTGCTCCATCCATTGTGTTTGTATTGTATGTACTTATTTGTGTTGGTATAGGGGATACCACACGGGTGTTTGAGCTATTGTAGTCACCTACTGTGCCATTTCTTGCATTTGTGAAATCTTACTTGTATTCAAGTTTGAAGCTGCTGCCTCTGCCTGTGAACTTCCTCTGACCTCTGAGATAATCAGAAGTGGTGGCCTAGTCCAATCACAATGCTTCCCCATAGAATTGTCTGAGACTGACAAGGAGGCAGATCAGGGGCAGAGCCAGCATAGCCAATCAGCATCTCCTCATAGAGATGAATTGAATCAATGACTCTCGATGGAGGAAAGTTCAGTGTCTGCATGCAGTGGGAGGATATACTGAATGTTTGGATGCATTTTAGGCAGCCATGACCCAGGAAGGATCTCTAAAAGCCATCTGAGTAGTGGCCAGTGAAGTTATCACTAGGCTGTAATGTAAACACGGCATTTTCTCTGAAAAGATAGTGTTTACAGCAAAAAGCCTGAAGGTAATGATTCTACTCACCAGAACAAATTCAATAAGCTGTAGTTGTTCTGGTGACTATAGTGTCCCTTTAACAGGTTTATCAAAAGAATACAACACTGTTACTATTTATGTAATTTCTTTGATTAGTCCTTTTACTTCTTTTATTTTGTGCTTTTTTGTTTCGTAAGATTACATGTTTTATACATGAAACATACATTATACTCACATAAGAAATATTAGACTTGTGCATGGGTGAAACATGTCAGGTCTTGTGACTCATTAAGTCAGTAAAAACTTTAAGTACTGAACAAAAATGTGTGAATGTCAGCCAGACAGCCAGGACAGTAGAAAAAAAATGTCTATTAGACTTGAAGTGACCAGAAGAATGTCCAATTTCTAAACAACCACGTGACAGAATCTTGGGGTTGAATATGCTTGTTTTCATTTGTGATTTTTTCATTTGTGGTTTTGTCCATCATGGCAATCAATTGGGCTGGAATTCTGTGCAATCAAGTGGCAGCAAAATAAAGATGATTAATAGTTGTTAGGAAATCTCTCTTAGCTGACAATCTTGCATCAGTTCGGCCACAGTTCTGGGATTCTGAATCTAGACACCTGCTCACACAAACTGTCATTTCTCAGTTCCATGACCCTTGTAGTTGTTTCCCTGTTATTATTCCGAATACTTGCTATCTACTTTTGACTTGACCTACGTTTATGAACCTGTGCTTTTGGCCTTACCATTTTCTAGTCTGACCCTGCCTTTGCCTCATACTCATTGGTACTTCAATTTTGATTTTCTTAAGCCTATTACTGCATACTGAGCTCTGTCTACAAAACTGTGACACATTGTTAATTATTGCTATTGTTTACAATGTTCTCTTCCATGTCTGAATAAACTTCATGTTATTTTTCTTACGTCTTAGTTCCTGCTTTGTATTAAGTCTGGCCACTCTACATTCCAGTAACACGCCTATCTTCTCACTTTACTTTATTAGGATTGTTGTTTTGTATCTTGCTGAGAATCCTAACATACCAAGACAATAGTTAGGGGATAGCCACTACCATGGTTATTTACTAAAGTGGGAATTCGTGAAAACTGAATTTCAACTTTAAATCTAAAAGAGCCAGACTAAAAAAAAACCCTTAGTTAGCTATGCTCTCAGTTCATTTTCTTTTGGCCTTTGAATTGGAAATTCACTTTGAAACCACTGCTGATTCTTGATTTAGTAAAAACCCTGAATGTGTTAATTTATTTCCTAGATCAAGTGACAACTGATGAATAGAGGGGGGAAAAGAAAAGCAGTAAAACAGAAATTTGAAATATTTTTTTCTGCAGTATATTGTAAAGAAAAAAGTCTATGACTGTAGATTTGCAAATTCATCTCACAAAGCCTTACAGCAAATATGTGATTGGTTAAAACAGGATAACATGCTACAACAATTAAATAAACTTAATGTCAACAAAGCTTGATGGTATTCATCAACAAATGCTTAGGGAGCTTAGTGTAGAAATAACCATTTCACTGTTGACAATCTTTTAGTGTTCTTTTCTTTCAGGAATTCTACCAGAGGATTGCAGAAAAGCAGATGTGGTGCCTTTATTTAAAAATAGCTCAAAAGCTCAACATGGAAGCTACAGACATGAGCTTAACATTTGTGGTTGGGAACTTATTTGAAGGGCTATTAACCCCTTAAGGACGGAGGCATTTTTCTAGTTCTGATCAAGGCAGTGCCATGCCGATGAATTGACTTTTAAAAGGTCTGTAAAAGGAACAAAAGGCATGCACAGACTACTCCAAAGTCAGATTATTTGACAAAACCATATGGAGAATAAGCCCAGCTCCAATCTGATACCCGCAAGTAACCAATTGCATACCAGGAGCGCTGGCACAGACACAGACCCTGATGGGAACTGATGATACACAAGAGATACCTACCACCTCCAGCGAGAATCCTGCTGGCTTTGAGTGCAGCCCCACTCCCTTCCCCCATGGCCACTCCCTTCCCATTGGCTGATGGAGGTAGTCCCAGCCTTATGGAGGCTACATGCATCAAGGCGGTAGCACCAAGGTAGGCCCTCTAGCAAACCGGAAAGGAAGGATATAAGCATGCTTGCTCAGAGGTTCTTAAAAATGCACTTTCAAGTCCGGGAGCGGCTAGGCCATGGACGGATTTCCCAGACAGCCCATGAGCTGACACTCGGGTTCCTCAACCTCTGAGTTTGGAGGCAGGCCTGGAGGGAATTGTCCTCACTGTTGTGAACCCTGCTGGATCGAACTTTACTTGCCTCCGGCGCACCGGTGGTCGTAAGGCAACACCATCATCTTTCCTGACTGAGTGGGCGGAGATGAGACAGACATTCAGTGAAACCTAGCTGAGCACCGGTGGACCAGGGGAGCTGCAGGATTTTGGACACTACATTTCTCAAGGGTCTAAAAGAAAAGTATTATGCATTTTTTGATCCTGATGAAAATCCTGATCCTGATGAAAATCTTCAGAGCAGGACTGAAACGTTAATTTTTAATGCATATCTAATAAAGACTCAGAAATTTTACAAAAGAGGACAGTGAGTGCAGTTTTCTCCTATATCTATTTATATATATATATATATAAAGTTAACAAAAATATGCATAAATTACATATTAAAATGCAGTTGTTTACTACATTTTGCAGATAAAAATAAAGCTATAT
>OW240912.1:195968933-195981641 GCA_933207985.1 Pelobates cultripes
TCACATTGTGTGTTTGGTAGTGTGTGTATGTATGGGGCTGTTTGGGGTATTGCATATGAGAGGCTGCATGTGGGGTTGTGTGCATGTATGTGGATTGTTAGTGGTGTTGCATTTGTGTGGATTGTGTGTATGTTTGTGTGTGGGCTGTTTGTATTATTTGGATGAGGGGAGGGTTATTGTGCATTTCTGTGTATATCTAGCAGTGTCGGTGGCTTCCCTTGGTTCCAGTGGGGACAAGGCTGGCCAGGTACAGGTCAAGGACAGGAGCTGCAACAGCAGCTGCAGGCTGCTCTACTACAGTGTGGATTCCCATTCACAAGTGCTGGCAGGAAGTGATCTGAGATCACTTCCTCTATGTGCTGCAATGCATAAATTGAGGATTGTCCTCAACCATCTTTTCTTATTAGCAGATATCTGAAGTTTCACTGGGACTCCTGATAGGCCAGTGCCTGTTTGGCTCTAGCAGCCTTGAGTGCCGTAGGTTGCCTACCCCTGTTATAGATCATCATACCACCTGAAGGGTAACGTACCAATGTTCTCTTTCAGGAGTAGGGCTAAACAATTGCCAACTCAATGAATCTCCCCATAGAACCTGATAAAATATCAGACTATCAGCATAGACTGGTCTCCCATACCAGTTTGAGCCAGAGCCAGGTCTGCTTAGCTTTTAACATATGCCATGGACAGTGAATTCATACCAAAGTAGTCTCATCTGAGTCTCCATAGCTAGACCAGAAAAAATAAAAAAATAAAAATAAAATATATATATATATATATATATATATATATATATATAAATAAATAAAGAATGAAGAGATGCACTCTTAGGACTTAAAAAATGAAAAAATAAGTAGTTTATTCCAGTAGGAATAACATCAAAGTTTACCGACGTTTCGACCCATTCGGGTCTTTCTCAAGGTCAATGTACCTGTGCTTACAAGTCATTTATATAGGACATAGAAAGAAGTACTCACCAATCCGTGAAGAACCCCCTGAATCCCTCCGTGCACACCCGGAAGTGAAACCGGAAATGGAACCCGCGATCACATGATCCGTGCATACGTAATAGCATAGTGTTGCTAAGATACCGATGGGGAAAAAATAATAATAAGATCGGTATAGAAATGATTATATATCTCACAGATGTGCAAGTGAAATGCCTAACATCAATCTTTTGGTGTGTATATAGAATCTCATTAAAGTGCAAAGTGCATAAATCCACAAAAATACAACCTGATATAAATATAAAAAAGTGAGCAAAGATCATAAGATCAAATATACTATGTGAAGAGTCACCAAGTCTAAAGAGGTGACCCAAAATAAAATATATTAAAAGCATTTCACCAACCATGTCAAGCTAAAGGGCATTAGTTTAAGCAGTCTAATAGCACCAAGAAACTAGCAGGCTAAACAAAAAGAAATAAAGCCATTAAAGTGAGGGCTCCAAGAACAAATAAAGGATCAAGGATATATTTAGAAAAAGAAGACATGCGATTATTAAAGAAACATGCTTTTAATATATTTTATTTTGGGTCACCTCTTTAGACTTGGTGACTCTTCACATAGTATATTTGATCTTCTGATCTTTGCTCACTTTTTTATATTTATATCAGGTTGTATTTTTGTGGATTTATGCACTTTGCACTTTAATGAGATTCTATATACACACCAAAAGATTGATGTTAGGCATTTCACTTGCACATCTGTGAGATATATAATCATTTCTATACCGATCTTATTATAATTTTTTCCCATCGGTATCTTAGCAACACTATGCTATTACATATGCACGGATCATGTGATCGCGGATTCTATTTCCGGTTTCACTTCCGGGTGTGCACGGAGGGATTCAGGGGGTTCTTCACGGATTGGTGAGTACTTCTTTCTATGTCCTATATAAATGACTTGTAAGCACAGGTACATTGACCTTGAGAAAGACCCGAATGGGTCGAAACGTCTGCAAACTTTGATGTTATTCCTGCTGGAATAAACTACTTATTTTTTTATTTTTTAAGTCCTAAGAGTGCATCTCTTCATTCTTTATATATTCTCTCAACATGGGATTGCACCTAGGCAATATTGTGCTATACACATGAAAGGGTGAGTGCCAAGAAAGAAATTTTTATATATATATATATATATATATATATATATATATATATATATTGTGAAGCACATCAATCCTAGAGCTAACTAGCAGGTATACACCCTGTACAGAGCCTGTATAACAGTTTATACAGTTTCATATATACCTGTAACTCACAGTAATCTGTGATATACACTGTCAGTAAAACTCACAGCAATCTGTGATCTACACTGGCAGCAAAACTCACAGCGATCTGTGATGTACACTGGCAGCAAAACTCACAGTAATCTGTGATATACACTGGCAGCAAAACTCACAGCAATCTGTGATATACACTGGCAGCAAAACTCACAGTAATCTGTGATATACACTGGCAGCAAAACTCGCAGATTCTCACAGTAATCTGTGATATATACTGGCAGCAAAACTCACAGAAATCTGTGATATATACACTGTCATTGAAACTCACAGTAATCTGTGATTTACACTGGCAGCAAAACTCAGTAATCTGTGATATACACTGGCAGCAAAACTCACAGTAATCTGTGATATATACACTGTCATTGAAACTCACAGCAATCTGTGATATACACTGTCAGTAAAACTCACAGCAATCTGTGATATACACTGGCAGCAAAACTCACAGCAATCTGTGATATACACTGTCAGTAAAACTCACAGTAATCTGTGATATACACTGGCAGCAAAACTCACAGTAATATGTGATATATAAACTGTCAATGAAACTCGCAGCAATCTTAAAAAACTAAGCATAATTTAATATAAATCATAATAAAACCCAAAGCCACCCACTAAGAGCAGGAGGAAGTGGTACTCTGACCTGTACTGACTGCGGAGCAGCAAAGAAAGAGGAAATTATGTATGGGCAGGATAAGGATTTTTGCCGCCCTAAGCAAAAGTAAAGTTTGCTGCCCCCCCATGTGACATCACAATGCCCCACCCATATGATCTGCCATGTTAACTAACGCCAGTGCTGCAGTGCCGCCGTGTTTACATTAAAAGGCCTGCAGGGACAGGCTATAGACACCAGAACCACTACATTAAGCTGCAGTAGTTCTGGGGACTATAGTGTTTCTTTAATGTGAGGTAAATTAGAGATTAGTGCCACGAATAATATACTAGATTGCCTACTTACAACCAGGTGAGGATGATGATGGGCTCTAGCTGCAGTCTGGCTTCACTGGTCTGGTGTAGAACAGGCTCTCTGGAGGCTGTTTGTAACTGTGGTCACAAAAATCAATGTTCTGGGAGAACGGGAAGCAACTCCATTTTTTGGGGGCCCTTTACATAGCTCAAGGTCTGGGTCCCAGGGTCCACCTTCACGTTCCACCAATGAGTTTGTTCACAGGGGGTGGAGTGTGTAGGGGGATGTCCTGATATGTGTGTAAGGAATGCATTGTGTGAATCTGTTTGTATGTGTAAGGGCTGCAAGGTGTGTTTCTGTGTATGTACGGGATGCAGTGTGTGCTTCTGTAAAGGATGCATTGAGTGTGTGTAAGGGGTGCATTGAGTGTGTGTAATGAATGCATTGTGTGTTTCTGTTTGTGTAAGGGATGCATTATGTGTAAGGATTGCATTGCTTGTGTATGTGTGTGTAATGCATTGTGTGTTTTTCTGTGTGCAAGGGGTGCATTGTGTGTGATTGTGTGTGTGTGATGGATGTCAGTCTCTCCCCCCTCCCTTGTCACTCTCTTCTCCCCCCCCCTTGTCACTCTCTTTCTCTTCCCCCCTTGTCACTCTCTTTTTCTCTCCCCCCCAGTCACTCTCTTTTTCTCTCCCCCCCTTGTCACTCTTTCTCTTCCCCCTTCTTTCTCCCCTGTCTCTTCTCTCCCCTTGTCACTCTCTCTTCCCCTTGTCACTCTTCCTCCTCTTGTCACTCTCTTTCTCCCCCCCTCCCTCATTTGTCACTCTCTTTCTCCCCCCCCTTGTCACTCTCTTTCTCCCCCGCCACTTGTCACTCTCTTTCTTCCCCCCTTCCCAATTTCTTCTCCCCTCCCCACCTTTGTTGTAGCGTGGCCGAGCCCTGTATGGTCCGCGGGTACAGGGAGCTTTTGTTTCCTGTACCCGGCCGGACTAACAGGAAGTGCACACTCAGTGTGCACTTCCTGTTAGTCCGGCCGGGTACAGGAGACAGACAGATGCTCCCTGTACCCGCGAACCATAGAGGGCTCGGACACGCTACAGTGAGGGAGTGACAGGAGGGAGCGCTGAGGGCGGCTGCAGCATGAGGGGGGCTGGCGCTCCTGGTGACTAGGCGACTGCCTAGTCTGCCTAACAGGTAGCGCCGGCCCTGTGTATGGGGAGGGGAGTTTTATAGTACCTTACGTTTTTCTGATTGGTTGTTTTTCTGTGCTGCTGTGGAGTTCTAGTAAAGAGAGACTTAAGCAAATACAAGCCTCCTGTCATGTTATAAAATTGACTTGACGCAACTGCAGACATGTGAATACAATTGTCAACAATGAAACCAGATATAAAAAGAATTTGCCAGCAAAAGAGAACATTACACTCTGCTCATTGAAAGGTTTGCGCTGCGCTACTCTACGGCAAACATTTTTTTTGTTGGGGTTCCAAAGTTTTGCTATACCATGTCAAAGGGTTCCAAGGGAAAAATTTATTGGGAAACCCTGTATTATGCAATATGTGTGTATAGATGTAAGTATTAGACAGTATGTGTGTATGTATTAAGCAATATGTGTGTATAGATGTATGTGTGTATGGGTTTGTATGTATTAGGCAATATGTGGGTATAGATGTATGTGTGTATAGGCAGGGACGTATTTGCCGTGAGGCAAACAAGGCATTTGCCTTGCGCGGCAACTTCCAAGGGGCGCCCCCAAATGCCCAGGCAAATAACTTGTTTGCCTTAATTTCTGGGAGCCCAAGAGCTGGCCGGCTGGCCACCTTTGGCTCCCCCGGGGCAGGCGGGCGGCCTGCGAGGGAGCACGTTCACCTGAGCTCTCTGCTCCCTCACGCGACCCGCAGTAATGCCTGGAGCTGGAATATGATGTCATATTCTGGCTCCTGGCATCAATCTGTGGCGCGTGAGGGAGCTGAGCAAAGAGCTCAGGGGAAAGTGCTCCCTGTCTGTAAGTCCAGCCGCCTTCATGCCCAGCAGCGCCACTGGACCCCAGGTGAGAAATCCACCCAGCTATCCCAAACGTTGGGAGGTTGGGTGGATTTAAATTAAAAAAATAATAATAATAATAATAATTGTGAGTGTGGGGAAATGTGTGTGTCAGTGAATTTGAGTGAGTGGGTGACCAACATATCCCAAAATCACCCAGATCAGTTCAGGGGTTCATGAATTGTATGGAAGTCATTTATTTGACCGACCGCAGGCATGGTCCCATGCCCAAAACAGTTCCAGAGAATCAGGGCTTGCGGTCAGTCTAGTTCAGTAGTTTGAAAGCTAACAAACTACCAAACAGAGTCAATAGTCTTACCCTGGAGCTTGTTCCCTTCATCCAGACGAATGATCCCACCGAACAGTGCTCTTCTAACTTGTATAGAACAGAACGCAGGTGATGATGGAAGTCCAGTGGTGTTTGGGAGTTTCTGTATCCAATTTTAGTTCCAGGAGATTCATGCCCAAACACCGCTTCCTGCATTCATGCGGACAAGATGGCCGCCACCTCGTGGCCACCCAGACGAACAATTAGAACACTGCAGTGAGAAACGTTCCAAGTTGTTAATAGGTGTTAACAAGCTCCAGGGTGGTCTCTGGTACATGCGGTTGTTCAGTAAACGAACCATGTAGTCCCAATTGAATAAACAAAGCCTGTTTAAAGTATTTTAGTCTGGTCTATTGCAGGGGCCATAGTCACAGGGTAAGAGGCTGGCCAGCAGGAACCTCCAAGAACAAGTGACGAGGTTCAGTTCATCACACTCCGGCCGCTGCAGTTCCGGTTTTAATAATGATATAGCCTTTGCCCATATTAAAGATGGCGCTTATATGCGTGTGACGTCACGTCATAGACGTGCATGCACGTTTTGGGGTCAAAGGCCACATACAGCCAATTACAGCTTCAAGAGGGTTGTTTTTGATCAGTGCCCTGTCATGGTTTCCCTTTGATGGTTATTCGAGAGTGTGTTCCCAATCGTGTTTTCTGGTTTTTGACTTTGGCTCCGTTTTGACTACCCTGATTTCTGGTATCCTTGACTTTTGGCTTCTCCTAATCATTGTGTCTCATTCTATGTCCATGACCTCGGCAAGTATTTTTACTATTCTCTGATATGTTAAGTCCGGCCATTCTAAGGTCCAGTTAGACGTTATCTTAAGTCATAGGTGATACTATTTCTGCGTCTTGGATCAACAGTAATCCTGATAAAGATAAAACCTAGGCAGAATAAATAAATCTGGTTCGGACTTCTCTTTTCCCAATTTTCATGTACTTGTTAGGGAAAAAGAGAGACACAAAGTGCCAGACTGTATGACATAAAAGAACACTTTATTTAAGTTGCACTCACAAGAGAGTAAATAGTTAAAAGTCATCATAATCACAGAATATCTTCTGTACCCAGGGAGAGAAACTTGCATTCTTCGGGAATTAGAAGTGTGCGTGTCATGATCTTGTGAAGGTCAGATAGGAGACTTATGCCAAGGTTGACTTCAGGTACTTTATTAGTGTTTTTAGACATATTATGAAACTTGAGGCAAAAAAGACTTTAGGCAATATGCCACAAAACCGGATACTTGCAACAGAACAGGTTTCTTGCAAATAACAAAGAATATATATGAAGGGTGCTAGTCAGCATCTGCTGTGCCCTATTTACTTACCATCTATGTAATGGGCTTTCAGCTAGTTTCAAACTTCAGGGAATTACACCTTACTCATTGGGTAGTATTCCCATAATAGCAGTTTGTCTATACCCTAGGCGGACACTTTGGCTTACAAAGGACGTTCCTGGAATATATAGATATCCTACTAACGACATACTTTGCCTAATATACATGTTCCTGGGCACCTTCTGTTTTACAGCATTGCCATAGATCTGTGTATCTATTGGTTGGCCTCCGACTGTACTATTATAGCCTCACGGACGTTGAGCCATCCCCCTACCCTGGAATTTATACAGCTCTATTTAGTCTCTATACAGTTTTTCAATAAAGTGTTTTTTATTTTCATTTATTTTATCCTAGTACACTAGGGGATTCTATATACCCCCACAGTGGGCACACCCAGAGTTGAGGGTGCTGTGAGAGTTAGACTTCTGTCCTTCTCTCTGCACACCCCTCACTCTTGTGATTTTTTTCATTGCTATCTTTGTTGGGTTACCCCCTTTCCTGTTGCCCATTCAGTCCTTCTGTGACTCCAGGAGTGGTTTGTCTCCAACCCTGTAGTCATTAGTTTCTCTTCTCATCCATCTTTGGATTTTAGTGCATTTTTATTAGATAGTATAAACTTCATTTTAACTCATTTTTTTCTTTAATGGTGACTTTTTTTCTTCAGCTACAAGGAACAACAACGGGCAAGTGTGCGTCAAGTTGTGCTAACATCTTTTTGGATTACTAGGAGAAAAATCACATTTGGTCAAGTAATTCTTTTGGCGTGAACTTGGTGCTTTGGAGAAGTTATACATAGATTACATTTTAATTATTTGAAATGGCACTGAAGATATTTTAACAGATGTTATGGCTTATTAACAAAAAACAATTTTTATTCGTTTTTACCCCAATGATTGATTCTAATGAGATTCATTTTTTAGACCTCACGATCTATGTTGAGGAAGCAAAAATTAAAACTAAAACTTTTTTTAAGCCTACAGATGCCAATAGCTACATCAATATAGAAAGTGGTCATCACCCTATTTGGCTCCGGGGAGTCCTGCGTAGCCAACTAACTAGACTTAGGAGAAATTGTACGGATCAAGATAGTTTTTTAGATCAAGCATCAATGTTGAAAAATAAATTCAAAGAAAAGGGTTATACTGAAAATTTTATTGATAAGGAAATTTTACGGGTATTAAATATAAATAGAGATGACCTTTTATTGAATAAGATACCTAATCCCGCTGTCAATAATAAATGTGTGTGTTCTTTTAATACACAATATAATGCCTATGCTTTTAAAATCAAAAAGATACTTAATAAACACTGACCACTTTTAATAGAAGATGAGATTTTAAAAGGGGAACTCGCCCTGGCCCTGCAAATTATTTAAAAAAAAAAAAAGGTAGGAATTTTAAAAGTATCTTAGCAGCTAGCACCTTTAGTAATTGCTCCAAAAAAGAATTGAGTAATGGAGACTTTTATATGTGTGTTTCTTTTAAGAGCTGCCATTACACTTCACATACAATTGATAGTTTTAAAAGTAACAATACCAGTGAATTTTTTTAAAACATAATAGCATATAAGCTGAAATACCATGTTGTATTGTGGATGGGGGGCTCAGTATGTGGGTAGCATAGTCAGACCAGTTAAAAAAGATTTCTAGTGCACCATAATAATATCAAAAATAAATTAAAAAAATCATTCAGTACCGGCACATTGTAATAAATGTCAGAGTTTCAATTTTGGTATTTTTTCCAGAGTGGGTATTGAGAAAGTTTTTCTTGATGAAAGAGGGAGAGATCTAATCCTTAAATTGAGACAGAGAGAGGGCTTTTGGATATATACTTTAAAAACCATGCAACCTGAAGTACTGAACGTAGACTTTGACATGGTTTGTTTCCTATACGGCCCTCATCTGTCTCGATTTTATGGAGTAATATATATACTTTTATGCTGGTGGTTCGCACATTCTTCAATACACATTTTCATGAGATTTTTATTGGTTTTTTTTTTTTAGAGCGTTGATAATTCTCCAAACTTTAGTACCACACTTTTAGTATACATTCTTTTTTATTTCTTACTCGTACACTTCTAATTCCTGGTGGATGCAAGCTTCACTCCCTGGATACAGAAGATATTCTGCGAATATGATGGACTTTTAACTATTTACTCTCTTGTGAGTGCAACTCAAATAAAGTGTTCTTTTATGCCATACAGTCCTGCACTATGTTTTGTGTCTCTCTTTTTTCCTAACAAGTACATGAAAACTGGGAAAAGAGAAGACAAGAAGTCCAAATCAGACTTATATATTCTGCCTGGATTTATCTTACACTTGTGAGTGCATCTGAGTTATTTTTCTCTTTTATGGTGTTATTTTTTATCTGCATCATTTGTGGTTCCTCTATGTTTTTTATCTTGTAGGCGGTGTATTTTTTTATATATATTTGTATATTGAAAGATCCAGAGGAATCTTCTCACTACGCGCTATACTAAGGGGTAGCTTATTATTGTCGTTTCCCTTATTTACCACTGGTATTATGTGCTATAGAGGTAATATTGTTTTCACTGACACGCTACCTGTCTTTCAGCCCGCCCCAAAGCTTCAACATCACATCACACTACAGCCCTAAAGGCAAGGTATAGGAATTCATTAACGATTTTAAATGAAGCTAAGCAGGTTATTCCTCATTTCTGGAAACAGTCTGTCAGCCCACTTCTGAAAGTCTGGTTTACACAAATGGAAAAATGATGCTCAGAAGAGCTCTAGTTTGGAGCCACTGGTAAGATGAATGTATACTCAACAATTTGGTTCTACTGGTTACTGACCACCTCTAAGGAGGACTTCAGACACAGCTGAGTGAGGACAGAGGTCTCTAAATAAGTAGTGGCAGATTGTAGATTATAGAACAGTCACATAATTCTGTCATCAGAGAATAGCGCAGAGCTTGTCCCTTGTTCTTTACATATCTTATGGCACACAGGAATGATAAGAACTAATAGAAACCAATCTAATTAAACCCCTTCTGCCTTTATCTTTGAAAATGTTCACATTAGCAACACGCAACTTTGTTTGTTACTTTTGATGTTATGTCTCTGTATACTGTTATACCTTATGACTTGGGTGTTCAGGTGTTTGAGTACCAGTGGCTCGATCTCCAGAGACGATGGACTTCAAAGGGAACAAAATTTGTCCCATTGTATGCAAATCTCTTTATGGGATGGTGTCTATGGAGATAGTAATCCTTTATGTTCTGATATTTCTTTGTTCTATAGATTCATTGAGGATCTAAATTTGTAATTTGGGAAGGTGATGAAGCTTCATTATCAGCTTTCCCCACATATATTAATGCAAATGATTTGGGCCTCCATTTTACTATGGAGTACAACATCTTTTAGATATTTTTTGGATGTGACCTCATAGAAAAAAGACTCTAGTAAGACACAGGAAACAGCTTATAATCTTCTCTCTCCCTGGTACAGAACGTCCCAGGGGATGCGGGTTGTAGACCCTTCATCCACTGGAATTGGACTTTGTTAGTGTCAGGATACTGACAGGGATCCAATACGCAGAGTGTGGACAGAAGGAGGTACGTATACCGGACCTTAGAATGGCCGGACTAACGTATGGACAAAACAAGAATAGTCAAAAGGTAAGCCGAGGTCGAGGGAGCCAGAGGACAGGTAAGCGAGATACAAGCCGAGTCAAAGGAGAGGAGAGGACAACAGGACAAAAGACAAGCAAGGTCAAAACCGAAAACACTAAGAGAGAGAACGCGCTGAGTGACTAGCAAGCTAGAACCACGACAGGGCAATGAGCAGTAGTAAAGGTTTCCTTTAAATACCCTGTCACCTTAATTGAGACCACGCCCCCAAAAGGTCCGGAATAGCGGTTCCCGGCACTTCACGTAATGCTGACGTCATGACGTCGACGCTAGCCGTCGCGTCATAAAAGGGGGAGGAGCTAGCGCGGCCGGCGCGAAAACGGCCGGAATTTGCCGAAATGCTAGGGGCAAGGAGCCCCTAAACAGAGAGGATGTCTTCCCTGGAGTCAGCACCAACAGGTACCCTGACAGTACCCCCCCTTCTAGAAACGCCCACCGGGCGGATGGGACCGGGCTTAGAAGGAAAACGAACGTGGAAGGCCCGAAGAAGGCGAGGAGCATGCACGTCTACACAAGGAACCCAAGACCTCTCTTCTGGACCATAACCTTTCCAGTCTATGAGGTATTGCAACTTCCCCCTAGAAATACGAGAATCAAGGATGGACCTAATGATATATTCTTCCTGACCATCCACACGGACCGAGGGTGGAGGAGCAGAGCGGGAGGAAAATTTGTTACAAACAAGAGGTTTCAATAAAGACACATGAAAAGAGTTAGGGATGCGTAGAGTAGGGGGCAGGTCCAGCAAATAAGAAACCGGGTTGATCCTCCTCAGCACCCTGTAAGGGCCTATGTAACGAGGAGCAAACTTCAAAGAGGGGACTTTCAGGCGAATGTGTCTGGTACTCAACCAGACCCTATCACCCGGAGAAAAAATAGGAGCAGGCCGTCTACGTCTATCAGCATGCAACTTAAACACCGCGGAACTACGTGTAAGAATTTGTCGAGTCTGATCCCACAACTTTCTCAGGTTGGCTATATGAATATCAACCGACGGTACCCCCTGGGAAGGAGACACCGACGGAAGAACAGTAGGGTTAAAGCCATAGTTCAAGAAAAAGGGGCTATTACGAGTGGAACCACAAACAAGGTTGTTGTGAGCAAACTCCGCCCAAGGAATCAGACCGACCCAGTCATCCTGGTGTTCAGAAACAAAACAACGTAGATATTGCTCAATTTTTTGGTTAGTGCGTTCGGCTGCTCCGTTAGATTGAGGATGATAGGCCGAAGAAAAATTCAGTTTGATGCCCAACTGGGAACAGAAGGATCTCCAAAAACGGGAAATAAACTGGGAACCCCTGTCCGACACAATCTCATTGGGAATACCATGCAAACGGAAAATTTCTCTAGCAAATATCACGGCCAGTTCAGGAGAGGACGGAAGTTTAGGCAAGGGAATGAAATGAGCCATTTTAGTAAACCTGTCAAGGACCGTGAGGATAACCGTGTGCCTACTGGAAACCGGCAGATCAACAATAAAATCCATAGCCAAACAAGCCCAAGGTTTGTTGGGAACGACTAAGGGCTGCAATAAACCACAAGGGAGATCCCGTGGTAGTTTATTCCTGACACAAACATCGCAAGCCTTGACAAAGTCTTCCACATCCCTACGTAAACTAGGCCACCAGAAGTCTTTGGAGATCAGGCAGTAAGTTTTGTGGATGCCGGGGTGACCAGCAAACTTGCTATCGTGAAAACAGCGAATAATGTCCACTTGGAATTTGGGAGACACGAACAAGCGGCCCACAGGAGTACGCTCGGGAGCAAGAGATTGTTCGTTCATAATATCTAAGAGCAATGGAGAGTGTATTTTGACATTGGTGTTGGCGATAATATTGACTTCAGGAATAATAGGGAACAAAGTGTCTTCTGTAGAGGCGATAGGTTCGTGCTGACGAGACAATGCGTCTGCCTTAGTGTTCTTAGAACCAGGCCTGTAAGTATATAATTAAAGTGTGTAAGGAACATAGACCAACGTGCTTGCCTGGCAGATAATCTTTTGGCCTCCCCCATATAAGATAAATTTTTGTGATCAGTCAAGATAGTAACTGGGAGAACAGTGCCCTCTAACAGATGTCTCCATTCCTTTAATGCCATAATGATAGCTAAGAGTTCTCTATCACCTATGTCATATCTCCTTTCAGTGTGTGATAGTTTCTTGGAAAAAA
>OW240912.1:195986783-196004382 GCA_933207985.1 Pelobates cultripes
GCCGTCACGCTGTCATTCATCAAAACTGAGCGGGACATGGACAGCCGCACGGCGTTGGAAAAAAGGACCTGTGCGGTAAACTCACCTTTTAGTCTTATGATGGGATGGCCAGTTACGGCAATCTTAGAGCTATAGTGTCATGAATACATGTTTTTATTCCTGACACTACAGTGTTCCTTTAAAGATTGCAGGGAGACAGGGGTGAAGTTGTAACCATTCTAAAAGTCTTTTTCTGCTCCATCTCAGTGAGTCACTTGTGGTATTGGTCTACCATGTCATATACTGCTTGGTTTCTCAACCTGTGGTATGCATTCCCCACTTTACTTCTGTGTATGCTCATTCGTGGTTATATATATTTGCATGGTTTTGTTGACTTGTCTGTATTATTTTTTCCTTTTGTGTCTTTTTTGCTTCAGAATAATAGTTCATACACTCCTCCTTACATACACAATATTCACATTATGTCATATTTATCATAAAAACATTCATTATTATTATTTTATTATTTATATAGCGCCAGCAAATTCCGTGGACTGTACAATGCATGGACTAACAGACACGTAATTGTAACCAGACAAATGGAACAGAGGGGTTGAGGGCCCTGCTCAATGAGCTTACATGCTAGAGGGAGTGGTGTAGTGACACAAAAGGTATAAGTAGGGTTAATGAAATAGGTTGCTAGAAAAATAATCACTGAGAACTTAGTAGGTTATTTTTGACAGTTGCAGGAGAGGAGTCATGGGAGTAAGCAGGGGGGTGGGGGGTGAAAACCCGCTAACAGCTTAAATTATATGCGCTCCTGAAGAAGTGTGTTTTCAAAGATTTTTTTGAAGGAGTGGAGACTGGGTGAAAATATAACAGAGAAGGGAAGAGAGGTGCAGCCCTGGAGATGTCTTGGAGGTGAGCATCAGATGTGGGAGTACGGAGAGAGGATAGGCGTAGGTCTTCGGCAGAACGCAGGGGCCTCGATGGGACATATTTGTGTATTAGGGAGGATATTATGTTGGAGCAGCATTATAAGCACCAGAATCTTACATTGAGCCCTATATCTAACTGGAAACCAATTTAGGGACTGGCAAAGGGGGGAGGCGTGGGAGGTGCAGGCGGACAGGAAAATGAGCCTTGCCGCCACAGTCATTATAGATTGCAGCATTGCAATCTGGGAACACTTAAGACCACCGAGAAGGGAATTGCAGTAGTCAAGGCAAGAAATAACAACGGCATTGACCAGCACCTTAGCTGCATCTGGTGTTAAATAAGGGCAGATGCGAGCAGGATTTGGTGATTGACTGGACATGAGAGGTGAAGGAGAGGTCGGAGTCAAAGAGAACACCAAGGCAGCGAGTCTGCGAAGTAGAGGTGAAGGTGGTGCAGTTGACTTGTAGGGAGACAGACACGGGAGTAGCAACACTTGAGGGAAGAAAGACCAGAAGGTCTGTTTTGGACAGGTTGTGTTTAAGGAAATGAGCAGTCATCCAGTTGGAAATCACAGAGAGACAGTCAGAGACACGAGTCAAGATGGGTGGAGAGAGATCAGGAGAGGACAGTCAGATTTGCGTATCATCTGCATATAAATGATAAAGGAAGCCAAAGGATAGATAGAGAACATTAGGCGACCAAGGAAAGAACCTTGGGGAACGCCAACAGAGAGGGAGAAGAGGCAGAGCCAGAGAAAGATACACTGAAAAAGGAGAGGTATGAGGAGCACCAGGAGAGAGCAGTATCCCATAGACCCAGATTACGGAGAATGAGAAGAAGCTGTTGATGATCAACAGTGTCAAAGGCAGCAGAAAGATCAAGGAGAATTAGGATAGAGTAATGGCCACGAGATTTAGCAGCAATTAAATTGTTGGATACTTTGGTCACAGCTGTTTCAACAGAGTGATGAGTGCGGAATCCAGACTGAAGCGATCAAGCAGAGAGTTAGATTCGAGGAAGTCGGTCAATCTTGCATACACAACTCTCTCAAGGATCTTGGAGTAGCGATATAAGGCGGTATTTGGATGGGGAGTTGGGGTCAAGGTTGGGCTTTTTCAAAATCGGCGTTATGGTTGCATGCTTGAAGGGTGAAGGAAATGTGCCAGAGGAAAGGGAGAGATTGAACATTTTAGTGAGAGGAAGAGCAAGAGAGGGAGACAGAGTGCGGATGAGATATGAGGGAATAGGATCGAAGGAACAGGTGGTGTGGAGGGAGGACCGGAGCAGAGCAGAAACCTCTTCCGTTGTGGTAGGTGTGTCACATATTCATCCGCACATGAAAATGTGGTTAATGGCATTTACTGTACTGACAGGAAAAGTTGTGCCGAGCAACATTACCATCCTGACAGGAAAAGTTGTGCCAAGCAGCAATCATGCAAACCTGGTAATAGGAGGAGAGGAGGAGGAGAGCTCCCCGCCCGGCGATGGAAAAAGGTAAGTTTTAACCCCTGTCCTTTCCCCAGAGCCGGGCGGGAGGGGGACCCTGAAGGTGGGGGCACCCTTAATAGGGCTTAACAAGCTCCCGGGTGGTCTCTGGTTCGTGCGGCTGTTCAGTTCCGAAACCAAATATAAAATCCCACGAACCAAGTTTGTTCCTATAGTTTTTAAAGGGCCCATAGTCTTTTGGTAGGAGGCTGGCCAGCACGCCCCTCCAAGAACACATGGCTGAGGAATTTCTGCCACAGCGGGTTCTCTATGTCAGGAATTTTTAGCCAATACCTAATATCTTCAAAGGGTTGGTGTGCATCAGAACTGGACTGATAGAAAGGTGTCAGAACACACATTGTATCACACATATGAGACTGTGTAGTGCAGACAGGTCAGAGTGCCCATGATAACCCCTGTCTTTTGCCGAAAGTGCCTTCAAAGTGGGCATTAGCATCAGAACTGGGCCGTGGAGCAATGGAAGAAGGTTGCCTGGTCTAATGAATCAGGTTTCCTTTTTGATCAGGTGGGTGGCTGGGTGCATGTGCGTTGTTTACCTTGGGAAGAGATGGCAGCAGGATGCACTATGGGAAGAAGGCATGCCAGAGGAAGCAGTGTTATGCTCTAAGCAATGATATGCTGGAAAACCTTCAGTCTTGGCTTTAACTTGGATTATACTTTGACACATACCACATACCTTGAGATTGTTTCCAACTCCATACAGTCTGTTGCTATTCATGGCAATGGTTTTCCCTGATGGCACTGGCCTCTTTCAGCATGAAAGCAGAAAGCACCCTGACACACTACAAAACATGTTCAGGAATAGTTTGAGGAACATGACAAAGAGGTCAAGGTGTTGCCTTGGCATCCAAATTCCCTAGGTCTCAATCTGATTGAACATATGTGGGATATGGTGGAACAACAAATCCGACCCATGTTGGCCCCACCTCGCAACTTGCAGGACTTAAAGGATCTGCTGCTAATGTCCCGGTGTACTAATGGCCTAAGGCCAGCCCTGTATGTACTTATTAACATGTTTATAGTGATTCAAGGGCGGCAATGGATACACACTCTCCATGTGACATAGAATGATGTTAAGATGTTGTTTCCCAACCTGTAAGATGTAATGAATTGTTGTCCTTCTTATTTATGATGATTGACAATTTGGAATACTAAAGCTGATAGGCTGGTAGGCTGGTTTTCAACTCCATACAGTCTGTAGCTATTTACATTCTTAAACACGCCAACATCTGACAGAGTCCTGTGCCGTATACAAATATATGTAACCATACATTCTTATGTGTAACAGTTTAAATTTACTTCTCCTATATGAATTGATAATTTTTACTCTTATTTTATTGCTGTTTGATGTGGGTTCATTTGTTTCAGAGTTTTAATGTAATGCCATATTTAGCCATTATGTATTTTTCCTATAAGGTGTTTGGGGATTTAGATGTTGTTTACCACCAGACAAGAGGCTGCTGTTTAGTTGTAATGCTTGACAGTAGTCAGTATTAAAACCAATCAGAAAGCAATCATCAAAGGGACACTCCATGCACCAATACAACTTATGTGCATTTGATAGGTTTGGCCTCATTAATAGGGTGTATTTTTTGCATGCTTAAATCTTTGTAGTTTTTGCACACACACACACAAAAAAGCTGTTTTACAGAATGCTGCACCTTAAGCCTGCCTATTTAGTCACGCCCCTCGTGCCAGAAAGACTTCCTTATCTAATGTAGATATCTCAGCAACTGACAGTACTGAATGATCTGAACTACAAAGCAACCTGCATTAGAATGAGAGGACACCCAGGGAGGCATAGAATAAAGATAGCTCTACCTGTTTATAGTTTCTCTGAAAGTCTGCAGCCAGATTGTGAATTATTAGCAGCTCTGTCAGTGCTGTTATTGCTGAGACCGTGTACAGGGGCTTATGTTGCCTTATATATTTTTTTAATACAAAAATGCAATCAAATGCATTAACTTTGTAATGGTACCCGGAGTGTCCCTTTAAGTAGCAGTTAGCAGCTCCCACAGAGAATAATTGAAATCATTAGCTACTACTTAGTCACTGGCTTTACTGTTGTTGTTACAAGACACATTTTGAAATTGATAAGCAGCCCCTACTTGCTAATTGTATTGGCAAGCATTTCAATTTAGCAGTTTATTTTGTAAACTTGATATGTGCTACTGTACTAAAAATTACTAATTTGTGCTCAGCAATTTATTTTGAGTATAGAATGCCCCCTTTGCATACCCTTATCATGTGCAAATACCATGCCAGTGCATTTTCATGGTAAATTGAAGATGGGTCTATGGCAATGGCGGATCTAGAGCCTAATCTCGGGAGGGGCATTTGTAGATTATTTAAAGAAATAATCCATGCACAATAACCACTACAGCTCTGTGCAGTGGTTATGGTGCCGGGACCCCCTCCCAGAGTAAGTAGTCAAACTGTTTAAGAACAGTTTGACAACTTACCTGGGATCTGCTGGCATATGGGGCTGTAGTAGGGCACAGGAGCAGTGGTGTGTGAGGGGTGCAGTGTGTGTGAGAGGTTCAGAGTGTGGGGGGGGGTGTAGTGTGTGAATGTGTAGGGTGTGTGGGGCAATGTGTGTATGGGGGCAATGTGTGTATGGGAAGCTGCGTAAGTGTGTGTGGGGCAAATGTATGTATGGGGGCTGTGTATGTGTGTGTGTGTGGGGCAATGTGTGTATGGGAAGCTGTGCATGTGTGTATGGGGGCTGTGTATGGGGGGCAGTGTGTGAATGTGTATGGTGTTTGTGGGGCAATGTGTGTGGAGGGGACAGTGTGTGAATGTGTATAGTATGTGTGGGGGCAGTGTTTGTGTGTGTGTGTGGGGGTAGTATGTCTGTGGGGCAGTGCATGTGTGTATGGGGGCAGTGTATGTGTGTGTGGGGCAGTGTGTATATGGGGAAATGTGTGTGTGTGTGTGTGTGTGTGGGGCAGTGTGTATATGGGGGCAATGCATGTGTGGGGCAGTGTAGGGGGGAAGTGTGTGAATGGGGGGCAGTATATGTGTGTGTGTGGGGGCAGTGTGTATATGGGGGGCAATGCGTGTGTGGGGCAGTGAAGGGGGGGCAGTGTGTGAATGTGTGGTGAGGAGGGTATGGGGGCTTTTTAATAATTTTAAAAAAATAAAAATAAATAAATTTGTTCCCCCTCCCTTCTTACCTTTACTGGAGGGGGGACATTTCTCGATCCCTGGTGGTCCGGTGGGGAATCCCTAGTGGTCCCAGTAGTGAGAGTGAACTCTGGCCCGTAGCTCCAGGGCTAGAGTTCACTCTCACGAGATCATGAGCGTTGTCGTGGTAACCGCGGCAATGCTCCATGCTTACGAGAGAAGGACCCGGAGAAGCTGCAGGCTGAGCTCCCGGGTGTTCTCTCCCTCCCTCCCCTGCCGGCTGCCAGCATGGTGCCTGCGGACACCCCGTTGCCCGCCTGGATCCGCCAGTGGCCTATGGTACCTTTTGAGTAATTTTAGTAGCTATCATATTTAAATTACCCCATCAATTCATGATATTTGCAAATGTTGATACCATGTGGACTCTCATGATATATTGTGAGCTTTATTGAAGTGTCATTATTTTCACCTTTATTTATTTGTGGTATTAATGTTTTTATTTTTACATACACACTATACTTTTGCTAATTATTTTTAAATCTCATGTATGCCACTGTAATAAAAGTATCTTAACTATACTCAGATCTCCTAACAACATCTTCTTACAAAGTAAGAATTTAATTGTGAATGCAAGATAGAATCAACATTGTGACATCAATCAAAAACAGGGAGCTGACAACAACAGTGTTGATAGTACATATAAAATAGTGTACAATTTTAATCCTATCCCTGATCCAAACCCTAATTCTATACAAAATTCTAATCCTAATTCTAACCCTAATACTAAACCTCACCCTAATCCTACCAAATACCCTAACATTAATCCTTCCCTTAATCCTAATCTTAATTAAAACCATAGCAATAGTGTTTGGATTCCCTCTGGTGATGTCAGCTGGGGGATTTCCTTATTCCCTTGCCGGCCCTAATTCTAATTTGAACCCTAATCTGAAACCTAGTCCTAATTCTAAAATTGATACTATACCTATTTATAATTCTAAATCCAATGCATATTCTAAACCTAATCTAAACCTAATCTTAATCCATATTCTGTTTCCTTAATCTAATTCTAATTCCACGGGTTTCCCTATGCTTATATCAGTACTGATGGTTACAGAGGAATGTCACAGGTTACAATGTCACTGAGTATATTTTGGTTGCGGTTTCTGCAGTCCTCCGCTGGTTCTGGATACAGCTACAGCATACAGTGATTACAGCTACAGGAGACAGTGACTGTAGTCCTCTGGAACAAGCGACTTGTTTAATGCAAGGAAAACACATGTATTTATACCCCTACACACCACTGGGGGTCTTTAATCAGAACAATGCAAACCACTCCCTGTGTCTTTGTGCCTGGGACATAATTAGGTTAAAAAGGGATAATTGTATGGGAAAAGAAAAGAAAACGGGGAAGATCTCCTGAGGAGAGATCCCCATTGGGGTCCACAATTGTAAATAGGCTGTGACAAAAAAATACAACATACAACAATTGACGAGGAAGAGATACTATAGTAGATACCATATAGTGATGGTAGAATGACTATATATCAAATAGGTAAACCAACAGGCTATATTTATTTGCCTAAAATGTATTACCCAGAAACCATTTTGTATCCCAATGGGGATTTCTCCTCAGGAGATCTTCCCTATTTTCTTTTCTTTTTTAACGTTATTAGGGTTCATGCCCAGAGTGGGTGGGTATTTCCCATACAAGGGTTATTAGATATTTTTATATTCCACAATAACTTCATGTAAGACAACATATCCCCACAATATCACTTTACATCACTTTAAAGCTGGTGGCCAATTGCACATACTGTCCAAAAAGCAACATGATCGGAGAATTCACAACTGAGTTATAACATATTAAAGTTTTATTGATCCGCCTCAGCGTTCCAGGTGTGCGGTTTTTCCCAGTCTTGCAAAACAGGGTTTCTGGGGCTCCAGTGAGGTACCCCCACACGCTGACCACCCATGCTGATCAGTGGTCTTGTGGCCGATAGTTATCCCGGATGATTTTTGCTGGCAGCGTCACTCCTGCAATCTTATCTATAGTTGCACGCGACTCACGGGTAGCTCCCGGACAGGCGATCTCTGCTGTACCAAGTCTCCTGGAGGTCCCTTGGGAAGTACTTTGAATGGTAAGGGCACAGCATGGAAGGGGCATTTAGAGGTCATTTGGTCTTTCAGGGAGGAAATGACTGGAAGTCCTGCTCCAGTTGTTAGAATAGCAATGTGGGAAAAAGATAACACAAATCAACAGGAAAGGGATCTCTGGGACTGGGCCCATATCAGGAGGCTTCCATGATAATGGAATTCTAAGCTAAAACAGAGAGTGGTATGTTGCTGCCATCTAAGGCTATTTTCAGTATGACATGCAGATGAATGTTAAACCTAAAATACTATTCCCAATGCATTGTGATATGTGCTGAGCAACTGGCAAGCCCAGCATAGGGGTGGAGATAGACTCTCCATGATCTGTTCAGACTCTGAGTGTCTTCCAAGCACCAGCTACATAGAGAGAATCACCAGGCTGATTTTGATCAGTAAACCATGAGATTTTCAATGTACTGGAAACTGTGACTTCAGTACTGCATAAAGTTCACCAATCAGTCTGAGGAGATTAAAAACAACCTCAGGTGATAGAGGGGAACCCCAACTAGTATCAACTAGTATCTGGGACTCCCTGGTGCAAGCAGGGATTTAACCCCGCTTACATAAGTTTGTAGCAATTTGGTTTTAAAACCCCATTTGAATGGCGGTTTGCATTGCTCACTTTGAGTGCTGCTAACAGAAAGCCACTAAATCTGGCCCCAGCTGACAGAGGGGAGCCTCACATATGAAATTGATACCCCTGGACAATGGTCCCTGCTGGTAAAATACCACATGATGGAATTATTCCTTCATGGGTTCGAAAGGGAAGGACAACCATGACAGAATAATTAAGTCATCCATCGTTAAAGGTTTAACTTCAAGTAGAATAGATGATGTTTGGCTTACAAAATAGAGGGAATAAAATAGACACACTGTTTCAGAGGGAATTCCACTTATTGAAAGATCAGTTTAGATTCCTGATATCTCAATCCTAGGTGCAGTTCTGATAAGATCTTAGATGGTCATTTTCTGTATAACCTATGCAAGAGATTTCTCTCTACCTCCAAATAAGTTTCATGTACTAATGTCTAGGAAATAACTGTTTACAAGCCATCTCTTTAACTATTCCTATCAGGGATGGACAAGCAACTTTTGACTTAGATGTTCAAGTAGAAGTAGATATCCCTTTTGAAACTATATCAACCCACTACCTTACACCTCCTCATAATTTATGAGATTTCTACCACCAGCCCAAGCCCAGAAGACACATTTAATCAGCACAATTCATGCCTGCAGTCTGTCCTCTGTAGTACTGTGCCAGCACACCATACTTATTACTGGAGCTGAGAAGTTGCTCCGCCAAACATCCTGTAAGCTTGAGACACATGCCTCTCGTCAACCCTTACCTGGTTTGCATCCAGACATATTTGTGTTTATCTTAACTGTTGTTATTAACCCTATGTGAAATATGTCACCAAGAAAAGCAGCAGTCCTTTTATCTCTAGCTCCATCTAATAATGAGACTTTACTAGCAAGTGTTAAGTGTTTTATACAAATTAATCGATAATTCATAACACTTGCACAAGCTAGCTGCAAAGTTTATATATGTCTACTACTATTGGAACCATAAAAAAAACCTTATCAATTTACACAAATGTACAGTTTATTACGGAGTTAAACATAGTGTGAATATTTAAAGGGACACTACTTTATCCTAATAAAGCAGTTTTGGTGTATAGATCATGCTCCTGCAGTCTCACTGCTCAATTCTCTGCAATTTAGGAATTAATTATTTTTTTTTCTGTGCATACTGCCCTAGTCGCACTTCCCATGTCTATGACTGACACAGCCTGCATGAAAAAAATGGTTTCCTTTTCAATTACATATTAACTTGCTTTAGAAGTTTTTATCTCCTGCTCTGTAAATTGACCTTTAAATACACACAAGAAGCTCCTGCAGGGTCTAGGAGAGCAGGTAATAGACATTCTAGATTAAACAGACTGTGCAATAAAGGATCCTTAAATATCTAGGTTCCTTTTCAGGCTGTGCAAGTCACATGCAAGGAGGTGTGACTAGGGCTGCATAAACAAAGTGATTTAACGCATAAAACTGAGACAATTGAACATGGAGACTGCAGGGGCATGATCTATACACCAAGATTGTTTCACTAAGCTAAAGTTGTTTTGGTTCCTATAGTATACCTTTAAACAGATGCACAAAATATATTTGTTCTAAATCGTATACAGTAAAATATATTATTGCAACTATTTCATAGTAAAACTTACTATTTTATAGAATTGACATCTATAATGAAATTAAAAATATATACTTGTATACTCCTCTAAATTAGGTGCATGTAGTATGATATATAAGAATATTTTTTAAGAGGTAGTGAAGACCCTGCATCTTATTTGTCTTCTTTACTTTTCACATTTCTTTATGTTCCAGGTATCACAGCAGAATATGAACAGATGGCTTACAAAGGACCATATCCTGCATTTAGCAGGGCAATCTCCTGCAAAGAATTCAAAACAAATTAGTTTAATAAACAGATACTTTACAAGTGAGTGTGTATGTATGTCTGTCACTGAGTGTGTGTCTGTCAGTAAATGTGTGTGTCTGTAAGCTAGTGTGTATGTGTCTGTTCATGAGAGTGTGTGTGTCTGTGTGTATACTTGTCTGTTAGTGAATGTGTGTTTGTTAGTGAGTGTGTATGTGGGTCTGTCACTATGAGTGTGTGTCTGTATGTATGTGTATCTCTGTGTGTGTGCCTCTATGTGGGTCTGTATGTGTATCTCTTGGTCTGCATGAGTATCTGTGTGTGTATCTGAATGTTTGTCATTAAAGAACCACTATAGAGCCAGGAAAACAAACTTGTTTTTCTGGCACTATATAGTCCTTAGGTCCCCCCCCCCATCCTTGTGGCCCCCCTCCCACTGGGCTGAAGGGGTTAAAAACAGGCTCCGTTGGCGCTGGGGATCTCTCCGACCCAATCCGCCTCTCAGCTCCGAATGTGCATATGTGGCGTTAAAACCGCCCATAGGAAAGCATTACTCAATGCTTTCCTATGGACGTCCAGCGTCTTCTCACTGTGATTTTCACAGTGAGAATCGCGGAAGCGCCTATAGCGGCTGTCAGTGAGACAGCTACTAGAGGCTGGATTAACCTTCAGTGAAACATAGCAGTTTCTCTGAAACTGCTATATTTTCAGCTGCAGGGTTAAAACTAGAGGGACCTAGCAACTAACTATCTTCCCACCGGCCCACAGGCACTGAGATGCGGCTGGGGAGGGATAGAGGACCAGGGGAGCTCTTTCCTGCAGCTCCACAGGGTTCCTCTCGTGAGGTCAGAGTGTTGCCATGTTTACTATGGCAACGCTTCGATCTCGCAAGAGTGAACTCTACCCCAGGAACTACATGGTAGAGTTCACTCCACACAGGACCACCAGGGATTTCCCACCTGTCCTCCAGGATCAGCAACAAGGTCCCCCATTCCCAGACAAAGGTAAGAAGGGAGGGGGGACATAAATATTATAATAATAATAAAAAGAATAAAAAAAAAAAAAACACACATACATATTTTTTAGTTTTACCACACATCACACTACACCCCCAAACACCACACTGCACCCCTTACATGCACACACTACACCCCAGACATTACATTACACCCCAAACACCCCACTGCACCCCTCACATGCACACACTAAACCCCAAACATCACACTACACCGCAAATACCCCACTGCACCCCTCACATACACACACTAAACCCCAAACATCACACTACACCCCAAATACCCCACTGCACCCCTCACATGCACACACTACACCCCATTGCACCCCTCACATGCACACACTACACCCCAAACATCACACTACACCCGAAGCACCCCATTGCACCTCTCACATGCACACACTACACCCCAAACACCACACTGCACCCCTCACACACACACTGCACCCCAAACACCACAGAGCACCCCAAACACACACACTACACCCCAAACACCACACAGCACCCCAAACACCACAGAGCACCCCTCACACTCGCACACCACACAGCACCACAAACACCACAGAGCACCCCACACACACACCCCACACAGCACCCCAAACACACAGTGCACCCTTCACACACAATGCACCCTCACACAAACACACAGTGCACCTTTTACACACACTGCACCCCAAACACCACACACACACCACCCCAAACACAAACTGCACCCCTCACACACACACAGTGCACCCTTTACACACCCTGCACCACCACACACACACTGCACCCTCCACACACCACACACACTGCACCCCAACACACACTGCACCCCTCACACACACACTGCATCCCTCACACACCGTGCACCCTTCACACACACACTGCACCCTTCACACACACACAGTGCACACCCTGCACCCCTTCACACATTACATTCTAGACACACGCTACATCCCTTATACATACACACTACATCCCATACATAACTATGAATCCTCTACACACCAGAATCCCTATACACACTCAGAATCCTCTACACACACACACACACTAAATCTCCTATGCACACTCTGGATTCTCCACACACAATAGATCCCCTATCGGCACACACTGCACCACCTACACACACTAAATTAAAGACATACACACTCTGGGTCTCCTATGAACACACTAGATCTCCTGTGAGCAAAAACACACTACTTTCCCTAAACACACACACTTTACAACCCCTACACACTACATAATCTATACACACATACACTACAGCCCCTATGCACACACTCGCTACATCACATATACTCACACTCTCTACAGCCCCTAGCCATACATATTACACCACAAACACAAAACAAATTAAACCGACATTTACACAAAACACCACACCACAATGAACTGACTCAATACACACACTCAATACCACAAGCAGGATCTAAACACATGTACAATACACTTTCCTTACACTATTGTCCTCTGGTATCCCACTTATGGAGACATGGGAGAAATGTCACAAGCAAACAGCACAAGCATCTTAATAAATTTGCTTGCCCAGCATAGAACAAATACAGGGCTTTTTTTCATGCAAGAGCTCTTCAGCAGGGCTCTGCACATTGAACCAACCTGCTCACTTTGAGAGGGGGCGTGCTTGTCATTGGAGATAACAAAACACCTCCCTCTCTGGCCCGCCCCCTTCTCAGTGGGCCGCTGTGATTCAAAAATGCCCGGGACAAATTTTTTCCCCAGTCCGGCCTTGCTTTTAGGAATTCTTTATTGTTCGTTTATAGTTTCAAAAATTACATCTGCTTAATTAAAAATAACTGCTCTACATAATGAAAATGAAAGCATACCGTGTATATTGCAAACCTCAGATTTTATACTTACAATAAGATCATAAAATTTCTCTGCCATTGCCTGTTCAAAGAATTGTTGATGTCGCTGATATTCAGGGCTGGTTGTTTTCAACTTTTGCTGTTTTTTGTCCAAACTTGAAAGAACTAGCATAGACATTTCTTTTCCTTTTTTGCTAGTTTGGGTTTTCAAATATTTCTTCATGTTATCCACTGCGAGAAGGTCATTGACAATCTAGTTTTAGAAAAGAAATTCATGAAAGGATTTTTGAAGGAAACACCCTGAAGTCTCTTAGTGGAATCAATAATTCTAGATTATTTTTTCCTGTGATAACTGCATCACTGATTCAGTTGGCAAATTACTGCATTCACTTCAAAGTCTTCACAAAAAACAAAAACTATTTTAAAGGCATTGCAGTTCTAATGGTGGACTCCATGCTTGCTTATAACATAATGAATGCTTACAATACACAGTTTTTAATGGGAAAATTAAATTCCATTGGTTCTGGAAAATGTTAATCTCTTGACAGATATTGTGTGTCACTAAAAGGATTACCTGTAATTCAATGATTAGTTTTGGAACACAAAACAGAAAAACTGGAGGAAAAGACTAAAGTATCCAAAATTGGCACATCAAACTGTAAGAAAACTAAATAAAAACTTCAAGCAGCAGAATATAGAACAATAACGTCTGCACAGCTTAGCTCATAGTCCTCTGTGGATCCAACAGTGGTAGAATAATTGTAATCAAAAATAGAACCAGTGCAAACAAGAATTTGTAATGCACCTCAGTGCTTTTTGAAATCAAGGACATACAAAATACAAATATTTTGGGTCACAGACCCTTTCTCATTGTGAAATTATTCAGGCAAATATTTTTGCATGTTTTTCTTACAGGTTTTTTTTTCCGATTTCAAAGCCATTTGCCTAAAAAACATGTACCCAGGCCACTTAGGAAAGGGTCTCCTTCTCACAAATTGCCAATCAGGCAACCCTAGAATGTGTCTCCTGCAATAAACAAACAGGTTTCCTTTGAACATGGCTCCTTACTTGCCAATAATCGCGTAGAATCCCCTAGAGGAAAGTGTCCCATGCTCGTAAATAAGCAATCAAGAACCCCAGAAAGTTGATCCCTGCTTGCCAATAAATCCCCCAGGAAAATAGCCTCTGCTCGCAAATATATGGGGAAAGTGACCCTTGCTTGCCAATAGACACCCAGGTTCTACAGGAAAATGGCATAAAATATTATAGTGAATGCTCAAATGATACAGGTAAGTTTAGTGAAGCATGCAGTTGAGAACTTCCCATCTAGGGTGCTAGATGGGACAGGCCTGTTCCACTGACAGATACATATTAGTCATAGAATAAAATAATTCCCAAGCACACCAATAGTTATTGCACAGAGATAGTTTTTATTTCTTTTAAGAATGCTTAATAACAAAGAACAAATGTGCATGCAAAGCAATAAAGTGCTCTATCACCATAAGCCCATTTAAAACATACAAGGTATACTGACCTATAGCTGGAAACCACAAAGTTGGGAGAATCCACGAGTTGGAGAATTTTGTCAAACTAGTTATTACTGCTTACATTTTGCCATTAGATTTACAATTCACTATAATACAGAGTTCAGTAAACAACTATGAAAAACACACAAACAGGACAGGTTTTATGCACACTCACCGGCAAGGTATAATGTTCCTCATCTAGGTAATGGCCGTCCCATATTTCCACTGTCACACTTCCATAACTTTTAAAAAGTGTTAAGATATTTTCCTTTAAGCCTTTTTGTATAGCTGTTTTTACCGGATGTAAAGATAAGGATTGCAAAAATGCCTGCAAAGCATAGTATTGAAAATAGTGTTAATATTTAAAGTGATTAGTCCTACAATTAAGATTTTAAAATGTAAACAATATATCCTAGGAGTTAAAAATTACCATTGACACAGTTACATATTTTAAAGGGCACACTCTAAGCACCAAAATAACTTTAGCTTCACAAAGCAGTTTTGGTGTATAGATCATTCCACATGCAGTTTCATCGATCAATTCTTTGCCATTTAGGATGTTAATGACTTTTGTTTCTGTTTCTTACGTAGCCATAGTTACACCTCCCCTGGCTGAGACTCACATACCCAACATGAAGCATTACAGCATAGTGTGTTTACTTTAGAAGCTCTTTTCTCCTTTTTTTTTTTTAAAGTAACTTTAATTACACACTGAAGACTGGCTCTAGCAGGCAGTTAACAGAGCAGGCAATATGAAATTCTAAATTAAAAGAACTTAAAAATGTTTGGTATTTTTTCAGGAAGTGTGTAGGGAGCCTGTGTGACTCTCAGCCAGGGGAGTTGTGGTCAGGGCTGCATATAAAATTAGTTAATGCCTAAATGGCAGAGAACTGAACAGTGAAAAAGCAAGGGCAGGATCTAAACACTAAAGCCACATCCTTAACCTAAAGTTGTTTTGATGATTAGAATGTCCCTGTAATGTATATAACCAAGAGGAACTTAATAGGTAGCTCTCCAGTTGTATCACTTGTCAGCATGTGTCTAAATAAACGTGAATTGCCATAAAAATATAGTGTATAACATGAACCGAACTACAGTCAACAGGGTTATTCACTAAAGTGAGAATTCAAGGTGAATTCAAATTTAAGGTCAAAATAGCTGAAATGGAAACATTTTCTAAGTCAGCTATGCTATCAGCAGTTCTCACCTTAAATTTGAAATTCAACTTAAAATCTCACTTTAGTGAATAACTCTGATAGCTTATTCATGTTCAGTGAATTAAATATTTACTCCAAGCACCATGACCACTGCAGCAAATATAGTGGTTTGAAGTGGTCATGTTGCCTGGAGTCTGTATGTGCAGCATTGCAATATGAAATTGTAGATTAAGTTAGCTTTAGTGTAGCTATAAACATTAATTTTATTAATGACAGGAGGCAAATATTTTGCTTAAGTCTCTCTTTACTTAAAGGGACTCTATAGTCACCTGAACAACGTCAGCTTAATGAGGTTGTTCAGGTGAGAACTATAGCTCCCTGCAGCCTTTTTCATGTAAACACTGTATTTTCTGAGAAAATACAGTGTTTATATTGAAAGATAGGAACACCTCCAGTTGCAGTCACTCAGAGTGAACCAGAGGGACTTCTGAGTTGATAGAGGCATAATATGCCTCCATCCACTCAGATCTGCTGTGCACGAGCATCCTGGGATTCAGTATCTCCTCCCACTGCATGCAGACACTGAACTTTCCTCATAGAGATTTAGTGATTCAATTCATCTCTATGAGGAGATGCTAATTGGCCATGGCTGTGTTTGAATCATGCTGGCTCTGCCCCTGATCTGCCTCCTTTTCAGTCTCAGCCAATCCTATGGGGAAGCACTGTGATTGGATCAGGCTACCACTTTTGCTGATGTCAGCAGACTGCTTGTTTTTACTGAGTCTAACAGTATGCAGATTTACAGCTTCTGGCTTGAATACAGTAAGATTTTTACTATATTTATGGAGGCATGAGGGGCCCAGGAGGGCTAGATGATCATGTTAACACTATAGGGTCAGGAATACATGTAGTTGCACTGGTGACTATTGTGTCCCTTTAAGCTCCACAGCAGCACAGTTTAACATAGAAACAGTGAGAACCAATAAAAAACGAGTAAAACAGTATAAGACTCTGCTCTCCATGCCACTCCCCCTCTTTCGAGCTGCGAATTCATCAGGAACAGAATAACCAATGAAGATAACCGACCAAGACAACGAGATGAATCTAAACTGGAACCAAGGCCTTCAAATCTGAGGATTATATTCACATCCCAGAGGTGAGTATATTAAGGTGCAGGAGGTTGAGCCAGCTTCATGCCTCTCAGTAGTCTGCATACCAAGGGATCCTGCCCGATCGTAGAGCCCTGTAGTGACACATGTGCCACTGAAATGGCTGAACGTACCAGGGTGATAGAGCGGTAAGAGCGTTCCAAATCGATCAGGTGAGAAAGGTAATTCAGGATGAAGGGAAGAGGAGCCATCAGGGGATAGGAGTCCCGTTCCATACACCAAATACACCAAGATTTCCAGGCTGCGAGATAGCATCTTCGGGTACCAGGGGCCCATGAGTCCCAGAGGAGGTGCGTAGTTGTCTGCAATAGCCCTCTGATGTTCCAGGTATTCCTGAAAGAGTCCAAGCCATCAAGTGAAGACGCCCGTCTAATACCATGGGGTGAGTGTGACCCTGTGAGTCCAAGAGAAGATCTGGGAACGCTGGAAGAAGGAGTGGGTCCTGGCAGGAGATGCGGGAACCAAGCTTGGCCCTGCCACAATGGAGTCAGTAATATCAGTTTGACCTGCTGTCTGCAGACCTGCTGTAAGACTCTGGAGATCATTGCAAAAGGAGGGAAAGCATAAACTCTGTGTACTGTCCACTCCTGGACAAAAGTGTCCACCGCTGAACATTCTGTATCTGGAAGCCAGCTGAAGAACCTGGGGACCTGGAAATTCCTGCAGGATGCAAAGAGATCTACCTTGAAGGGTCCTCTCAGGTGGGAGATGCGTAGGAACACGGATCGGTGGTGTCGCCAGTCGCTGACGTCTCTCCAATGTCTGGTGAACCAACCACCG
>OW240912.1:196006591-196022197 GCA_933207985.1 Pelobates cultripes
TTATCTGGAAGGAATGGTCTGGGGCATTCCGACCTTAACCTTTTTTGGACCTCCCGAATCCAAAAATTAATATATTGAGTCAAGTGATTTGGTAGGTACCATTCAGAGGATCGTGGATGTCTCATGTTGCGTGGGTCGAAGAGTAGTTGGCCCAGCGTGTCTATGAATTCGTCTGTACCTTCAGACTGAACTGGTAGGGCAGATGGGATGTCATGAGAAAATTGGGTGTTCCCCAAGGTCATTTCTGGCCAACTGGTCTCTTAATCAGAATCGGAGTAATCCGTCTGCCATTCATTTAATACCTCTAAAGTAGAGCTGGAAAGGCTTCCTCCTCTTCTTCCTACAATGTAGGATGGTCAGTAAACTTTTCCTTAGGCTCTGGTTGTTTAAGGCGTCTATCCTTGCTCCTTTTGAGTATTTGGTTCCAGTCTCCTACTGTTGGAATATATACCGGTAGGTATCCTGTTAACAGTGGGGTATGAGGGTTGCATATTATCATAACCCTGAAAACTCACAATTACTTTCATAGGTTACTACAGAACGCCTGTTTCACCTTATACTACTACCTTGCAATTTGCTCATCAGGTACGTCATGATTATCTCGATAATTCCCCCATCCTCCCTACCCTTTCGGGTTCATAGTACAGGTGTATACTGTCATATAAGAATAGGAGCCTCTAGGTAAGTTTTCTGGCCTTATACGCCTTACGTTAGTGGTCCCGCGAGGCCAACACCCATTCTCATTTGGAGGTACGGCATTCCCTCGGGCCAATACATAGGTAGCCGCCTCGCTTGGTTGCATAGAGAGGGCCTCACTTGTCACTCCCATTCTGTCTTATGCTGTTACAAGTCACGGAGAGGCCATCACCCCGCCATAATGTCAATGGCCACGTACCCAACACAAGCCAAATTATAGATAGTGCCTCTCAAAGCTGCTTGGCAACTAGCAGGGCCTCACCTGTCACGTTATTACTTAATGGTTTCGCAGCTTGGCATTAGTTGCATCAGCCAGTTGGGTAGTGCCCCAGGTAACATGTTATTTTGTTTTGTAGCATGTCACAACTACCTGAAGGCGGGGAAGAATTGTCCATCCCCAGTACACCGGCTAGATCAGTCACTCCATCCAGGGATGACGACACCGCAAGCCCTGCATCACTCAGGGCATGGACCATTCCTAGGATCACTGCCGAACTGAGAAAGAGGAACATTCCTTTCTCAGCCAAGGCTAGGAAAGCCAAATTATATAGACTGCTGAATACTCAGACTGATAACTCGGGGGCGGGTGAAGGGTCAAGTAGCAGCCAGTCGGCTGATCTAAATACTGTTTTGTCTTCAGTCCTGACCACTTTGGGTCGTATTACGGCCAAACTTGATAAGATGGATGCAGATAGCCAGCAACTGTCACCCTCAGCACTGGGGAATCCGGTCGCTACAGTTCGCCCAGACCCCCTACCGGGTAATATTCCAACTGGTCTAAAAGACCCGCATATTATTAACCTGGCACACATGGTGCCTGCTAGCATCAAGAAGGACATCTTGGAAGGGAAGGATATCAATTTGGTATCACTTCTCATTGCCTCTCAAGATGTCCTTGAAAACAAAACTTATGCATATGGGGACGTGTCACTCGTGTTACAATCTAGGGACCCTAGGTTGAATCGCAAGCTATCCATACCGGAATTTGTGTTGGCTTTCGGGATCTACAGAGAGGTGATATGCTCTGTATATCCTGATAGGAGGGAAGAATTGGATCTCTATCTCCACAAGCTGGTGGATTTGGGGCAAAAGTACGGTGGCACGTCTTTTTACGACTACCACCGTGCTTTTTCCGCAAAAGCGTCGGCTGCTCTATCCCAGTTTAATTATCAAGCTGATTGGGGTGTGCTTGATACGGAGCTTTTTTGCCGACACTTTGCGGGCCTCAAAACTCCAGCTTGTGCCATTTGTTCTTCCAACTCCCACACGGCGAATCTGTGCCCTAACTCCCCAGAGGTGAATGCCTTATTTCCCCTACCAATATGATGCCCACTGGGAGAACAGGCAAGGTACTGAAGGATAAGCTGGGACGCAATATAGTGTTTTGGGAAAATCACAAGTTTATAACAATTTTAAAACTGGCACTTGCGGATACAGTGCCTGCAGACTACTTCATGTCTGCTCCCAATGTTTCAGGGCTCACTCTAAGGTAATGTGTCCAAATAAATTATATCCTAAGCAGTACCTTTCATCTCTTAATGTCTCCCTGCTGAAAGAGTTATTGTGTGGTCACCCATCTCAACATCTCATAGAATTTCTGGTGGCGGGATTCACTTTGGGGTTTCACCCTGGTATTATTCATATGCCTACTGGAATTTTAGAATGTAGGAACTTGCAGACGGCCCAAGCAGCTCCCGACACAATTGACCTACTTCTAATTGACCAAGGGTTTTTAATTAGCCCTTTCGACTCCCCGCCTTTCGCGGTTTGGAGAACTAACCCCATAGGACTGGTCACGAGTAAATCCTCCAATAAGCAAAGGTTGATTCTCGCCTCTCTGGTCCCCATGCATCACCTACCCCAAGTCTTAACTCGCTTATTCCATCGGAAGAATTTTCTCTCCAATATGCAACCATAGATCATGCCATCATGGCCATCCTCTCGACTGGAGTGGGGGCATGGCTTAGCAAAACGGACATAGTGCACGCTTTTAAGTGGCTCCCTATCCATCCGTCCCAGTGGAATTTACATGGTGTTAAGTGGCATGGTTCATATTATTTTTTAATGCGTCTCACGTTTGGTTCTAAGAGCAGCCCCAGGATTTTTTATATATTTGCTGAGACGTTGTGTTGGATGCTGCTTAACATCTGTAAATGCCCCATCGTTATCCATTACCTAGATGATTTTCTGTCTGTAGAAAGTAACCTGTTACCTCCCAGTAGCCTCCTTTCTACAACACGACTGTTCTCACAACTAGGAGTACCTATTTCACCCACAAAGACTGAAGGTCTGGATACGATCATTAACTTCTTGGGGGTGGTGATGGATTCTGTGCATATGCAAGCTAGCCTCCCAGGGGAGAAGATTGATCGCATCCTTTCAGCCATTGACCATTACCTAGCAGGGGGTTCTTGTAATAGGAAGGAGTTGCAATCCCTGTTGGGCTCACTTAATTTTGCGATGAAAATTATTCCACAAGGGAGAGCGTTCATATGCCGTTTACTGAGCTTATTTACCCTATTACAATCTGATTCCTCCCGCATTACGTTAGACGTTCATGCCACCGCTGACCTACGCATGTGGAGGGAATTCTTGCTGCACTGGAATGGGAAAAGCATTTTCATTCCAGTGTGGATGGATAGGTCTGTGTCTGTCTGGACAGATGCTGCAGCCACTTCTGGATTTGCCGCAATTTTTGGCAATTAATGGATGTGGGGCAAATGGCCTGGGGAAATTACTGAGATTCCCAAATTTAAGGACACCTCTGCTTTATTTGAGCTTTACCCAATTGTGGCAGCAGCAGTTAAATGGGGAGCTTGCTGGTCTGGGAATACGGTGCGTTGCTTCTCGGACAAGATAGCAACATGCCATATTGTAAACAAGGGATGTTCCTCTTCCCTGGCCATCATGCGATTTATGAGGACTCTCACGTGGCTAGCTGCAAAACACAGTTTTTTCTTAACTTGCATACATGTTCCTGGGGTTCTGAATATCGCTGCTGATCATTTATCTCGATTTCAGGAGTTCCGGGCGGCACTACCAACAGCTACCCTGATACCAACTCCGGTACCGCGTTGGCAGGAGATGGTTTGGTACTAAAGGAACTACTCACTCACGGGCATCAACTCTCTCAACTTGGTCTTTTTGTTAACACCAGGAAGGCTGTGCTCTTGCAGTCATCTTTACAGGACGGCCACTCCTAGGGAGAGTAGCAGCAGTGCTGAACGTTCTCCATTTATAGACAATTTGTCTTACCGTGGACTGATGAACAGCAAGGCTTTTGGAGATACTTTTATAACCCTTTCCAGCTTTATGCAAGTCAACAATTCTTAATCGTAGGTCTTCTGAGAGCTCTTTTGTGCGAGGCATCATTCACATCAGGCAATGCTTCTTGTGAAAAGCAAACCCAGAACTGGTGTGTGTTTTTTATAGGGCAGGGCAGCTGTAACCAACACCTCCAATCTCATCTCATTGATTGGACTCCAGTTGGCTGACATCTCACTCCAATTAGCTCTTGGAGATGTCATTAGTCTAGGGGTTCACATACTTTTTCCACCTGCACTGTGAATGTTTACATGGTGTGTTCAATAAAAACATGGCAACATTTCATTCTTTGTGTGTTATTAGTTTAAGCAGACTGTGATTGTGACTTAGATGATGATCAGATCACATTTTATGACCAATTTGTGCAGAAATCCATATCATTCCAAAGGGTTCACATAATATATATATATATATATATATATATATATATATAAAACTGGGTTTCACCCAGTAAAATCCTCTGGGTTTATAAAACCTGTAGGGAGGTAAGTGGCACAGACAAAGCGGGCCAATCAAATGGCTGTGATAGAAACACAGCAGTATCATATGACCAGTAATAGTGCAAACTGGTAATCTGAGTAATAATATCCAGGGGCTTCACCCCATATAATGGCGTAATACTGTCTGCAACAGTGTATAATAAGTAATGTAATTAAATAAAAGCTCTCAAGGTTTGAGTTTAGTGGGAGTAGTGAGGGATGGAGGGTGCACCCTCTATTAATAATATTCAGGGTTCTCACCCCTAATAATGGAGAAATACTGTCAGCAACAGTGTATAATATGTAATGTAGTTGAATAATATCTCCAAGCAGGGATGATCCTCAATTAACCACAATGTGCCGGCAAATGAAATGTGATATATGAACAGCAAAACCAGCAAGGTGGAGATAGAACTAATAGTGTAAGTCACCAGTGCAAGAAAAATGAGAAACTGCAGTTTCTAAAAGGGAGGCATTGAAATAATTAAGGAAAAAAAATGGACTGACTAAATAGAATGACTTGCAGTATGCAGCCGCGAGCCAGGAAACAAACATCCAATTTCCGACCTGCGGCAACACCTGGCTGAAAATTAGACTAAAATAAAGATAAAATAAAAATAACCTCTAATCCGACTTGTGGTATCTGTCTGGCCGCGAGCTGGGGAGTAACCAGGGAAGCTGTGTAGGGTAGAACTGCACGGCTCGCAGTAAAACTCGCGCATGTGCGCAAGAGCCAAAATGGCTGCTCAGTTCTCGCACAACGGCGAATGATCAATGGCTTGACAGAGACGTTCTCTGCGAGCCCAAAAGCCCGGGAAAACTCAGAGCAGTCTTATTAAGGACTGCTGAGGTCCTGGTGATAAAACCAAAAGAAATATACAGGAATAAACTGAAAGAAATAAAGCGAAAATAGGAATAGAAAAAGGAAATAAATTACCACTACGGTTCGGGTTTCGGATATTTCACCATCCTACTCAAGCACATTATAGGGATGGGAGACTGTTTGGCACTTTGGGTGGAGGGATTGTGATGAGGCATGTTTTTTATACTATAGTAGGCTTTCATGCTTTTTTGTGTCTTGAATATCCTAGTTAAGGCTTAACTCCTACTCTCCAGGCCTTGCAATTTTTTTTTTAATATGCTAATTTAGACACTTGTCCTACTTGTTTTGAAGTTAATTAGCAAGTATTACCTTCACCATACTAAGGTAACTATTTTGCTACATAAAACAAAAGCGGGTATGTGTTTAGGCCATATCCTAAGTCAAGCTTCACAGTAGAGTTGTGGATATTGTGTTCCCCACCCATTGTAGAGTTCACAGTAGAGTTGTGGATATTGTGTTCCCCACCCATTGTGTTTAGCAGATGAAGGTAATTGAGATTTTTTCTATTTACACCTGGCCTACTGAATAGCCACTAACTATGGTTAGCCATTCAGAAGCATGCTACTTGCTAGTTGCAAATTGATTTAAATTGTGTTCTTACTTGGGTGAGCAAAAGAGTAGGAATGTCTTTTCAAGGGGCCAAATACTTTTCCACAGAAGTATGTGAGTACTTTAGGAAACGTGTTCAAAAACAGGATGGTGCCTGGAACCACAGCGGCAGTGTTGGGAAAAACGGGACACACTTGCAGCCCTTATAGGAGGAGTCGGAACTGGATTGGGAGTATGGAATTCAGCAGATATCATTGGACTTAACAGCAGGATGAACTCCCTTACTGATGGCATGGGACATGCTATGAAAATAGGTGGGGTAGCTGACTCCCTTTTAGTGAGTAGACTAACAGACAATGTTGATGACATACACACCATTGCCAACAACCTGCATCTAGTTAAGGAAAATATTGCTTCCATTGCTAACAGCATTAAGAATGAAATAGTGGAACTGCCATTTTCTGTTCTATGATTGGAGGTAAGATGTTGGCAGATTTAAAGGCAACTATTAAAGACATTCAGAAAAACAAGTGGGCAATACAACTCAATGCAACAAGGCTTATCATGTCATTGAAAAGAAAAGTAGTGGACATCACTGATGAGAACCTTAAATACAGCTATATTGAAGACCCAGATCAATGGGTGCCACATGGACTACAATATGGGACAATAGGACTAATCCTGACAATTCCCCGTTGGGAGGGGCAGGCAGAGCAACTGAACTTTATACATAGCATCATAGGCGTGCGCACGGGGTGTGCCGGGTGTGCCTGGGCACACCCTAATCCCCGCGGCACGCCTATGTATATTGAGACCGGCAGGGGAGATCTCAGGATCTCCCCTGTCGGCTCATGCAGAGCCGGCGCTATCCGAGCGCCGGCTCTGCTCTCAGCCTCCCTCCCCACTGACCCACATGCAGGGAGGGAGGCAGGAGAGGACCCGGCGGAGCTATTGCCGGCAGCTCCGCCGGGTTCCTCTCGCGAGATATGAGCGTTGCCACGGCAACGCTCAAATCTCGCGAGAGTGAACTCTAGCCCCACAGGGGGCTAGAGTTCACTCTCCACTGGACCACCAGGGATCACAGCAGCAAGGATCCCCTCCTCCACTGGACCACCAGGGAAGGAAGCAGCAGCACGATCCCCCCTCCCTACAAAAGGTAAGAAGGGAGGGGGGATAGCAAATAATGTACCCCCACCTCCACCCCCCACAATCACCCACCCACACACATACAACACACATACAGCACCCACACACATTCAGTACCCACAGACATACAGCACCCACAGACATACACAGTACCCACACACATACACAGCACCCACACACATACAGCACCCACAGACATACACAGCACCCACACACATTCAGCACCCACAGACATACACAGCACCCACACACATTCAGCACCCACAGACATACACAGCACCCACACACATTCAGCACCCACAGACATACACAGCACCCACACACATTCAGCACCCACACACATTCAGCACCCACAGACATACACAGCACCCACACATTCAGCACCCACAGACATACACAGCACCCACACACATTCAGCACCCACAGACATACACAGCACCCACACACATTCAGCACCCACACACATTCAGCACCCACAGACATACACAGCACCCACAGACATACACAGAACCCACAGACATCCAGCACCCACAGACATCCAGCACCCACAGACATACACCACAGACATACACAGCACCCACACACATTCAGCACCCACATACATTCAGCACCCACATACATTCAGCACCCACAAACATACACAGCACCCACAGACATACACAGCACGCACCCATACACAGCACCCACAGACATACACAGCCCCCACACACATACAGCACCCACAGACACACACAGCACTCACAGACATACACAGCACCCACACACATACAGCACCCACAGACATACACAGCACCAACACACATACAGCACCCACACACACATACAGCACCCTCACAAACACACACAGCACCCTCACACACAGCACACAAACAGCACCCTCACACACACACAGCACACTAACAGTACCCTCACAAACACAAACAGGACCCTAACAAACACACACACAGCACACTACCAGTACCCTCACACACAAACAGCACCCTCACACACAGTACATTAACAGCACCCTCACAAGCGCACACACACACACAACAGCACCCTCACACACAGTACATTAACAGCATCCTCACAAGCACGCACACACAAACACCCTCACCCACATAGCACACTACCAGCATCGTCACACACACATCACACTAACACCACCCTCACACACACACACAGCAGTGTGTGTATGAGTGTTGTGTATATATGTGTATGTATATACATATATATATATACATACATATATATATATATATATATATATATATATATATATATATGCGGCGTGTGCTTGTGCTTTAGGGTGCACACCCTAATGCAATAGGCTGCGCACGCCTATGCATAGCATTGGCACTTTAAGTGATGGAATCTACAAGCAACACTTCCCATCTAAAATACTGGCCACTATTACAGGATTGGAGATGGATGAAAGCTGTTGCAGGAAATCTCAACTCCAATGGCTGTGCAGTTGTGTTTGGGAGAAAGGAGCTGAGGAGGATGGCTGGATGCAGTTAATAAAAGCAAACCTGGTGCGAGAGGTGATTCGTATAGGGGACATTGCATGTTTTATAGGCCACACTGAATATAGGACAGTTGATGAAATATGTTTGGTGGAAGAAGGGTCTTGTATCATGGTAACCACTACTATACATGTAGGAACTCATACACTATTTCCATCAAGAAACCTTACCACTGAACTGATCAATTTTACTGCAAATGCAGATTGGACAAATTTGACAATGAAGCTTTTCCCCCCAATTTCAAAGCTTACCTTGGAACTTCATGAGTTAGTAAATGTACCAAACAACAACTACACCCCATCAGCTTACTGCTGGAACAACAGCAAAAGGAAATAGAAATTACTAAAAAAAACATTGAGCATCCCTGGTGAGGATTTCTTACCAATGCAGAGACACATCCAGTCCTATGAGCACGGTCGCCAGTACTCATATTCATTCAAGTATTAACAACACTTATAATAATATACTTTTGTGTGGCAATGAAACAGATGATGAAGAAACTTGCAAGGAGGATATATAACAATGAATTTTAAATGTTTTTTCTCTCTTCTTTCTCTCTCTCATACATTCTTCAATAAAGTTTTACGTTGCACATACATAAACATTTATCACTCATACTCAGCTAAATTCTGTCAACTATATACTAATGCTTAAAGTTCTGTTTTGTGTGTGACAATTTGTATAATATGTGAATTGACAGCCATAGGAAAGTACAGGAGAACTTATGTCGCTGAGGGAACTATTCCGGAGGGACGGTGGGTTGAATTTCTCCTGTATATCAGGTTTTTTTCTCCCACTAGGTTCTCTTCACCTGCCTTACGAGACTTCCTAGAGGATCGGACCCCAACTTTATTGGAGTCATTTTAATATCACCAACTAAAACACTTTTACTCCACAATATCTCACTTACTGACTCTACGCAGGTTGCTTCTACTGTTTGAGGACATCTGCTCCACTTAAGTTTAAAACACATTGGAAAGATGCTCTACAGGAATCATTCTCAGATCAAGAATGGCTAAAGATTATATCATTAGCACACTCAGGCTCCAAAATGCTCAAGATTTCAAGAGTTGAAGTTCAAAATACTTACCCAAATGTATGACAACCCCCCAAAATTACACTGGTGCCTTCCTTTTATCGATACATTCTTCCACATAACCTCTCTGTCTTCACCCTCATCCTCATATATATATATATATATATATATATATATATATATATATATATATTTCTCTCTCTCTATCTCCATTTCTCCTTTACCCTCCTCCTCCCTCATCTCCCACTTCAAACTTGTGTTACTTTTCATTCAATATTCCTATACTTCCTATTGCTTTACACATGGAACTTATGCACTACAGATCTGAATGACAATTCCAGTCTTTTCTGGGTTTTAGGTCAGACAGACCCTGGTGTATGCCACAGTGGATGAACTAGGACAACATTTTCTGGGTACTGAATAAAGACTTTCAATGATTATATTATTAGCTATATGCAAACTTATGACAGTGTTGAATATGTGTTTTGGTACACATCTCTAATTGATACTCACCTTCTATGTTGAATGTTGAGTGTTGGAACACTTGTATTACCTACTTTTCATTCTGTACTACTGTGCTGTATTATCAAAAAGGGGCAGAGCAAGCCACTGAATGAAGCAGTCACACATGCTGGGAGCTCCCAAGAGAGAACACGCAATTTTGAGTCTAACTGCACAAATTCTCCCCTACACTTACCCCAAAAGCATTGACCGTGTGGGGAAAGAAGACTAAAATCCAACGAATCAATGCAGATTTTTCCTCCAAAGATATCGGAGCTCTGCTTCGAGTTACACATCATCAGCATATCAAGAAGGCTGCCACCCAGGTATGATTCAGACATAGCCACAGAGGAAAGTGGTCAGAATGGCTCTGCTAAACGAGGAGAGCATACCGGGAGCCCAATTCATACAGAATTCGATCCCATCACCAGGCGAACAAGCCCAGAAACCCGTCAAGATCACATACCTGTCAGTAAAGCAAACATACAGAACCTGCTGATAGAGATGAAGGCCTACTTCTCAGCAGACATTGCATTGGTACGAGAAGACGAGAAGACATGGTGGACATGACAGGACGACTGCAAGCACTGGAGGAAGATAGCGACACAACCAGAAGTAAGAAGGAAAACCTAAAAGTCGAAGTGGATAAATTGAAGCATACTAACCTTGTTATGGAGAGCAACCTGGCCGTGCTGAAGGATTTCCGTGGTGTCCCTGAAAACGTTGTAGATGACGTGGTACCTCACTAACTTTGCATATTATTAAGCTCTATGTAATCCTCAACCAAGGCCAAAGCAATGCAATTGGACTATTACTTTCATTTCCCTAAATCAACTAAAGCCATGGTCCCGAGGGACTTATTGCTCTGTTGCCAGTCATTTCAGAGCAAACAACTCATCCAGGCCTAGACTAAAAATACACCTACCTACCAGTTCAAAGGCTCAGACCTCTTGTAATGATATTGATGTTACAAAGTTTTGGAGTCCAGTAGTCAGATCAGCAATGTTTTCTGCCAGAGGTAGCCACTCGTTACCCAGGTGGTTGAGCCCCTGAGCCTTGAGTGGCCTTCTGGTCTTAAGCAGAGATGGGAGACTGGAACAGAAAGATGATAATCGTAGTGAGGCAAGCCGAGGTCAGTGGGAAGGAGAAGCAGCAAAGTCAAAACAGTCCAAATTCAGCAACAGGAAGGAGAAACAGGAACACGCTTGATTAGAGAGTACAGGAACCACAATAATCTGGCAAAGGTACAGAGACAGGAAGTGGCTTTTATAGGCCAAGAACCAGACACCTGACCAGACACAGCTGAAGAGTGTTGTCACTGATAACCTTGACTCTACAAGCAATGGTATAAGATCTCAGGTAAATTTGCAAAAGGCAGGCTGGTGTACTGGTAAGGAAAAGGTTTAGCACCATGTAAACCAGGGTTCGAAACCCAGCAGAGTCAGTTCCTCACATTACCTCCACCTCTACAGGCGCAGCCTCTGGATGCCCTATTTCCTGGTTTAGCAGGGTACTGTGCATGGAAAGACTGAAGAAGATCAGGAGCATGAATATTGTCCACTGGTTCCCACGATCTATCCTCCTCACCATAGCCTTTCCAATGAACCAAGTATTGAAGCTTGTTGCGGAAGATCCTGGAGTCAAGAATTTTTTCCACCTCGTATTCATCTTCACCATCCACGAGGACTGGTGGTGGGGCAGGCAAGGCTCGACCAGGGAAAGTATTTTCATGAAAAGGTTTAAGCAGTGCCACGTGAAACACCGGATGTATTTTCATGGAATCCGGAAGTTGCAGACGGAAGGTGACTGCATTGATCTGAGCGATTATCTTAAAAGGTCCCATGAACTTTTGACCCAATTTATGAGAAGGAATCCTAAGCTTAAGATTCTTTGTTGACAGCCAAACCTTGTCACCAACATGATAAACTGGGGCTTCCTTTCTGTGCCTATCAGCAGCTCTTTTGTAACATTCCTGAGCCTCCGAAAGAGTCTCCTTCAACAGTTCTTGGGAATCTCGTAAGGCGGTTAGCCGGTCAGTGACTGCAGGAATGGGAGTAGTAATTGGGAGACTCACTAGAAAGGTTGGATGGTAACCATAATTGGCAAAAAATGGGCTCAGAGAAGTGGAGCAGTGTTGGGCATTGTTATAGGCAAACTCCGCCGTGGGTAGAAAATCCAGCCAGTCATCCTGCAGGTAACTAATATAGCACCGCAAATATTGTTCTAAAGTCTGGTTGGTTCGCTCAGTCTGTCCATTACTTTGTGGATGAAAAGCTGAAGACAGATTTACATTAATACCTAGAATAGAACAAAAATATTTCCAAAAATGAGATGTAAACTGCACTCCCCTGTCAGAAATTACTTCATCAGGCACTCCATGCAAGCGAAATATTTCCCGAATAACAAGGTCAGCAGTCTGTTTAGCTGAAGGGAGACCACGAGCTGGTATGAAATGACTCATCTTGGTTAACCGGTCCACAACAACAAGAATAGTAGTGTGTTCCTTAGAGGGAGGTAGTTCCACAATAAAGTCCATGGATATAGATCCCCAGGGACGATGAGGAATCGGAAGAGGCTGAAGCAAGCCAACAGGGGATGAGCGAGGAGTCTTATGTCTGGCACATACATCACAAGAGGACACATACTTCTTAACATCCTCATAATATTTAGGCCACCAAAAGGATCGGGTAAGTAGTTCTTGTGTCTTTCGGATTCCTGGATGACCTGCTGGTTTAGAGTCATGGTAGAGGCGTAAAACGTCCAGTCGCACTGATTCTGGAACAAACAGACGTTGTTGAAAAATCCAAAACCCATTAAGCATGGTCATATGAAGATCACGAGGAGGATCACGAAAAACTGGATCTTTAGAGTAGCCCTTTTTAATGCGAGACATTAGATCAGAAGGAAAGGTAACTCCTAAAAATCTGCTCTCCGGCAAGATGGTGGCCTTGGTTACTGTAGTATGGAGGGGGTCAGCTATCCTAGACAAGGCATCCGCCTTGCCATTTCTGGAACCAGGGCGGTATGAAATAAAAAAATTAAACCTTGAGAAAAATAGGGACCAGCGTGCTTGTCTGGCTGACAGTCTCTTAGCGGATTGGATACATTCCAGATTTTTGTGATCTGTGAGGACAGTAATTGGATGGCTGTCTCACTGCAAGAGATGTCTCCATTCGGTGAAGGCAGCTTTTATAGCCAAAAGTTCTTTATTCCCTATGTCATAATTTCTTTCTGCTGGTAACATCTGGCGGGAATAGAAGGCACATGGATGTAACAACATCTTAGGTCCAGTCCTTTGAGACAGTATAGCCCCAACAGCTGAATCAGAAGCATCTACCTCTACAGTAAATGGCAATTCTGGCTGAGGATGTACCAAGATAGGGGCAGATGTAAACAGAGTCTTTAATCTGGAAAATGCAGTGTCAGCCTTATTGGACCACTGAAAAGGAGTCCCTTTACGTGTAAGTTCAGTGATCGGTGTAATAACGGCAGAGAAATTCTTAATGAAACGCCTGTAAAAATTGGCAAACCCCACAAATCTCTGTATATCTTTTTCATTCTTGGGGATGGGCCAGTCCAGCACAGCTTTAATTTTACTTGCGTCCATACTTAAACCTTTAGGAGTTATTACATACCCCAGGAACTGAATTTCTGTTTGTTCAAACTCATATTTTTCCAGTTTAATGTATAGGTGGTGGGTACGAAGGCGCTCAAGAACAATGCAGACCTGTTTTCTGTGATTTTCAAGATTATCAGAAAATATCAGGATATCATCCAAATATGCTACAACAAACTGATCCAGGAGATCCCGTAGTACATCATTGATTAGATGCTGAAAAGTTGCAGGGGCATTACAAAGCCCAAATGGCATTACTAGATATTCGTAATGTCCGTACCTGGTTCTGAAAGCTGTTTTCCATTCATCATTTGGTCTTATGCGAACCAGATTATATGCCCCCCGTAGATCAAGCTTCGTAAATATTTTAGCTGAACGAAGTCTCTCCAGAAGTTCAGGAATGAGAGGCAAGGGATAACGGTTTTTAACAGTGATTTTATTAATGTCCCTGTAATCAACACATGGTCGTAGACTGCCATCTTTCTTTTCTACAAAGAATATAGGAGCTCCTGCTGGAGAAGTGGATGGTCGAATAAAGCCTTTGGCAAGATTTTCTTGTATGTATTCACGAAGTGCTTTCAATTCAGGCTCAGAAAGGGAGTATATACGGCCAAATGGGATAGCAGCTCCAGGTAGCAGCTCTATGGGGCAATCATAAGGCCTGTGAGGTGGAAGCTGATCAGCATTCTTCTTATCACAGACATCTGCAAAATCCCGATATTGTAGCGGAAGCTTAGTTAAGTTTGTAGCAACCATTTCATTAATTGTTGTGGTAACAGGTGTCGCCTTAGAGGGTTGACAATTCATTAAGCAGAGTTCTGAAGGAAAGGACAAAGTTCTAGTCTTCCAATCAATCTGTGGGTTATGCAGAGCAAGCCAGGGTATACCCAAAATCACTGGAAACTGTGTTGAGGAAATTAGGTGGAAAGATATAGACTCATGGTGATTCACTTCCAGAATCAATTTTAAGGGTACAGTCTCATGTGTAACCGGGCCTGACGTAAGTGGAGAACCGTCTACTGTTTCCATTAACACAGGTGAAGATTTAGGGATAGACTGAATTTTATTTCCTGCTGCAAATTTAATGTCCATAAAGTTTCCGCTTGCTCCGGAATCTATCATAGCTGTAGTTGAAATTTTATTATCACCATATTGCAAAGTGATAGGCACCACCAAATGAGGATGTTGAGTCATCATACCTTCTTCACCCTGAGCCAGAGAAAACAAGGGTTGTGTGACAGAATCCAGTTGGTCTGAAATCTTGGATTGGTGTTGAATCTGTGCACCCTCAGCAGTCATAGCTATTGTTCTTTTAGACTTGTTAGGGCAATTGATGGCATAATGCCCTGCACTACCACAATACAGGCATAAGTTGTGAGTGCGTCGCCACTGTTTTTCTTCATTGGATAATGGCCCTTTTATTAGATCTACCTGCATAGCCTCAGGTTCAGAGTCTGTAGGTGTTTGTGGGGTCGGAGTAGAAATTCTTGAATAGAAAGTAGGAGTAGCACTTGGTTTAAAAGAGCCCTGTCTTTCCAATCTTCTTTCTGAAAGTCTCCGACCCCTTCTGAAGTGGAACCTCTGGGCTGATTGGTTCCAAGTAGTATCAGTAACCCACTGTCTGAATTCAGCAGCATATTCAGCCACAGAGCGCCTCCCTTGATGTAAATGAAGGAGAGTGGCTTCTGCTGTAGCACAGCGATTGGGATCATCAAAAACTAGGCGCATGGCCTCAAGAAAGTCTTTTAAATTTCCCAAGATTGGACTGTCCTGTTCCAGAAAAGGGGAGCCCCAGGCCAGGGCTTCATCTTTGAAGAGGGAAAAAATAAATCCCACCTTCTCTCTTTCAGATGGAAAACGGTTAGGTAACA
>OW240912.1:196024148-196039195 GCA_933207985.1 Pelobates cultripes
GTGGCTTTACTGGTCCTTGTCTTGCATTATTTTTAGCACACGTTACACATCTACGTATAATGGCCTGAGTCAAGTTGGACAATCTTGGTATGTAGAAATGTTTTCTGAGAGATTCTTCTGTACTGTCTCTCCCAGAATGTGTCCCGTTATGATAGTTTTGGACAATTTCTACCGCTAGTGATGCTGGAATAACTATTCTTCCATCTTCTAACTGGTACCATTTGTTCTCCAAATACTTTCCAGGTTCAGTCCTTAACCACTCCTCTTCTTGAGCTGTATAAATTGGAGTCCATTGAGACAGTGGAGTTGGTATAAGAGCAGCCATATGCCCCACATATTCCTGTCTTCCTGATTCAGCAGCACGCTTAGCTGCACTATCTGCCATCCGATTCCCTTTGGTTACATCACCATCTCCTCTCAGATGCTCCCGACAATGTATAATACCGACTTCTTTCGGCTCCCACACTGCTTCCAATAGTTGTAGGATCTCAGCTGCGTATTTGATTTCTTTGCCTTCTGAATTCAATAGTCCTCTTTCTTATACAAAGCTCCGTGGGCATGAGTGGTTAAAAACGCATACTTGGAGTCCGTGTAGATGTTCACTCTTAAACCTTCAGCCAATTGTAACGCTCGTGTCAGTGCTATCAATTCTGCCTTTTGTGCTGATGTTCCTTTTGCCAGTGGCTGAGCTTCTATCACCTTGTCTATTGTTGTTACTGCATATCCTGCATAGCGGATCCCTTCTTTTACATAACTACTGCCGTCGGTGTAATATTGAACATCAGGGTTCTGGATGGGAAAATCACGAAGATCTGGTCTACTTGAAAATACTTCATCCATTACTTCCAAACAATCATGTTCACTTTCAGTAGGTTGTGGCAAAAGGGTAGCTGGATTTAAGGTATTTACAGTCTCTAAATGCACTCTTGGGTTTTCACACAACATTGCTTGATACTTGGTCATACGGCTGTTACTAAACCAATGATTTCCTTTGTAATCCAACCATGTCTGTACTGCATGTGGAACTCGTACATAAAGTTCTTGACCCAGAGTGAGTTTATCGGCTTCAGCTACTAGCAGGGCGGCTGCAGCTACGGCTCTTAGACAAGGTGGAAGTCCGCTGGCCACTGCATCCAGTTGCTTAGACATGTAGGCAACAGGTCTTTGCCATGATCCCAAGTACTGTGTCAATACTCCCACAGCCATTCTTCTTTGCTCATGTACATACAGGTAGAATGGCCGTGTGTGGTCAGGTAGACCTAATGCTGGGGCACTCATCAAAGCCCTCTTCACATCTTCGAATGCCGTTTGCTGCTCTTGAGTCCATAAGAAGGGGTCGTGCTCTGTACCTTTGATAGCTGCATACAGAGGTTTTGCCAGTATCGCGTAGCTGGGAATCCATATCCTACAGAAGCCTGCTGCCCCCAAGAATTCTCGCACTTGTCTTCTATTCCTGGGTATCGGTATTTGGCACACAGCTTCTTTTCTCTCTTGCCCCATAATTCTTTGACTTTTAGAGATATGGAATCCCAGATATTTGACAGTTGGCAAACACAACTGAGCCTTCCTTCTAGACACCTTGTATCCTGCCTTCCAGAGAATGTGTAGTAGATCGTGCGTTGCTTGCTGACATACTTCCTTTGTAACTGCTGCTATCAACAAGTCATCTACATATTGTAATACTACACACTCTCCTGGGATAGACTCGAAATCTAGTAGATCTTGACTTAGAGCTGAACCAAATAGGGTAGGTGAATTTTTAAACCCCTGGGGCAATCTTGTCCAGGTCATTTGGCGTTTCGAGCCCGTTACAGCATTTTCCCATTGGAAAGCGAAGATACATTGGCTTTCTGCGGCAATTCGGAGGCAAAAGAAGGTATCTTTGAGATCTAAGACTGTAAAGTAAGTAGCCCCGCCCGGAATTAAAGCAAGCAGGTTATATGGATTGGGCACGACTGGATGTATACTAACAACCGCATCATTGACTGCTCTCAAGTCCTGCACAGGTCGATACTCATCTGTACCGGGCTTTTGAACAGGCAGCAATGGGGTGTTCCAGGGGAAGTACAGAATTTTAGGATACCATACCGTATGAACTTATCCAGATAAGATTGGATGTTCTTCTTAGCCTTCTGCGGAATATGATATTGTCTCAGGCTTACTGGATAAACCCCAAGTTTTAGTTCGATTTTAATAGGTGGAATATTGCGGGCCAGTCCTGGTGGGTTGTTCTCTGCCCAAACTCCTGGTATGTTAAATAAGGATTCATCACTCCTCGGGTTTTGGCTAGTCAACACTGTATAAAGTCGCCACTCTTCTTCCTTTGGTACGGACAATGTCATAATACCTGAAGGTCCATTAAACTTTAAGGATGTTGTTCCATTTGGTAGGAACGTAATCTGCGCTTGTAATTTGGATAGCATATCACGTCCCAGCAATTGGACTGGACACTCAGGCATATAAAGGAATTGATGTTTTACTACGTGGCCTCCCAATGTACAGAGTCGACTTTTAAGAACCGGTTTTTCAGCACTTCTTCCAGTTGCTCCTATTACAGTAATAGTTCTTCCAGATGGAGGAGCAACTTGATTAGTCACCACCGAATGTTCAGCACCAGTGTCGATCATGAACGCACTCCTTTTTCCCCCTATTGATACATCGACCATAGGCTCCGCTCGACCAAGGGGGATGGAGCCCGGTCGGTATCAATAGTCCTCCATGACCGTGTCAGCCAATCCCACAAAGTCCCTACCTTCTCTATCGCGGGACCTTTGCGCTGCTGGATAGTACCTATCTTCCCTTACACTTCCTCTGTTCCCATTACTCCCTCTATTACCATTACTCCCTCCGGGGCCTCCTCTACCTCTCGCTCTGCCTCTAAAGTTTCCGTAACCTGCCCTGGGTAAGTCTCTCTCATACTGCTCTCTTTGCGGACACTCGTTCCTCCAATGCCCTTCTTCCTTACAGTACGCGCACTGATTCCTACTCAAAGGCTCCCTATTCCATCTACCATCGCCTCTATCTGGGCCCCGTCTATCTACGCCTGCGATCGCTACCGCTAGCATATCTGCCTTTCTACGCATCTTGCGCTCTTCCTCTTTCTTACTTTCTGTTTCCCTATTCATATATACTTTGTTCGCTACCTCCATTAGTTGGGTGATAGACATACCTGCAAACCCTTCTAATTTCTGTAGCTTGCGCTTAATATCTCCGTAAGCTTGGCTGACAAAGGCGGAGTTTATCATTCGGGAATTATCAGCGTCTTCCGGATTAAAGGGGGTATACAAGCGGTATGCCTCCAATAATCGGTCATAAAAGACACTGGGCGCTTCATCACTTTTCTGAATCACCTCAACTGTCTTCGACATGTTAATAGCTTTCTTCCCTCCGGCTTTCATGCCAGCAATTATAGCGTCTCTATAGGCTTTAAGTTGAGCCATATCTGCGCCATTTACATTCCAGTCAGGATCGGTGTTAGGGTAATGTGTTGCGGCCCATGCTGCCGGATTGGCTTGATTTAAAGCACGGGCTCTCTCCTCTAGCGCCTTAATGGCCGCTTGGTTAATCCTTGTCCTTTCCTCATTATTGAACAATGTCATTAATAACTGCTGGCAATCAGCCCATGTCGGGTTATGTGTCTGAACTATCGAGGTGAACAGATCGGTCATAGCTTGTGGTTTCTCAGTGTACGAGGAATTGTGGGTCTTCCAATTCAAGAGATCGGTAGTCGTGAACGGGACATATACGAAGACTGGGTCAGCATGTGCCATTTGACCTGCGGCATCGATATAGGCTGACCCAGGATTCAGACGAAGAGGCATCTGATAATGTTTTAATTGTTGGGTACCGGTCAGTTGTCGGGTTAGTATGGGGCTACGTGGAGGGGCGTCAGTTAAAGGTTCCGGTCGAGAGGTAATAGGGCATGAGGATGTGGGAACTTGATTTTGGGAAAAGTTAGTGAATAGTATACTCCGAGCCGAGCTAGAAGAAGCTTGACCGGAAGTTTGAAGTGGCGCCAAATCAGGATATTCAGATCTAATGGGGGTTGGTCCTGGTTCCGGAAGGGGAGTTTTAATACGAGGGGGGGTGGATTCTGTACTGGAGGAGGAAGCGGAAGTGGATGGGGGCAATAGGGGAAGGGGTGCAGAACTTCCTGCATTCGCGTCACTTCCTCTTAAAGGAAAGTAAGGGGGCGGCAAAGGGATCTCGGACTCAGGGGGCGTGTCCAAAATGGGCCTAACACCAGTCCTAGTGGAAAAACAAGTCCTGGCCACCATGAGGCGACATTGCTCCTCGTGGCATATCCGGATCCATTTTGGCGAGTCGTTTACGGCCTGCCTCCAACAATCAATGTATGGAAACTGTCCGTAAAGTTCAGGCCTACCTGATACAGCCACGTGTACACGCTGTACCAGGGTTGGATCCAAACTGCCACGCGGCGGCCATGCCGCAACCAAAGTAGGCCACTCCCTAGTGCACAAAGTGACCAAACGTACAGGAGACATTTTAACCCCAAAATCACATGTTTTGAATCCCTTTTTAAAATTCTTTACCATACAACCTAAGGGATCCGAAATCGTTGACTCTGACGCGCCCATACTTATCAATGGAACGTCGTTGACAACGAATACTATGCACGCGTTCTTATTCAACAGTCACACCCGTTTCCTCTGGCAACAGCACCACGTGGTACAGTTACCGAGTGAAACGTACACAATAACACAATAATCACTCAGGGAATTCCCGTACACACACAGCTGTTACACCAGTCACTAAATAATCAATATTATGCCCTTTGGCGAAACTATACAGTCACCCACGCTATAATTCTCTATATATGAATTACCCGTCTATAACACACCCCAGTAACATCGTCTTTTACTAGTATCGGTTACAGTACGGTTAGCATAGGTCAAAGCACAATTTAAGGTCACAATACAATTATTAGTGGTTACGGTGTTAAACATGCAATAGACGACAATGATTAGTACTTATATACAGTGTCAGTAAATATACAGGGTTATGGTACCGTGCACTATAATACAGCAACACACTATTAACACTCTCGCTAGACGGCTGAGCTCGCGCTATCTAACAAGATATACACTTTACTAACAATCTTTAACACATTTACAATCCCAACTAAACTATTGGCCAGTACCTTGAATGGACTACCTAAAACTATATACACCCGCTTTGGTTAGCCACACTGCCCAAACACCACATATAGCGAACTAGAGGGCGAAATTTACAAAATTGCCCTTCTAGTCTATTTACTCTATCAAAAGTCTAGTGGGTTCCAAATTTACACGCCTTCCCACTTAGCCAAGATAGGTTGAGAGCTAGCGAACCGAATTTACACAGGCGCCGCTTAGTCTCCCGGTCCCTCCGACCTAGCGAACGTAATATACACCCTAGAACGCTAGTCTAGACAAGACACCGGTGTCCGGCTAGGGCTATTTACACAGGACCCCGCCTGACTAACCAGATCAAACGGTCTTACTAAAGAGCGTTCGATCGAGCGGTGCGCCTTCGCTCCTTCCCTCCGACAGAGGGGGCAGATTCCATACACAGATTTAAACCCCTTTTGGGCCTACCGCACAATCGGTATACCCCTAGTGGGTCTGCCGTCTAAAACAGCAGTTGTCTTACCTCCTCGTTCCTGAACCTGAGTTCACACTCATCGACGGGGACACCCCAGCACTTCTTACGTAGAGGCCGATGATCTCCTGGACAACAGACCAGTGGCGCCGAGACGAAGGGAGGTCCACGCAGAAGTTCAGGGGTGCAGCCGTAGAGAACGTGGGCAAAGATAGACCGTCTCACGCCTCTGCCTCTCAGCTACCGTTGAACGATGAGCTTCCCGGCCAATGCACCAAATGATACCGGAGAAACTGACGGAAGCAAAGCACAGAGAGATGGACACAGGTTTCTTCAGGAAGGAAGAGATTCTTTATTGGATCACCGATCGGGACTCAGAGGGACTAATGTCACCAAAAATACAGCAAGTTCTGAGCCCTGAACAATAGTGCAGGCTCCCTATATAGGCACATAACTCCTCCCATATTAAGCTCCACCCGCACATTCTCTTGACCAATCATTACAAATAAGAATTAACTTCCTGCTTGACCGCATGGCTTGTCCAGCACAATGGAGGAGGGGAATACTACATCCTGTATTCTTGCACATGCTCCGTACACTACTGATCGTATCTTGCCTCGTGCAACCAACTGATCGATACGTCAGCATATGCACGTACACATGCCACGTGGTAATCTCGGCCTACTAAATTTATTTTTACCGAGATTCCACCACACTTTGGCAAAAGTAATGTCCTTAGGCAGGATCATGCAGCCACCACTGAATATAGGTGGGGCACGGATCCTAAGCCACCAAGCACTAAATAAAAAACACCAAGGAGCACGTAAATAAGGCAGCAAGGTCAGAATCACTGGAAATTAAGTATAGGCAGGAACACTGCAAGCGAACACTCGAACGGGAGGCGCAGGACACAGGACCAGGCAGAGATGAGAAGGCAAGACCATAAGGACATCGGAAAAGGAACACAGGATCAGGATACACAGGATACAAGACACAGGAACAAGGAATCAGAATCACGGGGAACAGGAACCAGGAAACAGCAGACACGAGATAAAGGATAGAGGAAAGATGATAATGATCTGACAGGGAGTGAGGGGAGAAACCAGAATATATAGGTGCTAAACAAGGGCCAGGTGAAGTGCTTAACGAAAAGAAATGAGAAACAGTGCCAAACAGAAACAGTGGCGAGTGTGAGTACTGCACGAGGGCATATTAACTAAGGAGTGTCGTGACAAAAGGACGCGCACGCACGTTCTGGGGTCATAGGCCGGGTACCGCCAATCGGATTTAAAGGAGACTTACTTAAACTTTCTGGTTATTTACTTTGGCTTCGTTTTGACTTCCCTGTATTCTGGTATTCTTGACCTTTGGCTTTCCCTTATTATTGTGTCTCATTCTGTGTCCCTGACCTCGGCAAGTATTCTGACTACTCTCTGGTACGTTAAAGGACCACTCTAGGCACCCAGACCACTTCAGCTTAATGAAATGGTCTGGGTGCCAGGTCCTTCTAGGGTTAACCCATTTTTTCATAAACATAGCAGTTTCAGAGAAACTGCTATGTTTATGAATGGGTTAAGCCTTCCCCTATTTCCTCTAGTGGCTGTCTCATTGACAGCCACTAGAGGCGCTTGCGTGCTTCTCACTGTGATTTTCACAGTGAGAGCACGCCAGCGTCCATAGGAAAGCATTATGAATGCTTTCCTATGTGACCGGCTGAATGCGCGCGCAGCTCTTGCCGCGCGTGCGCATTCAGCCGACAGGGAGGAGAGAAGGAGGATCGGAGGAGGAGAGCTCTCCGCCCAGCGCTGTAAAAAGGTAAGTTTTTACCCCTTTCCCCCTTCCAGAGCCGGGCGGGAGGGGGACCCTGAGGGTGGGGGCACCCTCAGGGCACTATAGTGCCAGGAATATGAGTATGTTTTCCTGGCACTATAGTGGTCCTTTAAGTCCGGCCATGCTAAGGCCCAGTAATACGTTGCCTTTTAGTCCTAGGTGTGATACAGTTCTGCGTGCTGCATCAACTAGTAATCCTGACAAATACACAACTGTTTATTGAATGCTCTCCAAAATCGCGACAAAATGGGAACCCCTGTCAGATACAATATTTTAAGGGAATAAAATGCACTCTGACAATGTTGCATATAAATATAAGAACCAGATCTTGGGAAGAGGGCAATTTTTTGAGTGGAATAAAATGTGTCATTTTTTAAAAGAGGTCAACCAGCATAAGGACGGTGGTATAACCGTTGGAATTCGGAAGTTCAACGATGAAATCCATAGACAAATGAGACCATGAAACACTGGGTATAGGAAGCTGATGTAATAATCCACATGGACATTTATGAGGAACCTTAGAAACTGCACAAACAGAACATGCCTTCACATACTCTTTGATATCTTTCCTGAGTGAATCGCACCAAAATGATCTTGAGACAGCGGATATAGTCTTATTAATACCCGGTTGCCCAACGGTCACATTTTTGTGGAATACCTTCAGCACCTCATCTCTTTTAAGCAATGGAATAAACAATTTATCTAGAGGCTTATTGCAAGGTGCCTGGGATTGAGTCGCCATGATAGCACAAAGCAGAGGTGACGATAAGGAAAGAACAGTGGATACAATGAACAACACTCAGGTGGAACAATAGGGAACGTCTCTTGTTCTAGGTCTAATTCAATGTCTAATTGCCTAGATAAGGTGTCAGCTTTAACGTTTTTGGGACCAGGTCTGTACGTGATATTAAAGTTAAAGCAGAACAAGAACAAAGACCACTTAGCCTGTCTAGAAGACAATCGTTTGGCATCACCAATATATGCTAGATTCTTATGATCAGTTATGATCAGAAGGGGGTCCTTGGAACCCTCCAAAAGATGTTGGTGGCTAACAATTCTCTGTTACCAATGTCTTAGTTATGCTCAGCTAGAGATAACTTTCTGGAGAAGTACCCGCAAGGATGCAGAGGGGTATCCTGACTCTCCCTCTGGGAAAGACCAGGCCCAGCCCCTGTCTCAGAGGCATCAACTTCAAGTATGAAAGATTTGCTAGTGTCAAGATGTACCAATATGTCAGCAGATGCAAACTATTTTTTAAGAAGCTCAAAAGCCTCTTTAGCTTCTTTAGACGAAGTAGTACAATTAGCGCCCTTATGTGTCATATTGGTGATGGGGGCTATTACAGAAGAAAAACCTTTGATTAATCTCCTATAATAATTGGCAAACCCAATAAACCTTTGAGTGGTTTTTAACCCATTAGGTAAGGGACAGTGTAAAACGACTTCTAGTTTGCGAGGGTCCATCTGAAACCCAGAGGCCGAAATATTATATCCCAAAAACTGTACCTCCGTTTGATCAATATGCAGTTTTCGAGTTTGCAGTAAAGCCCATTTTCAAGCAAAGTTTTCAGTACTTGTTTGACTTGTTTATGATGGGTCTGGAAGATGGGGAAATAAATAAGGATAGAATCCAGGTATACTATTACAAAAGAATAAATGTAGTCTCTGAGCACATCATTGATAAAGTCCTGAAATACTGCCAGAGCATTGCATAAGCCGAAGGGCATGACAAGGTACTCATAGAGGCCACTTTTAGTGTTAAATGCCATTCCCCACTCGTGACCCTCCTTAATTCTTACCAAATTGTAAGCACTCCTAAGGTCAAGTTTAGTAAATATCTTAGCATCCTGGAGTCTGTAAAACAACTTGGAGATAAGGGGAATGGGATAGGCATTTTTTATGGTGATCTTGTTTAATGCCCTATAATGAATGCGTGGGCGTAATTCTCCATCTTTTTTGGATACAAAAAAGAACCCTGCTTCTGCAGGTGAGGACGACTTGCGTATGTGGTCTTTAATTAAAGAATCTTTGATGTACTCTTCCATGATTCTACTCTCCTGCAGGGATAGGGCATATACTGCCCTCTTAGGAGGCATAGTGCTGGGTAGCAGATCTATGGAGCAATTATAAGATCTATGAGGAGGTAGAGTATCCATCTGACTCTTACTGAACGCCTCTCTAACCTCCCAGTACTGCATAGGAATTTTGGAAGAGGTGTAGAAGTAGGCAAAGTAACAATGCCCACTCTCTTAGTTAAGGGTAACATGCATCTCCCAATACAGTCTTTACCTCATTCCAGTATTCCCCCCTTAGCCCAGTCAATATGAGGTTTGTGCTTGATGAGCCATGGAAATCCTAATATGATAGGACAAGAAGGGGAAGCAATTATCTGAAATGTCATATCTTCCTTGTGTAAGGCTCCTATAGTAATTCTAATAGGTATGGTTTTGTGGGTAATCAGAGGTTGAGAGAGAGGTCTCCCGTCAATAGCCTCAATGGCCAGAGGTGATGATTTCTCCTTGATAGGTAGGAAGTGTTTTGTAACAAAATGTTGATAAAGTTTCCTGCCGCACCGGGGTCCATCAGGGCTTTGCATGAATAGCTTTTCTTGTTGCAAAGGGCGGTGATATCATGGAGAAATCTACTTTGGGTATTACCAGAGGACAAATCCATCACACCTAAGACCTGTCCCCTTAAGGTTCTTGCTGAGGTTTTCCGGACGTATGGGACAAGCATCTCTCATATATTCTTTCTTGCCACAGTATAAACAAAGGCCCTCTTTTCTCCTATATTGTTTCTCTGCCTCTAACAGCAATGTCATCAAGGATAGATTTGGATAATCCTTCTTTAAATGCAGAGATTACTCCGCTATTAGTCCAGTCTACCTTAGAAGCCAAGGTGCGGAATTCTATGGCATAATCCGAGACAGACCGGTTCCCTTGTTTAATACGCATTAAGGCAGTGGAAGCGTCATCTTCCCTGCCTAATGGTCCAATCGTTAATTTGAATTCCGCAAAGAATTCCTGGTAATTATAAGCAATGTTCCTATTACTCTCCCATAATGGATTGGCCCAAGCTAATGCTTTATCTTTAAGTTGGTTCATCAAGTACCCAATTTTAGCTCTATCCATGGGAAAAGACCCAGGTGAGGTCTCAAAGTGGTACTCAATCTGATTGAGAAATCCCCGACATTCTGGAATATTACCATCATAATGTGGGGGAGAAGATAGGGAAATAGTAGGTGCCTTATATACTATAGGTGGAGGTACACTAGGCAGAGGTGAAATAGTCAGAGGAACCTCAGGCTGCAAAAAATATATTATTGAGGCTGTGCAGTAAGGAAATAATGCTTGGGATAATAAGGAAGTAGTAGCCTGGGCAGCGATGGGTGGCTGTGACTGGCCAAGGGTGTCAGTTGACCGCTTTCAGCCTTTGCACAGCACCTATTACTGCTATAAATTGATATGGCTAGAAGGAAGTGTATATCTACCTTAGCCATACCTCCAGTAGGGGCTGGACTGTGGGGGCCAGGGACCCTTATTTAGTGTAACATTTCTTGAAACATGATGTAACACTGAATGGAGGGACCATGCTAGAGGACTCCCGCCACTATAACCAATTCAATTAATTTAAATTGCTACAGTACCTACAGTGTCCTTTTAATTCATTTATGTCTAAAAGGTCTTTGCAGTAAATTATATACTGCTGCAATTTGGCACTCAAGGGGTTTAAATAGGACAGACCAAGCTGAACTGAAGCAGCATAAGGGAACAGAATGAAAACAACGATTACACAAACACCAGGAGCCATGAAGCAGTAACCAGTCTGCTGCTGAGATGTAGTCCCTGAATGAGTAGGTTGATAACTGCAGCAGATGATATACTGTAGAATCAACATGACATAGCTATTATCAACATTATAATATTCTTTCTGAAACATGAAAATAACGTTTGAACAAACCATGAAATCCATTTTAAATATTTCTTTGAATTATGAGCTTAACACTTTTCTTATTAAAGAGAGGAGTAAGAAATATGGAAGGTTTGCAGAAGCTATCAGCAGGCTAATCTGTAATGGTACAGGTGCATCAGGTACTACTTTACCTTCTGAAATGGCAAATCACAGAACACCTTTCACAAGGTGAAGTGCACCATTTTGGTTATGTTTTGTTTTTTTGGTGTGAACATATTTCTGTACCGTGGCAGGATTTTATACAGTGCAGGTAGTGTTGCCATCAAGCCAGTTTAGGAGTCGATTTATACAGTTCCAGGAACAAATATATATATATTTATCAAGTAAATATTGTTGTTACCTTAAATGTAAATTAGTAGTATTTACCACTTCCACATAATTTCAAAAGGACCTGTGTGATCATTATGTCACATTGATGCACACTTATATGGAGATGTAATGTACCTGGCTGCTGACTGGCTTTGTGATTTTGATAATGATGTGTGTTATGTCACTTGCAGAGAAAATATCTAGTGATCAAGCCAAAACCAAAGGGGATAAGTATTTGATGGCATCTGGGATCTTTTCCCATCATATGCTTTTCTTCTCTGATTTATCATCCATGTTGTTGCCTACTTAAAGCCTCCTCTCTTATGTCAGAGGCAATTACCAGGCAATACAATTAACATATTTGCATGATTCACTCCTGGCAATATAAACAATATTTGCTGGCAGAATAGAGCATGTTCTCTTATTCCCTCCAATTTGATTCTGATCCAACTGCTGGCAGAAGCAAGACCCATATGCCACAGGCTGGAATGCCATGTTTTGGCTTCTGGCCTTTTTTTCTTTTCACTCTTTTTTTTAGAACCACTTGACTGGCTTCATTTCATGTAGTTATAGTGGCAATTGAACGACATGCACCTGTTTTGAGCCAAGCAGGTACATTAGCAGTAGTATAAAAATTTTACAGCAACGATTTGCTTGCATCAGGTGTGAAATTATAGAAAATATTTTGTTTGTGGTCTCTCATGACAGTAATTACTAACCACTCTTCTTCTGTCATCCATTGGAATCAGTGCTGTAAAGTGCTGTTTAATTATTTTCCAGGTTAGGTAAAGTTATTGTGAAGACAGAATTAACCTCAGTGAAGCAGAAGTGCCCCCATAATGGAAGTAGTCAAATCTATGGAGAGCTGAAAGCTCCTATGAGGAGCTTCCTTTAGCTCTCCGAGTTAAACTCTGATCTGTAAAGCTTGCTAATTGGAATAGAACATCAGCTGATCACTTTTAGCCAGTGATCTAAGCCTTGTAAAGATGGGCTTAGCTTGGAGCAGAAAGCATCTAGCTGTCAGAAGCAGTGACCAGTCCCTGGCATTATCTCTGTAGTGGTTATGCTGCTTGGAGTATCCCATTAGGGGAATCATGGGTCAGGAGCAAAAATTTTTAATGGTCCTAGTTACACGAAAATTAATTCATTTGAGATTGTAGGTGTATATAAAATAATGTTGACATGCATATTTAAACATTACATTGGAGGCATATAAATTGCTGTAGTCTATTTATTGCAGGATAATCTCCAACTGCATAAACAAGCAAGCGCAGGGTTGAAATATTCAGTCCAGTATTGAAAGAGCTGGAATCATATTCGAGTTTCTCTTTTATGTAGCTCACTAGTTTAATAGAATCAGTTGGGTAACATAGCTTTCAACGTTACATGTTCTAGAATCTAGGCAGTTGCTAATGTTAAGTTTAAAAGTTGATTTCAGGCACTGGGACAATTGTCAAGCAAATTTAAACTCATGACACTACTGTTTTCATGGCTTAATATGCCGCATGAAAGATATCTAGTTTGGGCAAAAAAAAGCCATAAATCCTAGCTCAATTCCTCTGTCTGGTCTTATCCCATAAACCTCTTACACTGCCTATGAATGGCTGTGTATGCATACATTTGCAAAATAGCCAAGAAAAAAAATTTCATTTATAAGAAAGAAAAAAAAGTAATAGAATATACTACTGAAATTTAAAGTTTTCAGGAAAAAAAGTCTTTAACACTTTCACCTCAAATTTAATAGACTGTGAACTTTTAATGCTGCTCTGATGCTTGTGATTTTGTCTAATACTTGACTGAGAACAAAAAAAAATGATCAGCAATTAGATGAGTGCTATTTTTTGTTTATAGATATGGAAGTTTTCAGGTAAAGGTTTCTTGAAATACTATATTGATAGCACAAAATTTTCCGCTTAATATGAGCACTGCAAACCTTTAAAAATACATTTATTTTATTTTTTTAGCTTATGCATAAGATTATACCTTTTCTCATTTCAGCTGTGTAATGACATTCTGTTTAAAATTCCAAAACAACCTCTAAATGTCAAGTTGCACAAAGCAGTACTGATTTTCTATGTACATCAATCTATAGAACACCTGCTTGAATCTAATTGGACTCCCAAGATGTTCTTTTTTCCCTAACGGCAAATATGATCCCAGAGTGCGTAATTCTTGAAAGACAATTTATTTTAGTGACCTATCAAAGATGATTACCTATAGAATTGTATTATTTTCCTTTATGGATCATTTTTAAATGTTCTACTATCATTATAATAATTTCTATAATAGTCTATAACATACAATATATATACAACAATATTGAAGTCTACTGTTTAGGAAAAACCGACCTCACACTCAGCAGCTCCATAAGTTAGTGCTAATTATCGCAGACTACTGGCTCCTTTTTTATTAGACTAATCAGATAGCAACACATTTTTATTCATTGCTACCTGATTGAACCAAATGACCACTTTTTAGATTTGTCATATTGTGGTATGGCGTATTTCTGATAAAGTCATGGAAGTCTCTCTGACAGTATTAACGACGAGCTGTAACTTTTCTGAAAGTGAAGCTGCTCATCAGCGGCTTTTAACATGTTGATAATTATTAAAGATTAGATTATAATTTGCCCTTTACATACAAGTCCGCTAAATGACAGTTCTCCTTTAAGATCAAGTTGTTGAGAGGTCAATTTATTATTACATTTATATAATTTGGTGGGTGTGTTTTGTGTTTTTCTGTAATAATGTCACCAAGATTGACTTATAATCATTACATTTGTCACATTGATTGAATGTGAAATCACTCAATATATTGTGGTTCATTTTGCTATATACCTTACAATTTAGCAGCTTTCGAGTTCCATTTCATTTTTAATTTGTCCTGCTCTTTATTAATTGTATTTATATAGCATCAACTAATTCCGCAGCACTTTACAATATTATGAAAGGGGGAAATCTACAATAAATGAGACAATGACACAGTGACACAGGAACAATAGGTAGATGAGGACCCTGCTCTAACAAGCTTACAGTCCTAGAAGGGTTTCTCATACAGACTTCATAAGACACTGGTTGTGATTAGAGTAACCTTTGCTGTGCTGACCTACTCTCTTTCTAAAATAGCTAAAAGTCAGCTTGATTCGACGGTGAAGCCAAGTTCTCCCTGTATCCAGATCCTTGATGGTTCATGTCACTTACACTTACCAAAATGGGAGATAGGTCAGAAAGAGCACACTAAGGGAAGGACAAGGATGGCACAGGGAGTGGGGGGGCATGCCGCCAGTGACTGACACCAGCATATTGTGTGCTGGAATTAGATGCCAAATTTGTACAG
>OW240912.1:196039295-196050989 GCA_933207985.1 Pelobates cultripes
GATTCACATTTGTACAGAATTCACCTAACCCTGGCTAGTGATTCCCCAATGACACGGCTGGATATAGAATTACATTTCCAGCAGCTCTTTACATGCAGCATTTCATAGTAAAAGGCTGCTTACACAGACTCTAGGCATCATTCATGACCACTTCAAACTATGTTGTAGATCAGAAAATTACTAACTCCTTTAGGACTGGATTAATCACAGCAAAGTTGTCACAGTGCTTGGTGTAACCATTTAATTATTAATTACAATTCCAACTGTGGGACAATCAAACCCCTCTGTGGAATTTCTGTACACACCAGACTTGATTAAGGTACACAGACCACTTCGTTTACATTTAACCATCAGAGGAAAGTTCTGGCACTCTGGGTTTTCAATCTTCTTTCTTTATTATAACAGATCCAAGTCAATGTTTCAGCTCCTAGACAGAGCTTTCATCAGGACATACAAAGCAAACATAATCAAGAAAGAAGATTTGGAAAACCCAGAGAGCTGATATTTTTTTGGATTTATTATTAATTTGTGACTGGGCACCGAGTATCAACTACTGTATATAATTGTGAGTGCAAGAGCTTGGAACTGCATATATATATATATATAGATATATATATATATATATATATATATATATATACTGATCAGCCACAACAGTTAAACCACCTCCCTAATATTGTGTAGACTGACCTCGTGCTGCCAGAATAGCTGATGCATCGAGACATGGACTCCTCTTAACGTGTCCTGTGGTATCTGGCACCAAGGCATTAGCAGAAGATCCTTTAAGTCCTGTGAGTAGCGAGGTGGGATCGGATTTGATATTTCAGCACATCCCACAGATGCTCAATTGGATTGAGATCTGGGGAATTTGGGGGCCAAGAGTGCAGTGTGGTAGAGTGCAGTGGCGTACACACGATCAGTGGGGCCCCCCCACGCGCTTACTCTGCACGGGCCGGGGCTGCAACACATGGCGGCGGGCACCACAGCATGCAGATCCATACACTCAAAGGACCACTATAGGCACTCAGATCACTTCAGCTCAATGAAGTGGTCTGGGTGCCAGGTCCCTCTAGTTTTAACCCTGCAGCTGAAAACATAGCAGTTTCAGAGAAACTGCTGTGTTTCACTGAGGGTTAATCCAGCCTCTAGTAGCTGTCTGACTGTGAAAATCACAGTGTGAAGATGCAGGACATCCATAGGAAAGCATTGAGCATTGAGTAATGCTTTCCTATGAGCAGTTTGAATGCGCGCGCGGCTCTTGCCGCGCATGCGCATTCGGAGTTGAGAGGCGGATCGGGGCGGAGAGATCCACAGCACCAAGGGAGCCTGGCGCTGGAGAAAGGAAAGTGCTGAAAGAGGTTTTGACCAAACACACACACTCTCATGAACAGACGCATACACACTAGCTAACAGACACACACATTTACTGACAGACATACATACACACTCACTGACAGACAGACACATATACACACTCACTTACAAAACATACACTCTCAATAACAAACACACACTCACTAAAAGATACCAAACAGACTCACTAACAGACACACACACTAACACACACACACTGACCCTCACTAGAAGACACACACTCAATAACAGGCACACACAAACTAACACACACAGTAACACACACACACAAATCTAACACACTCACTGACACACTAGCAGACACACACAAACACACAACTAACACACTCAGTGACAGACACACACTGACGCAAAAATTCACATACACACTAACACACATATACACACACACACTTATTTTTTTTAAATTGCATCCCCAAGCCTCCCTACCTTTGGGAGTGCTGAGGGGATTCCCTCGGGTCCAGTGCTGCTGCTGGGAGGCCGGTCACTGCAGGCACGCGAGGGAGCATTCTCCCCTGAGCGCTCTCTTCCCAGCTCCCTCACGCACCACTTACTGATGCCGGAACCGGAATGATGTCATATTCCGGCTCTGGCATCAGTACGGTGTGCGCGAGGGAGCTGGGCAGAGAGCACTCAGAGGAGAATGCTCCCTGGCGTGCCCGCCCTCAAAGTGATGCCACTGCCAGCTTTGGGGGGGGCCTGAGGTGGCTAGCTACTGGGCTCCCCAGGAGAAGAGGCTGGCAAACTGGCATACATACCGTAGTCGCAGGGGTCGCAGCTGTGACCAGACCCGGCCCACCAGGGGGCCCGGCCACCCTGCGACCGGGCCCCCTGGTGGGCCGGGCCTGGTCAAAGCTGCGACCCCTGCAACCGCAGTATGTACGCCAGTGGTAGAGTGCATTATCCTGCTGAAAGAGGCTAAAGCCATCAGTGAACAGAATCACCATGAATGGGTGTGCATGCTATGCAACAACCTCTAAGTAGGTGGTACGTGTCAAAGTAACATCCACATGAATGCCAGGACCCAAGGTTTCCCAGCAGAACATTGCCCAGAGTATAGCACTGCCTCTGCCTGCCTTCTTCCCATAGTGCTCGTTCCATCTCTTCCCCAAGTAAATGAGCACACAACCGGCCATCCACCTGATCAAAAATAAAATGTGATTTATCAGACAAGGCATCCTTATTCCATTGCTCCATGGTCCAGTTCTGATGCTTACGTCCATATGGTAGGCGCTGTGTTCATCGTGGGCACTCTGACTGGTTTGCAGCTATGCAGCCCCATATGCAGAAAGCTGATACACTGTGTGTTCAGACACTTTTATATCAGGTCAGCATTATCTTTTTCAGCAGTTTCAGCTACAGAGGCTCTTTTGTGTGTTCTGACGAGATAGGCTAGTCTTTACTCTTCATGTGCATCAATGAACCTTGGGCACCGATGAGACTAATGCTGGTTCACCGGTTGTCCTTCCATGCACCACGTCTTGTAGGTACTAATCACTGCATACCGGGAACACTCCACATCTTAATTTTGGAAATGCTTTGACCCAGTTGTTTAGCCATTACTATTTGGCCCTTGTCAAAGGCACTCAGATCTTTTCACTTACTCATTTTTTTAATGTTGTGGCTTATCAGTATGTATGTATGTGTATGTATATGTATGTGTATATATATATATATATATATATATATATATATATGTTGTTTTTTTAAGCAAATTTTTGTTTTTTTTAAGCAATTTTTGGTTTTTTTATTTTATATTTTTTATTGTAGCATTCCATATTAGTACACATTTGTAAGAGCGTAGTAAGCTACATATTAAGTGCATGCAAACCAATATAAGTAATTCAACAAAGGTACAGTGGTACTGTCTAGCTGAATTGTGGCTAATGCTGTATGCACTGTTTTAAAGTAAGCTAGGTAGACACTTTTAATCAAAACTCTTCATACGTTGGTACGGGATGCTCGAAAGAATATATCAAGATTAAATTTCAAACTGGGAACAGCCTGAATTGTGTTAAAGTTAAAGTTCTCTAATTCAGATTGTGAATAGACAATCAACAAACGAAGTCATGAAAAAAAATAAGCAGACATGAAAAGAAAAAAATACATAATCAAAAACACAAGATATTGTGTGGAGTAATAGTAAGATGCAGTTGCTCTCGGTCACGTCCAACAGGACTCAAATGTAGGTAGATGGCTTGGGGTAGAAGGCATGGATAGCACTGACGTCCCACAATGCGGCAGGCTTGTGATGCAATTAACATAGGCCTCAGGATGAAATCTGTTATGTCCATTGCCCTAAAGAGCTATTCAGCTTCAGAGATGTGAGTAAGTTGCAAACACTTATCTTCATGTAGCACTGTCAATTTTTGTCCCGGTCCCCATCGGTACCTGACGCCTTTCTCACAGGTTGCATAGAGTGTCTCCAGAACATAGAAGACCTGGATAGGTATTTGAAGAAAGAGAGGTCTGAGCCTTTGAACTGGTAGGTAGGTGTATTTTTAGTCTAGGCCTGGATGAGTTGTTTGCTCTGAAATGACTGGCAACAGAGCAATAAGTCCCTCGGGACCATGGCTTTAGTTGATTTAGGGAAATGAAAGTAATAGTCCAATTGCATTGCTTTGGCCTTGGTTGAGGATTACATAGAGCTTAATAATATGCAAAGTTAGTGAGGTACCGCGTCATCTACAACGTTTTCAGGGACACCACGGAAATCCTTCAGCACGGCCAGGTTGCTCTCCATAACAAGGTTAGTATGCTTCAAATTATCCACTTCGACTTTTAGGTTTTCCTTCTTACTTCTGGTTGTGTCACTATCTTCCTCCAGTGCTTGCAGTCGTCCTGTCATGTCCACCATGTCTTCTCGTCTTCTCGTACCAATGCAATGTCTGCTGAGAAGTAGGCCTTCATCTCTATCAGCAGGTTCTGTATGTTTGCTTTACTGACAGGTATGTGATCTGGACGGGTTTCTGGGCTTGTTCGGCTGGTGATGGGATCGAATTCTGTATGAATTGGGCTCCCGGTATGCTCTCCTCGTTTAGCAGAGCCATCCTGATCACTTTCCTCTGTGGCTATGTCTGAATCATACCTGGGTGGCAGCCTTCTTGATATGCTGATGATGTGTAACTCGAAGCAGAGCTCCGATATCTTTGGAGGAAAAATCTGCATTGATTCGTTGGATTTTAGTCTTCTTTCCCCACACGGTCAATGCTTTTGGGGTAAGTGTAGGGGAGAATTTGTGCAGTTAGACTCAAAATTGCGTGTTCTCTCTTTGGAGCTCCCAGCATGTGTGACTGCTTCATTCAGTGGCTTGCTCTGCCCCTTTTTGATAATACAGCACAGTAGTACAGAATGAAAAGTAGGTAATACAAGTGTTCCAACACTCAACATTCAACATAGAAGGTGAGTATCAATTAGAGATGTGTACCAAAACACATATTCAACACTGTCATAAGTTTGCATATAGCTAATAATATAATCATTGAAAGTCTTTATTCAGTACCCAGAAAATGTTGTCCTAGTTCATCCACTGTGGCATACACCAGGGTCTGTCTGACCTAAATCCCAGAAAAGACTGGAATTGTCATTCAGATCTGTAGTGCATAAGTTCCATGTGTAAAGCAATAGGAAGTATAGGAATATTGAATGAAAAGTAACACAAGTTTGAAGTGGGAGATGAGGGAGGAGGAGGGTAAAGGAGAAATGGAGATAGAGAGAGAAATATATATAGGAGGATGAGGGTGAAGACAGAGAGGTTATGTGGAAGAATGTATCGATAAAAGGAAGGCACCAGTGTAATTTTGGGGGGTTGTCATACATTTGGGTAAGTATTTTGAACTTCAACTCTTGAAATCTTGAGCATTTTGGAGCCTGAGTGTGCTAATGATATAATCTTTAGCCATTCTTGATCTGAGAATGATTCCTGTAGAGCATCTTTCCAATGTGTTTTAAACTTAAGTGGAGCAGATGTCCTCAAACAGTAGAAGCAACCTGCGTAGAGTCAGTAAGTGAGATATTGTGGAGTAAAAGAGTTTTAGTTGGTGATATTAAAATGACTCCAATAAAGTTGGGGTCCGATCCTCTAGGAAGTCTCGTAAGGCAGGTGAAGAGAACCTAGTGGGAGAAAAAAACCTGATATACAGGAGAAATTCAACCCACCGTCCCTCCGGAATAGTTCCCTCAGCGACATAAGTTCTCCTGTACTTTCCTATGGCTGTCAATTCACATATTATACAAATTGTCACACACAAAACAGAACTTTAAGCATTAGTATATAGTTGACAGAATTTAGGTGAGTATGAGTGATAAATGTTTATGTATGTGCAACGTAAAACTTTATTGAAGAATGTATGAGAGAGAGAAAGAAGAGAGAAAAAACATTTAAAATTCATTGTTATATATCCTCCTTGCAAGTTTCTTCATCCTCTGTTTCATTGCCACACAAAAGTATATTATTATAAGTGTTGTTAATACTTGAATGAATATGAGTACTGGCGACCGTGCTCATAGGACTGGATGTGTCTCTGCACTGGTAAGAAATCCTCACCAGGGATGCTCAATGTTTTTTTTAGTAATTTCTATTTCCTTTTGCTGTTGTTCCAGCAGTAAGCTGATGGGGTGTAGTTGTTGTTTGGTACGTTTTACTAACTCATGAAGTTCCAAGGTAAGCTTTGGAATTGGGGGGAAAAGCTTCATTGTCAAATTTGTCCAATCTGCATTTGCAGTAAAATTGATCAGTTCAGTGGTAAGGTTTCTTGATGGAAATAGTGTATGAGTTCCTACATGTATAGTAGTGGTTACCATGATACAAGACCCTTCTTCCACCAAACATATTTCATCAACTGTCCTATATTCAGTGTGGCCTATAAAACATGCAATGTCCCCTATACGAATCACCTCTCGCACCAGGTTTGCTTTTATTAACTGCATCCAGCCATCCTCCTCAGCTCCTTTCTCCCAAACACAACTGCACAGCCATTGGAGTTGAGATTTCCTGCAACAGCTTTCATCCATCTCCAATCCTGTAATAGTGGCCAGTATTTTAGATGGGAAGTATTGCTTGTAGATTCCATCACTTAAAGTGCCAATGCTATGTATAAAGTTCAGTTGCTCTGCCTGCCCCTCCCAACGGGGAATTGTCAGGATTAGTCCTATTGTCCCAGATTGTAGTCCATGTGGCACCCATTGATCTGGGTTTTCAATATAGCTGTATTTAAGGTTCTCATCAGTGATGTCCACTCCTTTTCTTTTCAATGACATGATAAGCCTTGTTGCATTGAGTTGTATTGCCCACTTGTTTTTCTGAATGTCTTTAATAGTTGCCTTTAAATCTGCCAACATCTTACCTCCAATCATAGAACAGAAAATGGCAGTTCCCACTATTTCATTCTTAATGCTGTTAGCAATGGAAGCAATATTTTCCTTAACTAGATGCAGGTTGTTGGCAATGGTGTGTATGTCATCAACATTGTCTGTTAGTCTACTCACTATAAGGGAGTCAGTTACCCCACCTATTTTCATAGCATGTCCCATGCCATCAGTAAGGGAGTTCATCCTGCTGTTAAGTCCAATGATATCTGCTGAATTCCATACTCCCAATCCAGTTCCGACTCCTCCTATAAGGGCTGCAAGTGTGTCCCGTTTTTCCCAACACTGCCGCTGTGGTTCCAGGCACCATCCTGTTTTTGAACACGTTTCCTAAAGTACTCACATACTTCTGTGGAAAAGTATTTGGCCCCTTGAAAAGACATTCCTACTCTTTCACTCACCCAAGTAAGAACACAATTTAAATCAATTTGCAACTAGCAAGTAGCATGCTTCTGAATGGCTAACCATAGTTAGTGGCTATTCAGTAGGCCAGGTGTAAATAGAAAAAATCTCAATTACCTTCATCTGCTAAACACAATGGGTGGGGAACACAATATCCACAACTCTACTGTGAACTCTACAATGGGTGGGGAACACAATATCCACAACTCTACTGTGAAGCTTGACTTAGGATATGGCCTAAACACATGCCCGCTTTTGTTTTATGTAGCAAAATAGTTACCTTAGTATGGTGAAGGTAATACTTGCTAATTAACTTCAAAACAAGTAGGACAAGTGTCTAAATTAGCATATTAAAAAAAAATTGCAAGGCCTGGAGAGTAGGAGTTAAGCCTTAACTAGGATATTCAAGACACAAAAAAGCATGAAAGCCTACTATAGTATAAAAAACATGCCTCATCACAATCCCTCCACCCAAAGTGTCAAACAGTCTCCCACCCCTATAATGTGCTTGAGTAGGATGGTGAAATATCCGAAACCCGAACCGTAGTGGTAATTTATTTCCTTTTTCTATTCCTATTTTCGCTTTATTTTTTTCAGTTTATTCCTGTATATTTCTTTTGGTTTTATCAGCAGGACCTCAGCAGTCCTTAATAAGACTGCTCAGAGTTTTCCCGGGCTTTTGGGCTCGCAGAGAACGTCTCCGTCAAGCCGTTGATCATTCGCCGTTGTGCGAGAACTGAGCAGCCATTTTGGCTCTTGCGCACATGCGCGAGTTTTACTGCGAGCCGTGCAGTTCTACCCTACACAGCTTCCCTGGTTACTCCCCAGCTCGCGGCCAGACAGATACCACAAGTCGGATTAGAGGTTATTTTTATTTTATCTTTATTTTAGTCTAATTTTCAGCCAGGTGTTGCCGCAGGTCAGAAATTGGATGTTTGTTTCCTGGCTCGCGGCTGCATACTGCAAGTCATTCTATTTAGTCAGTTCATTTTTTTTCCTTAATTATTTCAACGCCTCCCTTTTAGAAACTGCAGTTTCTCATTTTTCTTGCACTGGTGACTTACACTATTGGTTCTATCTCCACCTTGCTGGTTTTGCTGTTCATATATCACATTTCATTTGCCGGCACATTGTGGTTAATTGAGGATCATCCCTCCTTGGAGATATTATTCAACTACATTACATATTATACACTGTTGCTGACAGTATTTCTCTGACAGTATTTCTCCATTATTAGGGGTGAGAACCCTGAATATTATTAATAGAGGGTGCACCCTCCATCCCTCACTACTCCCACTAAACTCAAACCTTGAGAGCTTTTATTTAATTACATTACTTATTATACACTGTTGCAGACAGTATTACGCCATTATATGGGGTGAAGCCCCTGGATATTATTACTCAGATTACCAGTTTGCACTAATACTGGTCATATGATACTGCTGTGTTTCTATCACAGCCATTTGATTGGCCCGCTTTGTCTGTGCCACTTACCTCCCTACAGGTTTTATAAACCCAGAGGATTTTACTGGGTGAAACCCAGTTATATATATATATATATATATATAAAGTATGTGAACCCTTTGGAATGATATGGATTTCTGCACAAATTGGTCATAAAATGTGATCTGATCATCATCTAAGTCACAATCACAGTCTGCTTAAACTAATAACACACAAAGAATGAAATGTTGCCATGTTTTTATTGAACACACCATGTAAACATTCACAGTGCAGGTGGAAAAGTATGTGAACCCCATAGACTAATGACATCTCCAAGAGCTAATTGGAGTGAGATGTCAGCCAACTGGAGTCCAATCAATGAGATGAGATTGGAGGTGTTGGTTACAGCTGCCCTGCCCTATAAAAAACACACCAGTTCTGGGTTTGCTTTTCACAAGAAGCATTGCCTGATGTGAATGATGCCTCGCACAAAAGAGCTCTCAGAAGACCTACGATTACGAATTGTTGACTTGCATAAAGCTGGAAAGGGTTATAAAAGTATCTCCAAAAGCCTTGCTGTTCATCAGTCCACGGTAAGACAAATTGTCTATAAATGGAGAACGTTCAGCACTGCTGCTACTCTCCCTAGGAGTGGCCGTCCTGTAAAGATGACTGCAAGAGTACAGCCTTCCTGGTGTTAACAAAAAGACCAAGTTGAGAGAGTTGATGCCCGTGAGTGAGTAGTTCCTTTAGTACCAAACCATCTCCTGCCAACGCGGTACCGGAGTTGGTATCAGGGTAGCTGTTGGTAGTGCCGCCCGGAACTCCTGAAATCGAGATAAATGATCAGCAGCGATATTCAGAACCCCAGGAACATGTATGCAAGTTAAGAAAAAACTGTGTTTTGCAGCTAGCCACGTGAGAGTCCTCATAAATCGCATGATGGCCAGGGAAGAGGAACATCCCTTGTTTACAATATGGCATGTTGCTATCTTGTCCGAGAAGCAACGCACCGTATTCCCAGACCAGCAAGCTCCCCATTTAACTGCTGCTGCCACAATTGGGTAAAGCTCAAATAAAGCAGAGGTGTCCTTAAATTTGGGAATCTCAGTAATTTCCCCAGGCCATTTGCCCCACATCCATTAATTGCCAAAAATTGCGGCAAATCCAGAAGTGGCTGCAGCATCTGTCCAGACAGACACAGACCTATCCATCCACACTGGAATGAAAATGCTTTTCCCATTCCAGTGCAGCAAGAATTCCCTCCACATGCGTAGGTCAGCGGTGGCATGAACGTCTAACGTAATGCGGGAGGAATCAGATTGTAATAGGGTAAATAAGCTCAGTAAACGGCATATGAACGCTCTCCCTTGTGGAATAATTTTCATCGCAAAATTAAGTGAGCCCAACAGGGATTGCAACTCCTTCCTATTACAAGAACCCCCTGCTAGGTAATGGTCAATGGCTGAAAGGATGCGATCAATCTTCTCCCCTGGGAGGCTAGCTTGCATATGCACAGAGTCCATCACCACCCCCAAGAAGTTAATGATCGTATCCAGACCTTCAGTCTTTGTGGGTGAAATAGGTACTCCTAGTTGTGAGAACAGTCGTGTTGTAGAAAGGAGGCTACTGGGAGGTAACAGGTTACTTTCTACAGACAGAAAATCATCTAGGTAATGGATAACGATGGGGCATTTACAGATGTTAAGCAGCATCCAACACAACGTCTCAGCAAATATATAAAAAATCCTGGGGCTGCTCTTAGAACCAAACGTGAGACGCATTAAAAAATAATATGAACCATGCCACTTAACACCATGTAAATTCCACTGGGACGGATGGATAGGGAGCCACTTAAAAGCGTGCACTATGTCCGTTTTGCTAAGCCATGCCCCCACTCCAGTCGAGAGGATGGCCATGATGGCATGATCTATGGTTGCATATTGGAGAGAAAATTCTTCCGATGGAATAAGCGAGTTAAGACTTGGGGTAGGTGATGCATGGGGACCAGAGAGGCGAGAATCAACCTTTGCTTATTGGAGGATTTACTCGTGACCAGTCCTATGGGGTTAGTTCTCCAAACCGCGAAAGGCGGGGAGTCGAAAGGGCTAATTAAAAACCCTTGGTCAATTAGAAGTAGGTCAATTGTGTCGGGAGCTGCTTGGGCCGTCTGCAAGTTCCTACATTCTAAAATTCCAGTAGGCATATGAATAATACCAGGGTGAAACCCCAAAGTGAATCCCGCCACCAGAAATTCTATGAGATGTTGAGATGGGTGACCACACAATAACTCTTTCAGCAGGGAGACATTAAGAGATGAAAGGTACTGCTTAGGATATAATTTATTTGGACACATTACCTTAGAGTGAGCCCTGAAACATTGGGAGCAGACATGAAGTAGTCTGCAGGCAGTGTATCCGCAAGTGCCAGTAATAAATTTGTTATAAACTTGTGATTTTCCCAAAAACACTATATTGCGTCCCAGCTTATCCTTCAGTACCTTGCCTGTTCTCCCAGTGGGCATCATATTGGTAGGGGAAATAAGGCATTCACCTCTGGGGAGTTAGGGCACAGATTCGCCGTGTGGGAGTTGGAAGAACAAATGGCACAAGCTGGAGTTTTGAGGCCCGCAAAGTGTCGGCAAAAAAGCTCCGTATCAAGCACACCCCAATCAGCTTGATAATTAAACTGGGATAGAGCAGCCGACTCCTTTGCGGAAAAAGCACAGTGGTAGTCGTAAAAAGACGTGCCACCGTACTTTTGCCCCAAATCCACCAGCTTGTGGAGATAGAGATCCAATTCTTCCCTCCTATCAGGATATACAGAGCATATCACCTCTCTGTAGTTCCCGAAAGCCAACACAAATTCGGGTATGGATAGCTTGCGATTCAACCTAGGGTCCCTAGATTGTAACACGAGTGACACGTCCCCATATGCATAAGTTTTGTTTTCAAGGACATCTTGAGAGGCAATGAGAAGTGATACCAAATTGATATCCTTCCCTTCCAAGATGTCCTTCTTGATGCTAGCAGGCACCATGTGTGCCAGGTTAATAATATGCGGGTCTTTTAGACCAGTTGGAATATTACCCGGTAGGGGGTCTGGGCG
>OW240912.1:196051089-196070684 GCA_933207985.1 Pelobates cultripes
TGTAGGGGGAACAATCCCTATTCTGCTCTGTCAGTGTGTATCAGGGATCCCTAGGACAGGTGTCAATCCATATCTGCCAAGTGACCCTATGTAGGGGGAACATTCCCTATTCTGCTCTGTGTCAGTGTGTATCAGGGATCCTTAGGATACGTGTCAATCCATATCTGCCAAGTAACCCTATGTAGGGGGAACATTCCCTATTCTGCTCTGTGTCAGTGTGTATCAGGGATCCTGAGGATAGGTGTCAATCCATATCTGCCAAGTGACCCTATGTAGGGGGAACAGTCCTATTCTGCTCTGTGTCAGTGTGTATCAGGGATCCTGAGGATAGGTGTCAATCCATATCTGCCAAGTGACCCTATGTAGGGGGAACAGTCCCTATTCTGCTCTGTGTCAGTGTGTATCAGGGATCCTGAGGATAGGTGTCAATCCATATCTGCCAAGTGACCCTATGTAGGGGGAACAGTCCCTATTCTGCTCTGTGTCAGTGTGTATCAGGGATCCTGAGGATAGGTGTCAATCCATATCTGCCAAGTGACCCTATGTAGGGGGAACAGTCCCTATTCTGCTCTGTGTCAGTGTGTATCAGGGATCCTGAGGATAGGTGTCAATCCATATCTGCCAAGTGACCCTATGCAGGGGGAACATTCCCTATTCTGCTCTGTGTGATGGGCGGGCTCGGGAGTGCGGCGCCCCTAACCTCCTGGCATGCCACGACAGTAGCCATGAGATCAGGCAATAGTTTAGCCATTTTTTAATGGCAGCATTTCTGGCTGGCTGGCTGTTTTTGCTGCTGTCTGAATGGCCATTTAAAATGTTGTCCAGTACCGAGCCAACAGTGGCATGGACTAATTTCTGTTGACCTAAAAAAGAAAAAAGGCAAAGTGGTTTAAAAGATCCAAAATGCTTGCACAAGCCCATTAAAAGGGAATGGTCACCTTGGATCAGACTGTGTTTGAATTTGACAATTAGTCTGATGATGTCACTGGCACAGAGTGAAGCAGAGAAAACCCAAGGTGTATGTATATGGCTAAGGATCCTGTTCATATACTAAATAGGGATGGGTTTCTCATGTTTTACATATACTGCATTCAACAAAGAATCTATTTCTTTCAGAACCTAACGAAAGGATCATTATATTAAAAATAGTGTTGAGGTGACAGTTGTCCTTCAAGTAGTGTCCACCTTCGTCTGATCTCTTGCTGCAACATTATTTTTCTTTCGGCAACATTTATTTTTTTTAAATTCTCCTTTGAACGTAAGGTCTGCCTGTCCTTACATCAGTACAATTGGATTAACACATATGGGTGTATTCGTTAAACATCGGATTTTGGCTGGATGGAAAAGATCCTGTGAAAACCACAGAATCCCCACTGCACTGGTACTTCTCATAATTACTAAAGCCAAATGCAGTTGGAATTTGATTGGTCTGCGAAATCTGCAGTATTTGCGCGGATGTTATTCGGTATCCAGATTAAAATCTGTTTTTGCACCTGAATCATATACAAAGTATAGATTTCAGAGGATTCACAAAGCTCCGATTTTAATTAAATTCAGCACTGAATTAGCAAATTATCATTCACTTGCTTTCATGCAAGTGAATGTTAATTGTCAGTAATATTTGCCCTTTGGCAGTGCTAGTTTTTTAGCCCAAGCAGCACAGAGGGGGTGGGTTTTGTGTAAAACCATTAAGAATGTTTTACACTTAATAGAAGCATCTGATTGGACAACAGTCATCAGTAATGATGACTTCCCAGGAACAGGACTGAAGCTGCAGTGAGGAGACCCTCCTGGAGCTAGAATACAAGGGAGTTCAATTGATTTTTAACCCTTTCAGTTCTAAATTGGGGGGGGGGGATAGTAATATAAATAATTAAGGATCACTAAAAAAAACACTTTATTTGTAATTTAAATGTACTTTTAATGAGGCAAGAATCATACTGCTAGCTATCCTGCTGATTTAGTTTTTTACTGTTGTATAGTGTATGGTGCAGTGTACTACTTTAATGTTTTTGTGTTCATGTATTCATGTTAAATGTAAGCTTTTTTGGGAGGAGTGAATATCTGTTATTTTTTTGGAATTGTCATTCATTCATCTTTTCATTCACTCATTCATTCAGTCATTCATTCATACTAAACTATATACCTGTGGGAATAGCAGTTGGGAGGACGACAATGAAATAGCTCTTCAAATAGCCGTTAGAAAAGCCCATTAAATATACATAGAGCACTGCAGAAATAGTAATAATTAAAGTCTGAAAAGGATGGAATTTCTATGAAGCTTTCTGAAATGTAGCTGATTGTGGTGATCACAATTGCCCGACCTAATAATCAAGAATGATGCCTTTTATTAAGCTTCAGTGTATTATTGCTGCGTTGTTTAGTCTACACTTTCTAATAGTTTCAAGTATTCATTATTTAAAACTCTAATCATTTGAAATATTGACTGAAATTATACAAACATCCTTACAGATAATTTGCTGTTGAAGGGAAACATTTTGTCTGACCTCTATTTTTGTTGGCTGGAAAAAAAAACATTGTGCTGAATTGTTGAGTTAAAACTGTAAACCATCTGACAGAATGTTCCCTTCAGTCTGGTAATAGCCTTTTATAGCATCTTCCCTTCAGCCTCTGTCTTCTCTCTGTGACGTTAATCAGTATGACAAGGCTATATCTATAAAAACGTGTAAAATATCTCTGTATATAACTAGCCATTTACAAAGCTCACCCAGTTACTAACACATTTCACACTTGGATTATATGCCTGAGAAGTAGAACTCTGTTTGAAAATTAGTACTTCCACTAAAATACATAAGCACTGGGACATTAGATTCAAAATCCATGTCCAATTTCTCTCTATATTGAAACATTATTCAATGCCATTGGCAATATCATGCCAATAACCTCTCTGAATGTTCATGTTGTGTTCGGATGGCCTTTGTAACTTTTAGAAACGTCATCAGCTTTGGAAAAGAAACATAGAAACATAGCAGCTACTTCCTAGTAAAAAAGCAGCTACTTCCTAGTAAAAAAAATAAATGAATCCTCAATGTTTAGCCTTTTTTTCCATAATTGACGATTTTTATTGTTTTTCATGAGTGTAAGCATTGATATAGGGGTACAGGAGAGAAAAGGGGAAGGGTACCATTGTATAGCTTTAAATCAGTTGCATTGCATTTCTTTTGGTTTGTGCTCCTATCTCTTGTTTTTGTCTAATCAAGTCTTGGAACAACAGTAAAACAAATGAATAAGAAAACAAAATGAATATTTACAAAGTTTGGTCTGCTCTGTGTTTCACAGTATACCTGTAGTATCTTACTCACTGCCCTATTGTGTCTGTTGGTACTCGCCCCCCTGTATTCCCTCTTGTGTATTAGCTAAATGTTTTTGCTCTCTGGTTCCATGTCACTGGACTCATTGATCCTAACTTCCACCAGAAGTTGTGTACTTTTGAGTGGGTTGTATCCTTTTTCATATCGAGATTAGAGGGTTATTCACCTTATGTAACTACCACAAGCTGATTACTTCTCTCTAAGTGTGCCCAGTTTGCAAGTGTACTGTTGCGTATATATCATACTCCACATTTGTGGAAATCAGATCTATCAGCACCGCAGTGGAGGGTGTCGACGTTGAAGTCCAATTTCTAGCAAGCCGTGTTGCCGCCGCTGCCAATATAAGAACCGCTAGATTGCAAATCAGTTTCGAGAGGTTTGGTGGCATGATTTGCAGTAGATATGTTTCTACAGTTGGTGGGAGCTGCCTACAAGTGCTTTTAGTTGCCAACTCCTCTACCTTTGTCAATAAGTTGATAACTTTGGGCATGTCCACCAGATGTGTAAGGTGTCTCCCGGGAAAGCCTGACATCTCCAGCATTTGTTGTCTGTTAATTTAAACATTTTGGTTATTTTATCAGGTGTCAGGTACTACCTGTATAATAATTTCCTTGCGATTTCGAGGCACAGGATGACAGGCCTTTGTACGCTGCAAATGCCTTTTTCCACTTGTGGGGTGGTAGGTCTCTCCCAATATCTTTGTGCCACTCTTTTTAAAAACGCCAGATTGGTCATGAGAGTTTTTTTTCTGCTGTAGCATGTTTAGACACCTGTGTTCGAACTGGGTCATGTGTATGAGATTACCCACTCTCTCTTCTTGTCTTTTCTCCCCCTTAACCCCTTAACGAATGAGGCAAACGTACACGTTGTGATCAAAACAAAACGTAAACAAAATCTGGAATTTGACTATATGTCTGAATTCAAATCTTTCATATTAAGTGCACCCACACTTATTATACATCATTTTATTCAGGGGAAACAGAGCTTTCATTTAACATCAAATATTTAGGTATGAAACATAATTTAATATGAATAAAATATAAAAAAATTGAATAAAATAAGATTTTTTTAAAACTTTTTTAGTTCTATGTGACATTTTTTTTTTTTTTTTTTAAATTCTTTATTTTTGTAGTGCGTAGAGGTATAACAATGAGCATGCGGTACCCCAACGGCATTCCTCATGCTTTCAAGTAATAATGGTAACAATAGGGTACATGTTAATACGTGCACATTTTATATGTTAAATGATTATGAAGCTTGTCAGTCAGACTCGATAACTTGGTGGTGTTTAAACAGGCTTAGACAATGTAGTAACATCTTGAAATTTCAACAGGCTAAAGCTTACAACATAGTGAATACGTTACATTAAGCAGTGGGTGAGTATATATATATATCTGCATTTAGATAATTTTTGGCCGCTTTCTTTCAGTTTGATAGATAATAGATGAAAGGTAGCAAAGTTGTAGCTATGCAACTACGTCTGTCTTATTGCTTTACTTTATCTGATGATAACAGTGGCTTAATATTTACGTAGCGTGTCATCGCTATACTATCTAGGCCTCGTCTTGGTTATGCTGAATGGTGTATAAGTGAGAGGCATATCTGTAATGTAGCAACTGCTGGATCGAGTAGTCATGACACGTAGTAGGTAGCACCGAAGGATTGTGTTGCAGATTATGTTAGGGTGAGCAATGCTGACTACCGGGGAACTGGTAATGCCATGAAGGTTTTATCATACCTAAAATTTTCCTTTAATACAGGGTGCCACCAGGCAGGGCGTCTTACATTCCTGTGTGACCTTTATATAAATACTGCTAAACCACAGTTAAACTATGTACAGGATTGTGTGCAGAGGGTGTGCAGGATATTCTGTGACTGCATTTGTAGCGCTATCTGTTGCAGTGAGTCGTGGCATATCATACTTTATGCTACTTATTATGAATGGCTGGGGTCACTGCCAGCTCCATCTCGGCGTAAAGCGTGAGATAGTTGGGTCATACACAAATGGAGAAAGATATTTCAATCACCTTGCTATAACTTTAAGGAGAGAAAAAAAAATAAAAAAAATTATATATAATAAGAATAAGAACTCAAATTAACTTAAAGTCACAAAGTGAAGTAGCTTGAGGGTCGTTTCAGTCACCCTCGGTCTCGGTCAGAGCGTCTCTCGTTGTTTCATGTGGTCGCTGCAGCATACGGTTCCCCTGTGTTTCGTCGAGGTGTGAACGGGGTAATTTTGCTTGGATTCCAGGTATGCTTGTGTCTGGGTTCAGGTTGTTGCTGAGGGTTGATTAGAATGTCCTGCGGCAGTCCCAGATCCCTCAGGAGTGTGTCTGCCTCTCGTAGGTCTTGGATTTGGTATGTGGTCTCTCCATGTATGATCTGAAGCGTGCGGGGCATTCGCCAGCGGTACTCGATGTTTCGCTGTTGGAGCATGGATGTGAGGGGCTTGAGCGACCTCCGCCAGGCCATCGTGCTGCCGGACAGGTCATTATAGAATTCCAGTGCCATGTTTTCAAAACGATAGTTTGGCCTACCCCTGATTGCCTTCAGGATCGCCGCCTTGTCTGTTCCGTGCCTGAATTGAATTATCAGGTCACTTGATGTCGACGGTGGGGCTCTAGCTGGTTTGGGGATTCTAAAAAGCCCGTCCAGGGGTGTTGCTTTCGCCTGTTTTTGTGGTAGGAGGTCCCCCATCAATCTCCGCACCAGGTGTGGCAGCTCCGCTTCAGGGACAGCATCAGGTACCCCCCGGAGCTTCAAATTATTCCTCCGCCGTAGGTCTTCTAGATTTGCAAAGCGGCATTCGTGGGTCTGGTTCTGCCGCTGGAGGTCTTGCACCGCTTTCTCCAGCACCTGTATACGCTGAGAGTCCTGGTGAGTGGTGGTTTCCAGCTTGTCAATTCGGCCTGTCAGTCCTTGCAGCCCTCCCCTGATTGTGGCAATGTCAGCCTGCAGGGTGGTCTGTAGGTCGGCAAGGAGACCCTTGAGCGCCGATAGTGTGACCGGGGATGTGTCCGGTTTCGTCGGTGGGGGTTTAGCCGGCGTGAGTTCAGGCGTCTCTTCCTCTTCGGAAGCCAGATCGTCCGAAAAATCGAAGCAACCGCCCGACAGGTCGGCCATCTTGGGCCCGGCCGCGCCATGTGCTAGGCGCCACATTTCTCCGATATTCATCCCAAGGTGGGGTTGATCCTGCTTGGGTTTTTTGGTTTTGCGTCCCATAGTCGTTAGGTGTGTGGGTCCGACGTCTGGGGGCTCGTTATGGCCGGGGGTGACCCTAAAAATTACGATTTTGTCCGCTTTTGGGTCGGAGCTGCAGTGTCGTGCGACTTCTCTCTCTGGTGGCTAGGCTCCGCCCCCTGTTCTATGTGACATTTTAACTGTGAATGTCATAATACTGTTTGCTTTTACTACAATAAAATACACATATTTGTATTCATCGATGTCTCACGTGTAAAACAGTACCCCCTATGTACAGGTTTTATGGTGTTTTGGGAAGTTACAGGGTCAAATATAGCATGTTACATTTTTCATTTTTTTCACACTGAAATTCGCCAGGTTGGTTACGTTGTCTTTGAGACCGTATGGTAGCCCAGGAATGAGAATTACCCCCATGATGGCATACCATTTGCAATAGTAGACAACCCAAGGTATTGCAAATGGGGTATGTCCAGTCGTTTTTAGTAGCCACATGGTCACAAACACTGGCCAAAGTTAGTGTTAATATTTGTTTGTGTGTGAAAAATGCAAAAAACGAATTTGAATGCCAATTATATATATTTATCTATATATATAGATATATATATATATCTATATATATATATTTGCGGTTATTTGTATTTTATATATATAGATAGATAGATAGATATAAAATGTCATTCTAAGTGTATTTTGTTACAAATATATATACTAATAATAAAATACAGTTAGAATGAAATTACAAATGTATATATAATTTATTTTCATTAAAAAAATTTTAATTTATTTATTATTGTACATATATATATATAAAAATATATATGTATTATATATATATAATATATATATATATATCTTATATATATATAACTTCATTCTAAGTGTATTTTAATATATATGTACTTATATTAATATTAAAATACACTACGTATGACGTTACATATATATGTATATATATATATAAGATGTGTATATATATTATATATATAATATATATGTATATTTAATTTATTTTAAACATGTTTAATAAATTTTTTTTTACACCTCCCACCAGCAGGGGGACTGTCTGACAGACTCCTTGCTGGCAGATCCACAGCTAAAGGGCGCCATTTAATCGCTCTTTAAGAGTGATCACATGGCCCCCGGGGGCCTGATTTGCCGTGGAAGGGCTGCCTGGGCTGTCAAGCAGTCCTCCCGAAGCGGATCGCCGGGAAGGTAAGTATTCCCGAGGCTCCAAGGCGGCAAATTGTTACGGCGTTCTATGCCGCCGCAACGGCCTTAAAGCCCATTTAAATGGGGATGGCATAGAACGCGTTAAGGGGTTAAGTGTGTGGTGTATTTGGAAATACAAGAATTGGGCCGTGTGCGGGAGATGGTACTGAGCTTTCAGGTCTGGGAAGCTCCTAGTTGCTCCCTGGTGGGTTATTTGGTGTACGTGGGTCACATTATGTGCTGCCCATAGTTTGAAGTTGAATGAGGGGTTAAGTATGTGTAGGGTTTTCAGTAGAGTGGGAACCATTTGGCGGGTGAGCATACCATTTGTCTGTTATTGTCCCATATGGAAAGCATGAGTTTTGTGGTAGGTAACATCTGGGGAGCAGTTGGTCTCAGCTCTTTGGGTATCCATAAAAAGTGTGGTAAGTGTGTCCCATCTAAGTCTTCTGATTCCAGGGCCACCCACCGAGGGATTTGGGTCTGGGAGTGGCACATGAGAACGTTGGCCATCTGCGTGGGCCTGTAGTATTCCCTCAAATTGGGGAATCCCAGCCAAGACAGTAGCCTCCAAGGGACCCTAGTTTTTTTGTTTTACTAGCTAAACCTCACCAAAGTCGTCTGTAGGGCCTTGAGGAACTTCATAGGGACGGGGATATGTAGTGTGCGGAAAAGGAACAGGATTTTCGGCAAAATCACCACTTTGATTGCCGCGCATCTGCCCACCCAGGATAGGAATTTCCCATCCCACTACCTCTGTATATAGTTTTTGATAGTTAATTTTAAATAAAGAGTGTTGTGATTTTGTCAATCTGATGCCTAGAAGTGTGAGGTAGTCGAAATTAAACGCCCTTCGAAGTCTCTCCATGGTGCTTTCTTCTGTGCCTATTCCCATCGCTTGGGTTTTTGTGATGTTGAGTTTATAGTATGATTGTGTGCTGTAATGTTGCAGTTGTTTTTGGAGGTTGGGGAGAGAGATGGTTGAATAGGATAGTATCAGCAGGACATCGTCCGCGAATAGGTGGAGTTCCAGTTCCGCCCCCCTTGCACCCTTAAACATATCCCTAAACCTTACAGGTGATTCCCCCTTCAGAGTTCAAATGGACTTTTAAGACAGTGATGGAATGCATATTACCCACTCACGACCAGTGTCGATTCTGTACGGTACTGCACAGCCTGATAGAAACTTGGTGGTAACGCTGTGACCTCATCGCTCTCTTATGGAGCCAAGTCCCTGGTGTGTCGGAAGAGTGGTAATGTTCATCTCTTGTCGCTTTCACTTTTCTGTTGTGGTCTCGGAGGCTTTGGAGTGCCTGACGGTCCTCCATTATGGCTGGATCTCTGCATGTCGTTTGGAGCCTTCTCCTGGTTTCGCCACAGTGATTCCCCAGCTGCATAGTAAGCGATTGCCTTCCGCTATGTCCGAGACTACTTGCGTCTTGCCTTCTCTGGAGATCAGTAATTTTGTTGGGAAGCCCCAACGATATTGGATGCCGCTGTTGCGCATCTCGGAGGTTATGTCCCTAAATGCCCTTCTTCATCATAGTGTTTCCTCAGATAGGTCCACAAATACCTAGATGGTCTTATATTGCGCCGGTACGTCTTGCTGCAGCAGTTTGGAGCGGAGGAGAGCTTCTTTTAAATGTTATTAGTGCAGTTTAGTTAGCAAGTCCCTTGTGGTGGAAGCAGGTAGGTGTTGTGGTTTTGCCACCCTGTGTGCCCTATTCATTAGGAACATTGATGGTTGTATATCAGGTGCTAGGGCCTGGAATAGTCCTGTCAAAAAGGTGGTGAGGTCTGCGGCTTGAATGTCTTCAGGGACACCTCTTACCCTCAGGTTTTGACATTGGGATCTGTCTTCTAGATCCATGGCTTTCAATTCCTGCTTCTCCAACCTATCTTCCATCACCTACAATTTTGCCGCAAAGTTGTTGTGTGCTTTGGCGTATTCCGCCATCTTATTTTCCATGTGGGCTGTTGCCTAGGACCAATATGTCTTGCCGGAGATATGATATTGCCGACAGTACTGTTTTTTGGATTTTAACAGCCATGTCATCCAGCATTTTCTGGGACAGCTCCTCCTGTATTTGTATAGTTTCTTGCGGGGATTGCAGCCCATACAGATCCCTGTCCTCTCCACTGCCGTTGCCATCTTGTGATGTCTGCACTGCTGTCCATAAACTTGCCGGTTTTGCTGCGAAAAAGGAGTGTTTCTCCTTGGCAGTTGCCGTTTTCCGTGCCCCCCTTTGTGACATTGTGGATACAACAGTTTTGTGTAGTGGTTTTTGCTGTTTTGACACTGTTTTTCACGCTGATCTAGCCTTCAGCCGGGGAGCTCAGTCCCTATGCGACCATTCAGCTCGAGTGCAGGCTCCACCCCCAATGTTTAGCCTTTTGAAATTGCCCAGATGCTGTTCTTACCAGACCTACCCCTTTGAAGATACCTTTAAATAAATTTTGTATAGCAGAAATAATGAATCGTAATTTCTCTTGGGAGATGTAAAGTGGATACGTGTTAAGATAGTTAGCCATGGTTATTAAAACAAAACAGAATTATAAAAAATTCAAAATAATTTTTACCATATGATTATCATGAATGGGTAGTGCATCTGCAAAACAAGCTCGAAAGGCTATTCTGTACAATAAAGTCATATTGGACTAGGCTCATGATCTACAGCGTCTCCTGTATTGTAAAGTAACCAAATTGTATTAGAATGCAACAAATCATATTCAATATGGTTTGACATATAAATTAATATTAAATCTAGTATTATACAATGTGTCCAATAGTTGTTGATATGAAACTGCTTACCATAAAATACATGCATTGAAAATTGACAGCCTTAAAAGGTATTTTTTATATTATGATTAGCCCTGTATATAACAAATATGTATTTGTGAGATATAAAAAATAAAATGGAATGTAGAATTTTTTTTTTTCACTCTGCAAATGGGTGCCTCCATCTTAGCTCCCTGCTTGTCATTGCTAGAAACTTTGTTATTTGCACCTGGCAGTGGCCAATCAGTGACTCCCCATTCATAAAACTGACTTGAAAAGAAATGTAAAAGTGCCTGAGAGTATCAGCTGACTGCTCTCAGCCAATTATTGGCGCCTCTGCCAGGTGGCACTCCACGCTTCCTGAACGGAGATTCAGAAGCCGCATGCCGCCTGGGGGACCTGAGGATCACGATGGAGGCTCACTTTAAGGTTAAACCGTTCAAGATAGTTCAGTTTGATTGCTTCTGTGGCTTTGTTGAATTAATGGTAAATAATGTTGATATGTGTTTGGGAATAAATACCTAGGTATTTTATATAGTTAGGTTCTTATTGGTAATTTATTTGGGCCCTAAATATAATGTTGCAGATTTATCTCACAGATTGTGCCATATTTATAAATAAAAACTATATGGCCACAAACTTTATGGAAACCCCTACTAACTAATGAGTTCAGGTGTTTCAGACTCATTCATTGCTAACAGGTTCATAAAAGCCAACATATAACCTAGGTTGCTATGGTGGATTGCTTAGTGAATTATTTAAATGTGATATTAATTTATATGAATACATTCTTAAAGTGCCAATCTTATAAAGTGCATTCTCAACCTTCAAGTGTTTGTGCAAATTATTTTCAAAAAGTTCAAATATTTATAAGTGCCAACAGTTCTCTACATTTTTTTTTTAACACATCAAAAATAAAAAAAGTATACATGTATCCCATCACAGATTATTTGAATTAAATTAAAACCAAGTGCATTAATAAAATAAATCAACATTAAAATTATTTGTATTTTGTGCAATTTACAGTGCTTGTAGTGCAAAATTAAAAATAAAATGATAGCCCTTTAAATTTTTATCGTCATGAGCATTAATATGGAGTTTGGCCCTTTTTCGTGCTTATAAGAGCTACCACATTATAGGGAAATATTTTCACAAGATTTTGGATTGTATCTGTGGGCATTTGTTCCCATTAAGCCAAAAGAGCATTTGTGAGGTCAGACACTGATGTTGGATGAGAAGGTCGGGCTTGCAATGAGCATTCAAATTCATCCCAAATGTGTTTAGTAGGGTTGAGGTGAGTGTTTTGAGTAGGCTACTTAAGTTCCTCTCCACCAACAGTGAGGGGAAAAAAGTATTTGATCCCCTGCTGATTTTGAATGTTTTCCCACTGACAAAGAATGATCAGTATATAATTTTAATGGTGGGTGTATTTTAACAGTGAGAGACAGAGTAACAAAAAAAAAAATCCAGAAAAATGCATGTCAAAAAAGTTATAAATTGATGTGCATGTCAATGAGTGAAATAAGTATTTGATCCCCTATAAATCAGCAAGATCTCTGGCTCCCAGGATTTCTGACTCCTCTTAAAGGGAGTGCTCCTAATCTCAGCTTGTTACCTGTATAAAAGACACCTGTCCACAAAAGCAATCAATCAGATTCCAAACTCTCCACCATGGCCAAGACCAAAGAGCTGTCCAAAAATGTCAGAAACTTGGTGTGGAAATAGCAAATTTTGTGACAAGCATGAATATATCAGAAGCCAGAACCCAAGAACAATCGGTAGGCCCATACCCCTTCCAGTCAACTAAGTACTGCAAAGAACCACAAGAAAACCAGGAATCAATTATGGAGGAGACTTCATACTCCTCCTGTCCAGAAATGACCAAAGGAGGAAGGGGGATAACGGGAACAGTATACCTATTGCATATAAGTGGTTTGAGTAAGAAAACCTGAAATGAATTAGGTATACTCAAGGAGGCAGGAAGAGCCAGAGAATAGGAAACAGGGTTAATTCTCCAAATACCGTATATACTCGAGTATAAGACGAGTTTTTCAGCACATTCTTTGTGCTGAAAAACCCCCACTCGTCTTATACTCGAGTCAGTGTTTGTATTATGGCAACTTACATTGCTCATTACAATCCCGGCGGTCCTGTTGGGGGCTGGCAGCGAGCTGTTACTTACCTTTCCTGCAGTTCCCTTCTCCTACTTTCCGGTCAGCTCCAGTGTAAGTCTTGCGAGAGCTGTGGCCGTCAGAGTGGCAACGCTCTGCGCGGCAGTCAGACCGCAAGACTTACACTGGAGCTGACCGGAACAGAGGAGAAGGGAGCTGACAGGAGCTGCAGGAAAGGTAAGTAATAGCTTGCTCCCAGCCTTCTCCTGCACAGCCCATCCACTGGACCACCAGGGAATAATATAGCCCCCCTCCCTGGCCATGTATCAAGCAGGGAGGGGGGACGAAAAAAAATAACAAAAATTTAAATAATATTATAATAAAATAAAAAATTTAATATTAAAAAAAGTAATATAATAATAAAAAAAATAAAAAAAATGCCCACCAAGGTTACACACTCTCCATCACATACACAAACACACTCTGCATCCATACACACACTGCATTCATACACACAAACACTGTAAATAAATATTCAATTAATATAATTTTTGGGGGATCTAATTTTATTTAGAAATTTACCAGTAGCTGCTGCATTTCCCACCCTAGTCTTACACTTGAGTCAATAAGTTTTCCCAGTTTTGGGGGGTAAAATTAGGGGTCTCGACTTATATTCGGGTCGACTTATACTCTAGTATATAAGGTAGTACAAAATGGACCAAGAAATCTGTGAGCAAACTTCATGCTTTGAGTTTGATGTTGCGTGAGGATAACCACATCCGATCACCCACCTGGTAAAAAGGGTTGGCACCCCTCCGTTTATGAGCATGAAATTTGAAACGAGCAGCCACAGTCTCAAGAGCGGAGGGAACTTTAGTCCAAGCCTCACGAATAGAAGTTAGGCGATCATCCAGAGCAGGGATAGCCGTGTCAGAAAATACAGCAGGTAGAACGATAGTTATTGACAAATAAAGGACTATGTCCAGACGAGTCATGGGTAGCATTATTCCTGTCAAATTCGGCCCAGGGCATCAAATCAGACCAGTTATTCTGCGTGCTATTCACAAAACAATGTAAATATAGTTCCAATGATTGGTTAGCTCTCTCAGCCGCACCATTGGTTTGGGGATGGTAAGAAGAAGAAAATGATAGTTCAATACTGTCTCATGTTCGTCCTCACCTTGTGGTGTCTGTAAGGATAACTACCTTCCTGGCATTGGTGGAGATGCTGGTCGGTGGCCCTGTGCTGGTGTAGCTGGCTCCTGCAGCATGCTGAAAGGCGCTGGCCGCTGCGGATCCATACCAATTTGTAGTCCCACGTCCGCCCACAGTATTAACGACGTCAACATGCGTGTGATGTCTGCAAAGGTGTAAGGACATGATGGGGTCCTGCCCTGCGACAGTACTGTCTCTTTAAATGTGGGAACCAACATAGCAGAGAAATAATACAAGGAAACGATGAATGGAGCAATCAAGAAAATATGTATTAAAGAAAGCCAAAGGATATAATATACAAAAACAAAAATGTATACAATGCCACATATATATATATATATATATATATATATACACATACACATACATACATACATACATACATACATACACACACACGAAATCAATATAAACACAAACAGAGCAGGCAGAGTACATGTAAATAGGCCTAATGCAAAAGGTAAGTAGTTAAAGCAGGATCGTGCAGCCACCACAGAATATAGGTGGGTCACGGATCCTAAGCCACCAAGAACTAAATAAAAAACACCAAGGAGCAAAGCCCAAAGCAGGTCCACGTAAATAAGGCAGCAAGGTCAGAATCACTGGAAATGAAGTATAGGCAGGAACACTGCGAGCACCAATTTTATCGAAGAACTGGTCCATGAGGGGATCGCCCGTGCTATACAACCCCTCCATATCGTCCTCTTAAGTTTGGGACGAAAAGCTTTCAGCTTTTAATTCGTGAGGAACTTTGGTTTTGCAGGCGGGAGGACCAACAAGCCATTTGCCCAAGTCAGAGTCAGGAAGATTAGTTATGCTATGTACATCAGAAAGGGGAATACCATCATCATTAACAGGCATAAAGACAGTCATTCTTTCTTGTACAAGATCAATAAGAAATTGAACTTCGGGTAATAAGGCAATGAAATTATTGTGCATTACTCTTACTTGTTTCTGCAAATATGACAGATTTTTTTATGTGATATTTCTTTAAGAGACATACGGATAAGTGTATACACCCTACTTATCACAGGAGGCTTTCTCAACCATTTATCGCAATCAGGTAACTGAGAAAGCAACGAGTCACATATATGTTTGTGAAAAGTTTGAAGTTCATTGATAAATCCATATAATACAGATTTCTGGACTTGACAGGAGACTTCTATAGTAGACATGCATAACGTAGATACCTTTTCTATTTGCCGCTGAATATGTTTTAACTGATCATAACAGTCCTTAACAGGACCATACTCTTGCTGTGAAACAGCATAATTATCAATAACATTATTCATAGTGATCCTAGACATGTTTCTCTGCTGGTTCCAGATGGACAGATCATTCTGTAAGGACATGAAGGGGTGCTGCCCTGCGACAGTACTTTCCCTTTAAATGTGGGAACCAACTTAGCAGAGAAATAATACGAGGACACGATGATTGGAGCAATCAAGAAAATATGTATTAAAGAAAGCCAAAGGATATAATATACAAAAACAAAATATATACAATGCCACAAATATATATACACAAGAAATCAATATAAATACAAATAGAGCAGGCAGAGTACATATAAATAGGCCTAATGCAAAAAGTAAATAGTTAAGGCAGGCTCGTGCAGCCACCACAGAATATAGGTGGGACATGGATACAAAGTACACTTGCTAGTCCTTTGGCAAAAGTAATGTCCTTAGGCAGGATCGTGCAGCCACCACAGAATATAGGTGGGACATGGATACAAAGTACACTTGATAGTCCTTTTGATACCGGAGAAACTGACGGAAGCAAAGCACAGAGAGATGGACACAGGTTTCTTCAGGAAGGAAGAGATTCTTTATTGGATCACCGATCGGGACTCAGAGGGACTAATGTCACCAAAAATACAGCAAGTTCTGAGCCCTGAACAATAGTGCAGGCTCCCTATATAGGCACATAACTCCTCCCATATTAAGCTCCACCCGCACATTCTCTTGACCAATCATTACAAATAAGAATTAACTTCCTGCTTGACCGCATGGCTTGTCCAGCACAATGGAGGAGGGGAATACTACATCCTGTATTCTTGCACATGCTCCGTACACTACTGATCGTATCTTGCCTCGTGCAACCAACTGATCGATACGTCAGCATATGCACGTACACATGCCACGTGGTAATCTCGGCCTACTAAATTTATTTTTACCGAGATTCCACCACATTCCCCCCTTTGATGCCTCTTGATATTTTACAATTACTTGAGGCATCACTTAACCTTGGTTTGCATACACCACAAGTTACCTTTGAACCAGACCAGACTTATCCTATGATGTGAATCTTCAACACTCGTCTTCCTGCATTGGTTCTCCCTGATCTAGAGCCTTATATTTATAAATTGCCATTATCTGTGCAGCAGCCTTCCTCTCTGCTATATTTTCTATCAGGCTTTGCACAGACCTAACTACTAAGGGTATAAGACACGGCAGGAGTAGACACAACATTAAAATCAGTAGGACTCCACCTACCACTGCCTTAAGCCCTCCAAACCACTCATACCAGCTACCAAACCAACTACTTGGATTGTACCCTTTCCATACCTGAGTAGGCACATGCGCTAGTTTAACCATATGGCTAGTAAGCTCAGCTATTGCTTGCCCTTCGTCATCTATTTGAAGACAGCAATTGCTCAGGTTAAACTTCCCACATACACCTCCCTCTACTGCCAAAAGATAATCCAAGGCTAATCTATTTTGGTAAACTGCTGTCCTCATCCTGGTATTATGCTTCGCTAGAAGATTGAGCGCTTGTGATGTCTCGTTAGTAATGATCTCAACCACCGCCTGTAACCTTATAATGCGGTTGAGCATATAAATAGGGGTTCTATAACCAAAGGTACCATCCTCTGCCCACGTGGCTGGCCCATAATAATCTATAATACGCTGGGGAGGCCATTCATTATCTTCCCAGGCACCTATCTCTATGGGTCCCCTTTTCTTCCTATGATTCACATCATACACTTTAACACCTAAAGTCTCACCTGTTTCAATAGGCAACAAGAAGAAGGATGGTTTCAACATACCCAACACACATGCCCCTTCCCAGTCCTGTGGTAACTCCGAATAGGCCTTCTTACCACAGATCCAGTACAAATTCGCTGGGGCTCTCCAGTTAGATGTGATGGATAGATCAAACCATACGTCCTTTAAATTGGCATATCTTGCAAACGGGTTAGATGGTTCTGAGACATTTGAAGCCGACCACCAAGTTGTATTCTTTGTATCATCATCATAAGCTTTTTGCCCTAGACAAGTTAATTCTCCTACAGAAGTATTATACATCATTCCTTTCCTCGCTATGCAAACATAACCTATGATGGAGGTCTTCAATCTCCACTCAGATTTACCTCTAACACTCATATGATAGTCGGCTTGTGTAGATATTAATTGGTCAACTGCCTCAGAACCGGACATTACCTCCTTTGCTTCCCAAGGCCATTGGTCTCCCATGTTAGTACCTCCACACACATAGCAGTTGGTAACATTAAGACTACCGGCAATACTCTCGGCTAAATCAATGAACAAGTTTTTAGCATTATGGGGGATCTTATTATCTATGCTCATCTCTTCATAAAAGGAATGGTATACTTGATGAGTTTGGGAGGTTACCGTATCAGTCTCTATCCCTATAAACAATATTGTCCCAGGGTCTAACCCCGTCCCATATATTTGAAACCCAAATAAATTACCATATTTATCTAAGAACTTGTCGGGGTTATTTATAAGTATATGGATTGGATTGCATTCCATAGACTTACAATATGGATCAGTAGGCAACTTAGTCACAATCATGTCCTTGTCTGCTGTCTGTCCCCAAGTCGCCCACCCCACACAAGACCAATATGGGCAGAAGTTATAATCTCTATTTGGGCATCTTGGACTTACATATTTATTTTTTACTACTGGGACAAATATATTTATCGTTAGACCCATACGTCCTCTCCCATCTAAGATCCCCACATACATTCCACAGCTTTCTACCACTTGATATTGCTTTACACGCATCAAATAGCAGAGCACCTGAAGAATATACGGATTTTAATACCGTCTTATTAATTAGGGTCCCCTGAGGATCTCCATTTCTGAGAGTCAACCAAATTGTACGGAGTTGATACTCAGGACTGAAGCACCTAGGTTCTCCTACTCCTAAATGACACACACTATATTCTATATTTAAGTATCTACATCTTGATACATCTCCTTTACACTCATATTGCGAATGCCAAATTAGGGTCTGGGATATATAGTTACCTGTTCTTGTAGTCTTAATGCATACCTCACAGCTAGGAGTGTTGGTACCTCTACCTTCCTGAATATAAAAATACACATAAATAAACATTATTAAAAATACATCTTTCATCGTCATCCTCAGTCTTCGTCCGTGTGAAGGCACCTCAGCTTCCAGGATGTAAGGACTGCAGGGAATGGAGTTCTGCTCGTCTTCACAGGGGTCCCCTCAAGACTTTGCCTGACTTATACACTCGTTGGTGAGTGGACAGGCTTTATTATGGCCTTCTCACTCACTTACCAAGTCTCTGAAACAATAAAATTTGTAATCCACAAGGTTCCTCGTCACTCCGACTGAGTCGTGTGTTTTAACCGGATCTTGCAGGGATTCTCTGGATTTGCTGTAACTTGCCAGGAATCGGCTGCTGCTGGTTTAACCCTGGAGTGATGTATCCACGGAGCCACTTCGGCTACTTTTATCGCTGTAGGGGTAGACAGAAGAACAACATAAGGACCTCTCCACTTGGGCCCTAGCGGCACATTATTCCACTCTTTAATCCACACTTGGTCGCCTGGGTGGTAACTATGAATTGGGGGATAAATATTCACAGGTAATCTATCTTGTACCCATTTCTGTACCTCCTCCATAGTCTTACCCAACTCTACAACCTGCTCCCGGGTAATTCCTTCTCCCAACTGACTCAAATCCCCCCTTAAGTTACCAAGCACGGGAGGTGGTCGCCCGTACATGATTTCAAAAGGAGAGAGGCCCATCCTTCTGGTAGGTGTACTACGGATTCGCAATAGAGCTATGGGCAAGAGAACGTTCCACTTAAGTTGGGTTTCCTGACACATTTAGCCAACTGATTCTTAATAGTTCTATTCATTCTCTCTACCTTACCAGAACTCTGGGGTCTATATGCCGTATGAAGCCTCCACTTTATACCAAGCATATGAGTCAGTTGTTGTAGGCACTGATGAACAAAAGCTGGACCATTGTCCGATCCTATAGAGCAGGGTAGTCCATATCGGGGTATTATTTCTCGTAGCAGGAATCTCACGACTTCTCCTGCTTTCTCTGTACGAGTAGGACATGCTTCTACCCAGCCTGAATAGGTGCACGCCACTACCAGCAGGTAGCGATGTCCACCCGATTTAGGCATCACTGTATAGTCAATTTGTAAATCGGACATGGGAAGTCCCCCCATAAACTGGACTCCTGGTGGCTTTACTGGTCCTTGTCTTGCATTATTTTTAGCACACGTTACGCATCTACGTACAATGGCCTGAGTCAAGTTGGACAATCTTGGTATGTAGAAATGTTTTCTGAGAGATTCTTCTGTACTGTCTCTCCCAGAATGTGTCCCGTTATGATAGTTTTGGACAATTTCTACCGCTAGTGATGCTGGAATAACTATTCTTCCATCTTCTAGCTGATACCATTTGTTCTCCAAATACTTTCCAGGTTCAGTCCTTAACCACTCCTCTTCTTGAG